>JAUMHP010000068.1:1794310-1806206 GCA_032361065.1 Enteromius trimaculatus
TGTGTGTATATATATATATATATATATATATATATATATATATATATGACGGTGGGCATTAATGGTACATATAATATATATTTTTTTTTTTGCTTTTCTACAACATACATCAAAATTATTACTTTAGTGGGGAGATAAAACAAAAACCGTTTTAAGAAGTAATACAGTTTTTGCATTTTATTTGCTTTGCCAAAACATTTTTCAATACAACATAATTATGACCATTACATTTTACATGAACTCTTTTGGAACACATGAAAAATCTACCTTTTCATGTATATGATTTAACCAGAAATCAATTTTTTAATTTCTTTTCATTAGAATTGGGGAATACTTTTGCCAATATAGTGCATAAGTGTAAAATTGTTATTTAAGAGATTTTTGAGAGTTCTATTCAAAGTGAGTTATGAATGAAAATAATCTGGGTATGATTAATTCATTCAAAGGGAGAAAACAATACCAATACTACTACCGTAAAAATGTTTCATTGTAAAATAGGTTTTATTGAATAATACATTGTATTTAATTGTATTAAAAAGTATACTTGTATAAAGGCCAATAGATGAAGGATGTTTCTTCAAAGACTTCTTATTTTGCGCTCCACAGGTCCACACAGCAGCAGTGATGAAACTGTCCTCACACGCTCTCCTCTGCCTCCTGCTGAGAGCAGCAGTGGCAGGAGTCAGAACCGCAGCAGTCCCCCGCTCCCAGCCCGCCGATCTCTGCACCCGCCCACTCGTGCCTCACCCGTGGGTAAGTGACGCCACCCCAAGTTCATTTATTATGTGACCACTGCTGTGTCTCTGTGAAGTCACATGACCCTGTGTGCAGAGGTGTGTCAGTGACATAGCGTGCTGCTGTCACCATGACAACAGCATTCAAACCAATGAATATGAATGTTGTATATGAAATACAGTATATGAAAATAACACAAAAATGTGTTAAGATACATAAACTGCATTTTTGTGGAAATACAGAAAATATTCTCTGTATGTATTAAAGATGTCTGTTAATGTGGAAAATCAGAATTGTAAATATAATTATTTATTATCACAAGTGCACTACAAAAAACACATGTATTTATTTTTATATTTGTGTTAAACAGTAACTAAGCCTGATGATTGCTAAAGAGATCTTTAGAATAATAAAATAATATGTAGACTCTGTAGGCGATTCTAAAAGATTATGCAAAACCTAGTAATTAGACAAAAACAATCCCTCTTTAATCCCTCTAATAGAGAGAAATGAGCTTCATAATTAAGGCCATTATTTAAAATAACTATTTTCTATTTAAATCTATTTTAAAACGTAATTTATTCCTTTGATGACAAAGCTGAATTTTGAAGCAGCCATCATGTAGTCTTCAGTGTCACATGATCGAAAATAATATAATACACGCATTTGCTGCTCAAGAAACATTTCTGAAGACAATTAAGTCTTAATATTTTTGTGAGGGGAGGTTGTTGTTCTGTGATAAATAGAAAGTTCAGTATAAACAGACTCTTCAGTGTTGATTGAAAAAAAAAATATATGAAAATATTTTTAAGAGCTCTTTATTATTTCACATATCATGCTGACTTGACACTGCAGTCACAGTGTAGGAAAGAGAACAATGGTAGGCCAAGGGCTCCAGCTAGTGGACACTTTAAGCCATTACGTAATCTTTATATAAAAGCTTGTTTTGATCACAGAATTTATCTGTTCAATTTTGATTTTGATTTGATGGTACTCAGTATTTTTCCACAAATGTATTATATGTACGTACTGGAACTGGAACTATAGTTCTGATTTACAACAGTGCCAATTGTCCGTTTGTCGTTCAGCTTCTAGAAAGGAGTTTCAAAGGGATGTAGAAATCACCCGACCCATTGTGTCATCCCCAAAGAGGTTTGCAGTGGTCTCTCCCAAACCTCAGTCCCCTGGTAAGTGTGTGATATCTTTTAATTCTGCTTGGCTGCTGCCACTCCTCCCACTATCATTTCCCATCCCTCATTAACCGGCTACTAGTGGTTGTCATAGCAACACTGTGAAGACTAAAGACTTCCATTAGGACACTGGCGAGTAATTCCCTAGCTAATGCTTCTCAACTAATGGAAGCTGAACTGACACCCTATATAGGTCCTAAAATAAGAATCATTTAGTTTGTTCATTCATTTATTTATTCATTCATTTAACAATTTAATTGAATATGATATTTGCTTCTTTTTTTTTTTATTTCCTCATTAATAATAAATTGAAATACCAAAATATAATGTTAGTTTGTAAACATTTACAAAATGAGATATATGAATATTTATTATAATATTATATCCAATTTTATCTTTGTTACGATTTTTTTAATGTTTTTGAAAGAAGTCTCTTGTGGTCACTAAGGCTTAATTCATTTGGTCAAAAAATACAGCAAAATAGTGATATTATGAAATATTTTTACAATTTAGAAGAGGAACTATTTTCTATTTTGATATCCTTTAAATTGTAATTTATTCTTGAGGTGCAAAGCTGCATTTTCATATAAAAAACACTTCAGTGTGATTCACATGATCCTTTAGAAATCCTTCTAATTTGCTGATTTGATGCTCAAGGAATACTCTGTACGATAAGGTGTAATTTGTTAACATTAATGTATTAACTAACATGAACGAACAATGGGCAATATATTTATTATACTATTTTGTAATCTATGTTAATGTTAAATACTTCAGTGCATTAGCAAATGTTGACAAAGACAGCTTGTGAATTGAATAATGCTAAAATGAATCCTGAACTTATATTGAATAATGAACCTTATTGTAAAGCGTTACAAATACTTCTACATTGCAGATTTTTCTAATTTTAAAATGTCTTTTTTTATTATATGTTAATTTTAAAATGTACGTACATACATACTATACTGATTTTTTTTGTCTCTTTATTTTACTTTAATACTTTAAGAATTTATACTTTAATACTTTAAATTAATTAATACTTTAATGGATGATCAAATGTGATGGTAACACTTACAATAAGGGTTATGAGTAAACCTTAGTTAACAACATTAGTCAACATGAACTAGTAATGAACTATACCTCCTTAAACATTTATCTTACTTATGCTAATTTCAGCATTTACGAATGGATTTTTTAAATCACAAGTTGTGTTTGTTAACATTAGCTAATGCACTGTGAGCTAACATGAACTAACAATAAATAGTTGTATTTTTATGAACGAATGTTAACAAAGATGACTTTAATTAATGCTTTGTTGATTGTCTGTTCATTTTAACAAATTACTCTTTATTGTAAAGTGTTACTGAAGTATTTTGTGTTACATACAATTATGGATTATGTTATTCTGACGCTATTCTCTCTAATTTTAACTGACTCATCAGTGAGCATTATGGAAGTCAGCAGTTGGTGCTGAATTTTTGACCTCATTATTGTCTTTATCCGGATATTAATAATAATTAATAATAATAATTTACAGTAACGTATAAAAACAAAAATTACATAAATTGCAGAGTCAGAATGAGCTTTAATGCCAGGTATGTTTACACATACAAGGAATTTGTTTTTGTGACAGAGCAATGACAAGACGAGACACAAATAATAAAAAAAGAATTATATTCAAATATACAAAATAGTGTACAAAGTAGAACAAAAACAAAATAATACAGACATTAATAAAAATTGCAGTCCTATTTCAAGCATGCTTAAGTTTAGAAATAAACAGAGAATTTATGCACATGTTTTTTGTTCATCTCACAGTCCGTCAGAAGTCATGTGTGGCCCGTCTGGGTGGGCGTGCAGAGGGTGTGGATGCTGAACGGGAACGGTTGATGATACAGAGACTGAAAGAAAGATGTGAAGATCAGGCTCAGCAGCTGATCATCCTGCAGGATGAGCTCAGGAAGTCCTCGCGATGCCTGGATGTGTTCACCATAACCACGCATCACTTCTGCCAGAAGGTAACTCACTGTCAAAGCTGTAAATGCTGGAGTGCCGCAATAATTAAGACCTAAAATGGTTGCAGGTTCAATCCTAAGTAGGGATCCACTGCATGATGTAATCATTAGATCATGTGGTGCTGGTTATAGGGTAAATCGGCTCCTGCTTCATATAACATTAGGGAAAGACAAAAAATTGTCATTTAAACTTAAACATCTTATTTATAGTTTGACGATTACTAATTACAAAGGGCAGTTTGGAGCAATGTTAAAGGGCAGTTTCTTAACCACAACTGGAATCCAGTCAGTGAAACACATTTTGTGTTAGACATGTTGATTTTTCTGGTCAAACTGTACTGACTGACCTGCATACATTTTTTCACATAAAAAATGTTTACATTAAATTTGACTTATTTATTCTTCTGGGAAACAAGCCTTTGAAGGCCAGCACTAAATGAAAATATGATATTTAGGCAAATAGGAAATATGTACACATCTTCATACTGTTCAATTAATTGCATTGTTTTTCCATCTGGACCATCAGTGAGGGTTTGAGCCTTCTGTAATAGTTGCATACAAGTCCCTTAGTTGTCTTCAGTGTGAAAAGATGGATCTCAAAATCAAACAGTCGATGTTGGAAAGGGTTAATAAAAAACAAAAATGCTGAAAAACCAAAGAATGGGTTGGATCTGAAGAGCGTTTCTGAAGAACAGGAACCTACTGTATCACTAAATAAAAAACACAGATTGGGTAACAACACTTTTGTTTATATAGCACTTTTAACAGTACAGATTATTGCAAAGCACTGAACATTATCAAATAGGAACAGAGAGATGGTAATGTATACTGCTGAGATTTAACTTTTTATTTATCAAATGCAGAGACGGTCTCTGTAGTCAAGACGGCAATAATCACTAGAAATCAGGTGTTCCCAACTAAGCAAGCTAGAGGCAACAGCGGCTAGGAACCAAAACCCCCTGCAGGAGAGAATGGGGGAAAGAAACCTTGGGAGAGCCAGGCTTGGTTGGGGCCAGTTCTCCTCTGGCTGGACGCCCAGCACCTAAATTCCAGTTCAATTTTAAAGCGTAATTTTTACAATAACTTGAATATCATATTATGACTTCAAAATGTGCTGGGAGATTTGAAAAAACTGATGCTTTTGAATGCTTGCATCACACATATTTAACTTCATATCTTTGCTACAATCTGTATTGTTAAAAGCGCTATATAAATAAAAATGACTTGACTTGACTTGAGTTTTCATAGACGGTAGGTTTGTTCGGTAACTCATGGGGTACAGAGATGTACTTGAGAGGCGAGGAGCACCAGTCCAAATTCTGTGTAACTATGGTTCAACAAAACAGTTCAAATCTGTGTATAAGGAAGTTGAAATGACAATGTTTTTATATTAGTTTTGCATTTGTTGACACTATCGGGTAGATTAAGGGTTGGATTTGGTGTAGGCCATATTTCCAAGATGCCAGACTATTCGTTTTTAGTGACAGTCCCCGGATATTTTACTTCTGAACCGTGGCAATACACACCTAAAGCAACATAATAAAAACACAACAATGCATTCCTTTATTAACATAATAAAAATGTGCCAGGAATCACGCATTGAATGCCATTTAGTGGACATTTTACTTTGAAACTGCAGCGAAACATGCAGTAAGGTACATAAAAATTGTGTTTTTAGCGCAAAGCGGTACATATATTTAAGAGACTAAGTTGTCAATGTCACAATATATATGTAGAAATAGTGTTCCATTCTCCTCTGGCCATACGAAACCAGCAGTTTAATTCTGGGCTCCATCAAAGTCAATTTAGAAACAGTCAAAAGGCAGGCAGAGAGACAGATCAAATTTAGTACTTCACAATGCACACAGTTTCCAAGGAGCTTTACAAAAAGTCAAAAAGTTATTTTTACAATGCCTTAGTGCTTTAAAAGGTTTTAGAGCTGGTCGAGATAATAATATATAATAACAATCCTGATTTATATCTGCTGTATGTTATATATTATATATGTTGTATTTATACTGTTGTCTAGCCTCTACAGAGTCAACAGTTCTTCCTTTATGTATTTCCTATATACATGGAAGTCAGAAAGCCTGAACCTGGCCAAATGTCAATGTCCATAGGCCACTGGTTGTTTAGTAAGGTGCATTTAATTTAAGCAGGTAATTGTTTTAATTCCATTTCTCAGGATGTTCTGTTAACGAATCCAAGGGGCATGTGCTTGTGGGAAAATGGTGTTGCTAAGTGGTGACTAGGGTTTTTTGGTGTTCTGTCATTGCTAAGATGTTGTGAGATGTATTGTTTATTTGCATGTCGCTGCGTGGTGGCTACAGTATAGGGTTTTACTGGATGGGTATTATGCTAGGTAGCTAGGGTATTATGCTCTGCTATCATGAGTTATTGTTTGCATGATGCTTTGTGGTCACTAAGGCAGTGGTTCCCAACCAAGTTCCTGGAGCGCCCCCAACACTGCATGTTTTGCATCTCTGCTTTGTCTGACACTCCCATTTCAGCTCTTGGAGTCTTAAATGAAGAGTTTATGATCCAATTCAGGTGTGTTTGATTATGGAGACATAGAAAACATGCAGTGTTGGGAGGCCTCCAGGAACGTGGTTGGGAACCACTGCTCTAAGGTGTTCTGAGATGTTTTCTTGGGCTTTAGTTGCTGAGGTTGAAATTATCATAAATGCGAGTTTCCCAATCATAAACAACTAACATCTCAAGTTGTATTTACAACTGGGAAACTCTTTATGATACCAGTACATTGTACACAGTAAATAAAATTTAATTGAAATTTCAGATTCGTCAGTGAGATGACGATATCTGTAGCACAGTGATTGTTTATATGGTTACCAATGAACTAGGATCTTAATTGTACATTTTTACAAAATGTTGACATTGACTAAATATTTTTTTTACTTCAATAAGATTTCCCTTAGAAAGAATGAAAACTTGAATGGGCTGTCCTCCACGGTTGATGTTCCATCTGACAACAAAGCACTTGATTATAAATACAACTTCAGAGGGTGGAAAGATGAAAATTTCTGATAGCATGTGTTTCTTTTGGTTTTCAATTTTTTGTTTCTCTTTTTGGTCTGTTTCATCATTATAAAAACGACTGAATTTTAATTTTTATATAGTATTTTCAGAACATTATTTATGTTGTAGAAGCTCAAATGTCAAGATAATCATTGGTTACAGTAAGTGCTGGCACTGTGCTATCTAACAAATTCTTTATCATATGTCATCTGGAATGCTGTCTTTCATCTGATTGGATAAAAACGTGTTACCAGTAGACTTTAGTATAAGACAATGCACATGTGTTATTTTGTTCTTTATTGATCCCATCCTCCTGTTTCTCTATCTCTCCATCATCTCACCCCTCCTCCTCCCAACATCCTTGAGTATGTGTGCTGTGAGAGAGAGAGGGCGAGAAGCTTGGGGGTTGTCTGAACATGTGTAGAATCGCAGACTCACGGTACTCATTGTTGCAGTAGTCAGGCTATGACGCTAAACACAGGATGAGGTAGGGCTGGTTGTTGGGCGATTTTGCTTTTTTCTTTTTCTCTAGCTTTCTCCCTCACTCTGCCTGTCTGTCTTTCCTCCACTCCATCTCTCTCTCCTCATTTCTCTCTCTCTTTCTCTTGTGACTTGCATATGGTATTCCCCCGACATGTTTTTATGAAGCTACATTCTGCCATAGCATGAGCCAGTGTTGCTGTAATTTCTCTCTGTGTCTCCATTCTACCAATTGTTTGGATACTACGGTAAAAGAAAAGCAAGAATAGTGTTTGTGATGCTAAATTCTTGCTTTGTGACTTGTTTGCTGAAGTAGAATCAGTGATGCTTTTTGCATAAAACCTTGTTTATTTCATACTATGGTCATATTTTATGTAGTTTGTGATGACGGCAGTGTGTGTGTTTGTGTGCTGTCAGTGAGAACAAACATGTGCTCTTCTAGTGATGGAAACACCCCACCCTGACTGCTGACACTGAAAGTGGGAGGTCTGATTTCATTATGATATTTCATTGTTTTGTATTAACCTATGAAATAAAAACATGTTATTGTATTTTACAGACAATGTTAATAACATTGCTAATTGGAAATGGAAATTATCTGAAGAAAGTATTGCCCTTGCAAAACATGACATATTAGACTGGTTATAGATGCTATGTGGTTTTTAAGGTGACGATATGGGATGTTTTTTGCTGGTTACTAAACTTATGTAATCTGGGTGCGTGTTAGGGTGTTGCTATGCAGGTCTTTTGGGTGGTTTTTTGCAAATTACTATACTAAATTGTTTTTGGTGGTTGTTAGGGTGTTGCTATGTGGTTTCTAAGGTCTTGTGGGTTGTTTTTCTTACAGGTCACTACGCAAATTGTTCTGGGTGGTTGTAAGGGTGTTTCATAGGTTGTTTTTGTGGGCTGTTTTTGTTTTGCAGGTTTATACACTAAAGTGTTCTGGGTGGTTGTTTAGGGTGTTTATCAGATGTAATGAGGGTAAGATGTAATGATTTATGTGTTGCTATGCAATTTCTGTGGTGTTCTGAGAAGTTGCTAGGGTTTTGCTATATGATTACTAAGGTGTTGTGAGTGGCTGTTTGTTGCTAGTGGAATTTAGCATGTTGATGATTGCTATACCAAATGGGCCAAGGCTGGTTTAGTGTAAAATACAATAATACAAAATATCATAGAAATGTAGGGTTTACTTTGCCTCAACAAGCCATATAATTTGAAGTATTGTAATGTCTGTAGCAAAGACTGTTAGAGCACCAAAATGTTAACTTAGGTTTTTTTTTTAAATCTCTAATCCTCAAGATGAGCAGTAGTAATAGCAACGCTTAGTACAAAACACCAATAAGAAAGTCCATATATGTTTTTAAACATGTTCAGTGTTGTAGGTGTGTTGGGGTGTAACAGTGTTACGCCCTGCACATTTATCTATTGTTTTATAGGTGGGATGAGTCCTTGAGACCGCCTTGCTCTCATTATTATAGACCTTTCACATTAGGAAATGAAAGTAGTTGAGGTAACCAAAGTAAAGGCAGTCAGATTTGTATTCATGGAAAGACTTTCCATGATCTGTGTTTCGTGATGTGCCGAAGGAAAACTTGATTGGGTGAGATTTGAAGAAGGGACACAGTGATGAAAGGTCAGGGCATTTGTGGGGTCTACTTTGCCAATTATGTGTCTTTTGTATCTATTTTGTATAGTTATTAAATCTTTTTTATTTATTTATTTACTGATTTTATTTTAAAATGCAGACATTACAACAGTTGTTATTTTAGCAGTTCCATTTAAAGATACATATTTCACCTTTCATTTATTTTCTGCTTATATTATGTTTGTATTAATTGTTCATTAACTTTTTTGTTAAATACAATGGCCTGATATACATAAATATATAATAAAATAAAATAAAAATGTTTCCATTTTAGACTTGTCCCATGGTGCTGACATGGTATTCCTGGGAGGTACCTTGTTAATATAATAATGCATGGATTTCAGTACTGTGGAACTACTATGGTACTATCATAGTAGTTTTCACAATGGCAGTCAATGTCCATATAGTTGTTTTAAAACAGCAGATGGGATGGTGGGATCTCAGCTGGCATTAGGAATTGAAAAAGGGTACAATTCAGGACTGCTGTGTTAAAATGCTGACTCATGCTGTTTCATTTGCTGACATTGATTCTCATAAATATGGATCATAAGTATCTCATATATTGTATTGTGGCATCATCAATCATGCCAAGTATAAATGTAGTATTTGTAGTTGTTACAGAGTAAATGTGTGTTGTTAACAGATTACTGCTAGTGTAATTAGTAATTAGTGCAAATTAAGCTCTGTGGCATGGTTATGTGGAGCATGCTGGTTTATTTTAAGGCTGGAGGAACTTGATGTTTTGTATTTAATTATATGTGCTGCAGGTATACTCCAGTGGTGTGTAGCCCTTTTAAGCTGTGAAAGTTTTGCACACCTAAGCCATCTGAGGGAAGGAGTTTGGAGGCTAAATACTATGATTACTATAAAATTCCCCTGTTGTTTGAAGTTTAAGATAAAGGTTACATAATAAAATGTGGGAAATATGTAAGTAACTGCCTGTGAATTATTTATTTGCAAACATAATATTCTGCAAATCTGTGCCAGGTGATGGATTTGGGGTAGTGGATCCACAACAGCTTTGGTGCCTGATTTCATGCACAAAAAAAGTTTGGCCAAAGGGTTTCCCATATGCTTTTTAAATATTGGGACATCTGTATATTTATTTTATTATATTTATAATTTTAAGGATGTTTATGTGTTCTAAAAAGGTCACTGCTTGACACTGGTATACAGGGGTCTTATTTAAAGTGGTATTTTGGTTGGTGTGTTAAATTGTTGTTAATGAAAATTGTATCCATAGGCATATACAAAGTTGTGCAGATTTATGCAGAGTCTTCCCTCATGTTAATTTATTACAAACTGATTTAATAATGCTTTATTCATGGTAACACATTTTACCATTTTTAAATCTATTCCTATATAATTGTTTCTTACACTCATGCGAGTGTGTGTGTGTTTTACAGAGTGAAAATGCTGCTTTGAAGGAGAGGGAGTTGTCCCTCCAGTTAGCCAGGATCAGGGATGAAGTGGGTAAGTAAAAAAAAAAAAAACCATCATACAGTACTTCACAGTGATTTCATGCTGACACATGTGCTGCAGCCTACTGTCAAATGTTAGTATGACTTTAACCATAAAATGAACTACATGGACCTTCTCCGATTACATATTTTTAAATTTTTTGCGTCCCCTCACATTTAATTTGGCATGTGGTTCATCTCACATCATGTGGATGTAAAGCAACACTTTTTTTTCAGACTGAAGTACATGATGTACCATGATTTTCAAATATGCATTAAATATCTTATAAAGTCATACATAATAATTTTGATTGATATTTAAGTAGGGCCGGGACTCGATTAAAAAAGTTAATCTAATTAATTAGAGGCTTTGTAATTAATTAATCGCATTTTAATCGCATATAAATATTTTACCTGAGAACAGTGAGAAGTTTTTTCATATGGATTTTTAGTATACCATTGAAAAATGACTGAATACTACACACAGCCGTTGTTCACTGACGAGCTGCAGAAAAACATGTTCATTATCAGCTTTGTGATTTGTGCAGCTCGTCAGTGAACAACATCTGTGTGTAGTATAAACGGCTCAATGTGAAATCACGCACCTGATGGCATTTACTGCTGATTACAGGACCGGCTGACAAAAAGCGCAAACATATTTGCCGATCTGGATCGGTGCATCACTACTTTCAAGTGCATTCAGAACATTAGAAATGCTAGTTGGTGCTCCAGTATAATCGGTCCAGTAATCAGTCCAGTATAATCTCATCCAGTGAGAAACGTTCCAAGGTGCAAAAATAAGTGTGATTAAAATGCGTTAAAAAAACGTAACGCGTAATTTTTGTCTAATTAATTAATATAAATGGACGCATTAAAGTCCTGGCCCTAATATTTAGTTGATTGCAGTAAAATATTTGTAATGTTTATTGTCTATTATCTTTTTTCTGTGCTAAAAAGGTTTAGACTCACATTTTGTTAAAAGGGTTTAAAAATAGCAAACATCAGATTTAAAGAATTGAAAATAACAGAATATGTATTAAGGTTGAAATAACAGGGTTGCAAATTTATCAACATTCATCAACATAATTTAGGTTAAAAAAGGTTAAGCATGACTATAACAAATTATTTTCTGTCTCTCTAGTCACTTTATCTCTTTGTGCTGGTACACCGTCTGATCTGGATACAGACTGAGGAACAGAATAAAAGAGAGACAGACTAATATTAGCGTAGAGGCCATTCTTTTTATGATGTAACGCGTGTGTTCCCGGTTCCGGCTGATCTAATTATTGCAGCCTAACAATCCTTTAACGGATTTGATTAATAAATGTGTATCAG
>JAUMHP010000068.1:1808018-1842564 GCA_032361065.1 Enteromius trimaculatus
GGGATGATTAGGTAACGGGCCATCAGCTGTGTATGATTACTCGTTTAGCGATCCTCTCGAAATTATGTTTAAACATTTATAAAGAAAATTGTCTGAGGATTTTGATATAACCAGTCTCCTTCTCCCCGAGGCACACGTGTGGCACCTCAGATGTGTGTGTGGAGCATTTTATTATGTTTGTGCGCACTTTATTTAGCATGTTTCGAACTGTTAAAGGGAAACACCCACCCACTGCAATGATAGAGCTTAAAAGTCTCAGGCCAGTTTTTCTGACTGAGTTCGTCTGAAAGAGGAAAGTCACAAGGAGGATGCTTAGGAGGAGTAATTTTCAATTTTGAGTGAAATAACCTTTTTAACATCATTACTAACAGACAGCTGAATTTAAATGAACTGGATTAACTTGTCTGTTAATTGATGTTTTATTAGTGTGTTAACATTAACTGGTTGTTTGTTTTTAGACCTGAAGATGGCACATGAGCAGCAGAAGAAGTCAATGGAAGAGGAATTTGAGAAGCTCAGACTCTCACTGCAGGTACTGTATGTTCCTGCTTTTAATGCCAGCATGCATTGTACATTGGTTTTACACTTTTCATTTTAATATTATATGGTTCTGTGCTGTGTTTAGGATCAGGTGGACACCTTGACATTTCAGAACCGCGCTCTGCGAGACCGGGCCAAGCGCTTTGAAGAAGCACTGCGCAGAAGCACAGATGAACAGATAGTGGTACTGCTCTTCATATTTTGTGTGTGTGTGTGTTTGTGTGTGGCAAGTGGTATTTAAACAACAGTTCATCTACCGATTTTTTTTTTTATTTGTCATCTGTGCTATACTCTATATATATATATATATATATATATATATATTGTAAAAAATGTATTTTATAATAAATGCAGTACAGTACATGTGGGCAATTCCCGCATCTGCGTGCATTCTCACCTTATGTTTGCGGCTGAAGCCAATTGGAATTTGTTCATTAAAAGCCAGACATTAAGATACGAAAAAGTCAGTAGGTCGCTTTCATATGGATTACATAATCAGATAATGTTCGTTTTCAATGTTAATTCATACATTTAAAAGTAGACACTTCAAGCTTTAAGTAGATATATTTCTCATGTCTATAGTTATATTTACAACCTTCAACCCATTGGCTTCCACTGAAGTCCACTATATGGAGAAAAATCCTGGAATGTTTTCCTCAGAAAATGTTATTTGCATCTGTTTCCTGTTTGTGTGTGTACAGGATGCCCTTGCTCCTTATCAGCATATTGAGGAAGACCTAAAGAGTCTTAAAGAGGTTCTGGAGATGAAGAACCAACAGATTCATCAACAGGAGCTCAAAATTTCAGAGCTGGAAAAAATGGTAAATTACATTAACAAACATTACAAAATAATGTCAAAGAATAGCTTGAAACATTAACTAACTTATTTTTTTATTTATTGTAATGTATATAATGAGGCATAAAACTAGATTGTTTGAAAATTGTTTACAAGTTTTTCATTTAGTGTATTTTTCATGTTTTTACACAGGCGCAAAAAAATGTTCTGTTGGAGGAGCGTATTCAGGTGTTACAGCAGCAAAATGAAGACCTAAAGGACAGGATTGACCGCAACCTCGCTATGTCCAGGTCTTTATAAAATCTTTGTAATTTTTACCATTAAAGGCACCTTAGTTTAGGAGTATTTTCTTATACTCTATTAAAAAAGCTTTTCTTTTTGGTATTGATGTTTCCATGATATATTTTAATATTCATGTTTCTTCACATAAGGATATTCCGATTGGAAAAAGTTTAGACTGTTTTGAATGCTCTTCACACTGTGTTCTTTGAAGCACTGTTTACTGAAAACCATGTTATAAAACTCCCTTTCAAGCTACAGATAGTACTCACCAGTTGTTCCCTGTTTTCTACCAGGCAACTTTCAGAGGAAAATGCCAACCTGCAGGTATATGTTGAAAAAGAGAGCAATGAGAAGAAACGACTGAGTCGTACCAATGAAGAGCTTCTGTGGCGTCTTCAAACGGGCGAGTTGAGCCCACGAATGTCTCCCACCCAGTCGCCCCTTCATCGACCAGCCTCTAGTCCCTCTTCACCCTCCCGACAACAGCCCTTCCCTAGATGAGTGTCCAATTCTCTTCCTTTCTTACTCTGCCTTTCCACTATTTTTTTCCTGTTACACTTGTTTCTGATTTTAAATTCTGATTGGATGGAACAAAGGATGCTCCACACCTCATACACCTTGCATGGTGGTCAACGCGCGTTCCATTTCATTATGCCATGTCAATGTTACTATATTATTTGGTAAAGTGATCAGGGTTTAAGTTGAATTTTTTAGGTGTGACTGAAAAAAATAATTGAAGGCATGTATATATAAATGGATAGTCAACCTAAAATGTAACATAATTTACTCATTCTGGACCTATATGACTGATTTACTTATGTGGAGCATAAATGGAGAAATTTGTAAAAAAAATACAATTTCTTTTTCTCACAATTACAATGATTAGGAACTAAAGCTTTAAAGCTTTAAATATGTGGATGAGTCTTTTTTTAAGATTCCATTGTTCCATTGTTACCAACAATCTTTTCTACTGAAGAGGATTAGGGCCAAGCAATAATTGAAAAAAAATAATAATAATTTCGATTAGTCATTAAATAACGAGAATAAAGTAGTTAAATTTCTAGAATAAACTCGTTAAAATCAGAGAAAAAATGTGAAATGTTGAGAATAAACTCGTTAAATTACAAGATTAAAGTCGAAAAAAAAACGTGTTAAATTACGAAAAAAAAAAAAAAAAGTCATTAAATAACGAGAAAAAGTGGTTAAATTTCGAAAAACCAAACAAACTCATGTTTCGAGAAGTAAAAGTGCAGAACAAAAGACTTGTTTTGGAGCGTGCCCGTCAGCATCTCCAGAGGTGTATTTCGTTGAGAAATACGCTTGAGTAAAACATGCCTGATTGATTGAAACCATTTCTTGCCAAACTCTCTTTCCTTTCTTTTTCATCACATGACGCATCAGAAAAGTGGATTTTAACTACCTTAATTATAATGCATTCAAGTGGTACTACAGTAAATCCATTATTCGTTTGTGTATCGGAAAGTATTCTAAATGCAGTTATGGCACAGTGTTTCATCTGCTGTTTAAAGCTCACCTGATCGAGACGAGTAGCGCATTTGATCTGAGCCCGCACAGGCGCTGTTTTTAGACAGAATTACGATCCGTGCAGCAGTTCATGCGAGTCAGCACTCTTTCGCATTTGCTGGTTCAGGAATTCTCGTGCACTAAAGAAATTACAGTGCATATGAAAACATTTCAATAGACAAACTGCGGACCGGGTGTTTGAAATTCATTCACTGCTGTATTTGGCCCACGGCTGGCCCCCGCCATAGATGCTATTTACAGTGTGTATGAAATCAGCCCATTTTCATAGATGTCACTAAATAAAAATAGCCGTTTTATTTACGCTTTGTAAAAGTAGCAGATCTTTTCTAAAACAAGTCTTTTGTTCTGCGCTTTTACTTCGAGAAATCTTTCCTCGAAATGTAATGACTTTTTTCTTGTTATTTAACGACTTTAATCTCGTAATTTAACAAGTTTATTCTCAACATTTTATTTAGACTTTCTCTTAATTTAACAACTTTTATCTCGAAATGATATATATATATATATATATATATATTTTATTATTGCTTGGCCCTAATCCTCTTCCGTACTTTTCCTTTGTTACCAGTTGAACATTGACAATATTTTGGAAGCTGCTTTTTCATGAAAACTTTCAAACTACTGCCTTTAACCTGTGAGCTTGCGCAGGCGCTGTCTTTAGACAGAATTACGAGTCATTGCACTTTCGCGTTTGCTGGTTCAGGAATTACAGCGCATATGAAAACATTTCAATAGACAAGCTGCGGACCGGGTGTTTGAAATTCATTCACTGCTGTAGTTGGCCCACGGCTGGCCTTTGGACACCCCCGCCATAGATGCTATTTACAGTGTAAATTAAATCAGCCCATTTTCATAGATGTCACTAAATAAAAATAGCCATTTAATTTACGCTGTGTAAAAGTAGCAGATCTTTTCCAAAACAACAACTTTTTTCTCGTAATTTAACGAGTTTTTTCTCGTAATTTAACAACTTTAATCACGAAATGATATCATTTTTTTTTTTTATTATTGCTTGGCCCCAAACCTCTTCTGTACTTTTCCTTTGTTACCAGTTGAATGTTTTCATGAAAAAGCAGCTTCCTAAATATTGTCAAACTACTGCCTTTAACCTGTGATTAGAAGCGAAGTTCCTTGTTAGTATGATGTGACATACCCAATTCATTTGCAGTCAACGACCAATAGGATTTTGGTCAGTTCTCACAGTCAGCTGACTAGCAGACTTGCAATGTACAAAAGCACACAAGTTCACTTTTACTACACTTCTTGGTGGTTTGAAAGCTTGAAAGCATCAGTTCCATAGCATGGAAAAGAAAGTCCAACACATTCATCAAAAGTTCTCCTTTTGCTTTCCACAAAATAGCCAGTCATACACGTTTGGAATAACACAATGAGAAAACTATATAATTTTGAGCTTCAAAATTGTTAAATTAACACATTAACCTACAGAGAGAACAGAAAAAGTAACATTATTCTGCCTTTTTTACTATAATGTGAGTCACAATGTTGTGCATTATGATATTTCACAGGCCATTTTGGAAATATTTATTTTTTGTACCTTCTACTCCAATGGATTTGGCTCTTGAGCTTGTGCTGAGGTTCTCCGTTTGAACAGGACATCATGGTGCTTGTTCTCCAACCTTTTCCTCTTGTTTCAAGCTTTTCCAAAGATTGATCAGGACAACATAAATACAGTTTTACTAGGAATTTGCCTTTTTCAAAGGAAAACCACCCACCAGCAACCTTCTGTGCAAACCCAGGCATTACTGTACTCAATAGAATGAACAGGAAAACACAGGAAGACATCTATATAGGCAAGTTTAGGACGAACAGCTGAGGTAAATACTTTGTCAAAAACAGGATGTCAACTAATTATGTAGTCTGGAAGCTTAAATAGTGATACAAATGAGTTTAAAATGTACTTACACTTTTTAAGGTGGTTCATTCACACTTTGTGATGCTAATATTAGCATGGACTGACAAATCAGTCGTGTAAACAACTTAAAAACTTCAACCTGCTGTCTTTACCTTCCTCTCATTTTTGTGACGGTAAACAATCTTCATGCCTTCATCTCAACTGTCTGTGTTTACAGAAATCTCCTGACTGCATTAAGCTGGAAGAACTGCCTATGAACTGACACCACAGTTATCGGTCATGGCTGTTTATATCCCTCTTCTCTGTACAGTATCTATCATAAGTCTTCCGGTTGCTCTGACTCAGATAATATGCTTCAATGGCATTCATGTGGGCACTATGACAGCTTGTGTACAACTTCATACTTTCCCGCATAATATTTAACTAAAAGGTTTTTGCAAAGGTACTACAGAGCATTTTAAGTTATCATGAGTACCTCAATTCTTAAAAATGCAGGCTTCTACAGAGACTAATTTATTGTAATACATTCAGGGTTTACAGTGTCAAAGCCATGGTCTTAATACAGGAAAGTCTTTAGCCGTGAACAATAACGAGAAAGTATTTAAACTACACCTGCATTTATGTTCTCTGAATGGCCTACAACAACTGTCCTATATATTAAGGATTAGGTTTATGTGTACAGTATATGCACTTGTGGGGTAAAAACCTGGACTCAATATTTGGGAAATTTACAAAGGAGTTGGGAAGTCATTTTGTTCATGTGAATGTTTTAATGTCCCGAGGGAACAATGTATACATGTTTTTTATGTCTAAGTGTACTTAGTAGCGCAGCTATTAGTGATTACTTTTTTTATGATTAGCATAAATTGCGATGATAGATTTTTGAATAGGAACGTAAAAAAATTCAGTTCGGCCTTAACATTTGAATCAACAGAGAGGGCAAATGGCTGCTGCCGTTTACAAACACTTGAACTAAGATGATGGCTGATTTTATTGTACTGGAGAATTTTGTTTATTTAATCTTGTTCATTCTGAGAGTACCACCTCCCATCTCTATAGGTGATCCAGCTCAGGTTAGGAAGGTGCATTACAATGTGTTTCACAGTTTGACTCAATACATTCTAAAACATATTCATGTTGAATCTATAGAATGGAATGTAAACTACAGGTATACATTTGAAGGTTGGTGTTAATGTAATATCAGACTTTTATTTAAACGTATTACACTCATATAGCAATTAAATTGAAAGCTCTGAATGAAATAATGAAATATAAAAATCCATTACCTGTCTTCTTTTACAGTTCCTTGGGTGTCTGCTTGGATTATGCTCATCTCTGTTTTTAAAAAAATGAATGATAGGGCAATCTTCAATCAATCAGGTTGTAAAATGCACTGATCTCCCTCCCCAACGCAATCCCCGCACCCCCGGTGTGTCCCATGGACATAATTAAGTTTCTGAATATTTCTTCCATTGAACAGTTCAGCCAAAAAATGACAATTTTGTCACTATTTACTCAATCTCATATTGTTCCAAACTTCTTGTTATTTTTGTCCCTGTTTTAATTTTAACAGTTGTGCAAATTGTAAGTTATTTAGGCTACTTTATTTGATTTTCCAAACATTTAAAATTGCTTGTAAATTTCTTATTAGCTATATTATCACCAAATATTGGATTTAAAGCACCATAAATACCATAGTTTATGTAGCATCTTAGTCATCATAGTCTACGACTTGAGCACTATGTTCCAAATACTGTGAACTAGTTGCGTTTTGAGTAGAAAAGTGTTGAATGAGAATGAAAAGAGAATGAGTAAATGAAGACTGCATGTTATTTTTTGGATGAACTGGAAAACACACACAACTGTCTGTCATTGGATATTTAAGGGAGGACTGTAACATGGATTGTATTAATGAAATCTTTTTTCTCTTCTCCCAATTTGTGTTGTATAGCTTGTATGAGCTTTATGTGTGATCTATGTTACAACACGTTAACGGAAAAGCATGTCTTAAAGCTGTGATATAATTTTTGTTAAAAACTTGTAAGTGTATCTACTCACTGTTGTGATGCATTCAAAAACTCTTTTGATGATTATGTTGCACTTTATTGCCCTTTGGGGTTAAATATTAAAAAAAGAAAATGTAAAAGCATCCCGTTTCTTAGAGCTGACTTTCAAATCATTTAAAAAGAAGTATAATTTTCAAGAGAATATTTTTATTAACTATTTTCAGTTTTCAAGAGTCTGGCAAAATAAAATAAATTAATATTGGTATAATATGATATACCGTATGTATAATATTGCTATACTACATTAATTAATTAATACCTCAGAAACTGTTTCATCTGGTTAGGTTATAAGGATTTGTTTTCACATTACAAATATTCACATTACAAATATGGTTATTGATGGATTGAGGATTACTTGTGCATTATTAATGTTTTTATCAGTTTGGACTCTTATTCTGACAGCATCCATATACTGAAGAACATCTTTTGGTGAGCAAGTGATATAATGCAGATTTTTTTTACGGTCCTGTTCCTTGTGTACATATTATGTATTTATTCTAATATTGTTAAGGTTGCATTATTTCTCTGAATTGTGTTTCATGGAAAAATACATCATGTTACAACTGTCTGAGAAGACTAGAATATTGGAAATCTGCAATTCATTCAGTCTTTTTTGGATGTGAAATGCTGAATGATATCAATAGGCAAGGGAAAGATAATGGTGGAGTTTCTTTCTGCTGCAATAGTGTTTAGAGTCTGGAGGTATCGCAGCTGCAGAGCTGATGGTGACTCAGCAATCACCAGAGATGCTTCCTTCAGTGCCCGTGAGGCGTTCATCTCACCCTCAGCTGCAATCACCTACACAGAGACATAATAATACACTTGAGTCACGTATGTCATATGTTGTGCTTTAAATTTCCTCCACATAATGTAACTATATTACAGCGTATGGCTGTGAGAGTTTTTGGAAAATGTATCTGGAATTGTTGTTTTTTTTTTTTACTTATGTTTACAATTACATTTAAAATCAGGAACATTATGCTTAAGGAGCTGTTACCCTTGTATTTGGTATAGATTGGTATGTTTGGTAAAACATGCTTCATGAAAATGAATAAAAACTGTGTTATCTGTTTTTGCAAAAAAACGATAACACAGTATTTGTATTCATATGTATTTGCTCAGCCAATGCACTGTGTCTTCTTTAGAAAACATCAGCACTGTTGCCATGTGTTGCTGAAACTAAATTTTCACTACAAGTGCACTATTTTGTGGTATCTAAGTTTGCATGTAAAATTTGTGCAACCCAAGTTTAATGTTGAGTCAGTTACTGGGGCAGTATTGACTTTTAAAAATTAATTTAATGAATAAAATTAAACTTAATTAATTTAATTTTAATTTAAAAATTAAATATGACTGCATTAGATTTTTTTTTGCGATGGTCTCACCTTTGCACGGGCTTCCCGAGCTGCTTCAGCTTCTGCAGCCATGGCCCTCTGGAGCTGAAGGGGCAGTTTAACATCCTTTATCTCCACTCGCTCTACTTTAATGCCCCACACGCTCGTAGCCTCATCCAAGACAATCTATCATCATAATGATACAAAGTTCTCAGGATCTGGAAGTATGATAGCCCCTTCTTGTATGCAGATCCCTGGCTTTAGTTTTACAGCTGATGCATCAGTTTAATAGCAAATAAATAACTCTGGACCATTTTTAAAAGATGTTATGTCTGAAACCATACTGGACATCCCATTTCCTATAATGCACCATAAAAAAGAGAGCATCCAATGCACTGCAAGGGATCACACCAAATGATTTCCACATCTAGGACACTATCAGCAGTAAGTGCTTGTGCAGGTAAGCACTGTGCTTGACACAAAGCAATTTTACGTATTAAACAGCAAGCACAAACTAAACAATTGCCTCTGTACTGCTGCTCTGAGAGTTGATGTACCTGCATGTTGTATGAGATGCCCTCCCTGTCAGACAGCAGCTCTGACAGGCTCTTGGTACCCAGGACATTTCGAAGGGTGGTCTGTGCCAACAGTCGTGTTGCGTGATCTGCACTGGACACGTTGGCCACTGAACAGATCGGGTCAAAGACACGAAAGTATACCACACCATCCACACTCACAGTCACAGAGTCCTTCGTAAGGAACTGTTTGCACAGAAACACAAATAGATGCCCATCTTTTCATATAATGATCTAAATCTATAAATTAAGTATTCAGTTCTAGTTTATTAAACATTCTATTGTTGAATAAGTTCTATTGGTGAATAAGTTTTTTGAAAAAAATAGGGATATTTTACACCAATGTCACAAATTTGTGTCTTTATATGTCATAAAAATGCACGTGCACAAACACACGCGTACCTCTTGAGCAGGAATATCAAATGTCACCGTTCTCAAGTCCACCTTCCTGAATGTATCAGTACATGGCAGCACAAAGAAAATTCCTATATAACGTATAAATATATATAAAAACTATAGATGATTATATATTTAAAGTACAGTATTCTTTATTAATAACATTAAATTATGCTAATATGTAGGCTGCTATTTAAAAATAAATCTTTGTCATACCAGGTCCTTTTGGTTTCTTGTCCACAATACGACCTAATCGAAAGATCACAGCCCTTTCATACTCCTTCACAATCTAAGAGTGAGTTAGTAAAATACATCATATTACAACCCAAACGTTGTAATTGCAATAAAAAAATGTGTGTGGAACATCTTACCTTGATGCACATAAAAACAGTAACAGGAAACAATCCTATAGTGATAATGATTGCGATAAAGATAATGAACCAGCCAATGCATCCCAGCGAGGGAGGTTTATCATCTGAAAGGAATGAAACAATCACATTTCATGGTACCATGACTGTTTTTACAAATCCCATATTATTTCTGACAATATTACAAAATTAAATGTACAACTGCAACATTTTTTTAAGAAGCCTTTTAAAATCTTACTTTTAAAGGTTGCAATACATGCAAACCAAAGATTGAGATCATGCTGTGATGTTGTTTAATCAATGGGGTATTACATTTCTTTATAACCCTAGACTCAATGTCAGATAAACATAGCAAATACCACTGAGACCCTCACCTACTTACCATGTGCTAACGATCATGCTTAACTTCCTTAGTCTTCCTTAAGTCATGTATAATTGAGTTGAAACTGTTGCCATAGGGAATTATAGAATAATACCCATACTTTGGGTATTGGGTAAAACAAATTTAGCCTTAAATCATTATAGTTTTACAGCTGAAAATTGTAATATTTAATTTGAATATTATTTTGTTTAAGATACAGAACTGAACAAATGCGTACCTTGTATTATATGCCTGTTACTCTCAGTCTCCTGGTCTTGAACCCTTATTACGGTGGTCATTTTGAAGAGCGTCACAAACTTAAGATGTGTTGCTGTAAACAGCAGGTAACAGAAGCTTGTAATGTGCGCTCATGTTCCCACAAGGGTGTGTCTGCTTCCCACTAGACCAGACACTGGAGATGAGGACAATTCTGACTCAAATTATATCAGATGACATTAACATAAACCTGAATATCCTATTATGTGGTGCAAAATAAATTGGATAATATTTAATTTGTTTGAAGTTTTTCATGTCTGGTATTTTTTTCAATAAATATTGTAGTGGGACATTTATAATTCATAGATATCTGCACCATCACATGACAGTGGAAATATGAGCTGTTAAATTACATGACAAATGCTGATCTAACCTGTATATAACCAGATAGATTCTCTAAATAGACATTCCAGTTGTTCTAGTTTGTGGATGATTGTTGCAAATAATGCAATTTCCTACGAAATCTGTATGCATAGATCTAAATTGTTTCATTATTACAGGTTAAGTCTATTTATGTAGAGACATAGTTGAGATGGATGATGATGATTATTATTATTATATTTTCCATAAAATGGCATGTTATGGCAGGTTGTCACAGTATATTAAACACAACTTAAGTTTTCCAAAACCATTGTTTAATGTTTCTTGTAAAATTACAATTACATTTTCTTTGTTATTCATCTACATTTTCTTTCATAAAGTTTGTATTTGTAATACAGATACATGGTTAGAAAAAAAAATACTGTCATTTTTTAGGTTGACTTTATTTGATTTTCCTTAAACAATCCTTAAATAAGTTTATGTTTAAGTGTTTATTGTGCTTGTGGTTGTGCTTTTGTAATTGATAAAAAAATCTAAAAACTATGTTTTAATTTTTAACTAATATTAAATACTGAAGCATTTGATCCAATCGGGCACAAACTATTTGTTACATTTAACAAATGTTAACAATCTTTAGTACCACTTTCAAGGTTACAAAGACACTCGTATTTGCAGTTTGAGTTACCTCTTTCAGGTCATAATGTATACTGTTTATTGTCTTTTGTATCTCGCCTTCAGATGATCTAATTGAGAGTGTATGTTGTATTTTGATACCGTTGCAACATTCAGTGTTTTAAGAATCTGTTCTAATTTGTATATTGATTCACCAATCCGGTGTATATGCAAATTAGAATGTTAGGAACAAAGAGTCATAAAACTTCCCTCCAAAAGCATCAGCACACCATTGGTCACAGGAGGTGTGACCTCAACATGTTTCAAAAGGCCCCACATCTCGGACCTCTGCCACATTTTCCTCTTTTCTACTCTCTTTCTACCTCTGCTGGATGCCGGAACCACACATGGTCTCCTAAGCCCACGGGCCCGATGCACACGCATCGAAGGAGAGCCTAATCTACAGCACAGGTTGCAGTCTTTTGAGACTCTAAGATGATGATTTATCTCCAGGCAAAAGTTCTACACCAGGCCTAAGCCTTGACTTTTCATGTATCTGAAGATCCATGGATCGCAACAGATCTCTCTCTCAGCTCTCTTTTAATCGACCAAGCACCAGAGTCAGGATACTTTTTGGGAATGAATTACTCTTCAAACCAGGAGGACATGATTGCCAATCTAAACCTATGTAACCATCCGGACTTCGAGACTGCATCAGACCCTCACCACAGAGGCAATGCAAGTATTGTACATATAACTAAACAAAACAGAGGTTTAATATTAGTTATGGAACTGATGGTTTTACAGGTGGTCAACTGACTCTCTTTTCATAACTTCAATTCTAGCTCTTTTTTAATGGTTTAACCTTTAAACCTTGCTTTGCACCTTCTCTTTAGTGTGAGTGTATTTATACATGTGAGTTAACGTAGAGAAAATATCCCCTTTACACTATGTGTTCGCTGACTAGTTGATGGTAATTGTGCTGCAGTTACTACTGGCAGCTAATATAAATAATTGCAATTAGTAATTATCTATCTATCTATCTATCTATCTATATCCCTGAATGAGATAAAATATGATACAATACATATTTAATAATATTTAACTCTCTGAGTTATCTTATCAGTGCAAAAGACACTAAAAGTACTATGTTGACTTTGGTCACACAAGTACACCATTCGAATCTGTTAGGTGTCTAATTTTTTGAGTACACTCTCAGTAACAACAAAAGTGTGCTTTTGCAAAATAAGGAAAATAAAAAGTGTGCGATATTTCTTTGTTCTCAAATTGTTTTTTAGAAACGCGTCACTAAAATGAACTGAAAGTCAGCGAAATTATGACACACAGACATGAGAAATATAGAAAGCTTGAAGTGTCTACTTTTAAATGCAGTAAGTCATGTTAAAATAACAAATATTCTTTGATTAAGTAATCAGTAAGTAGCCAACACTATATTCAGCTTCTCAGTCTGATCTCATTATTTTTAATGTGACCACGCCCACAAGCTACTTTCGTCATTACAATCTTCCACGTGATAATATAACGACATGTAAGGCTCACATCAGCTCATTCATCTAGTTTCTGGAAGAAGAGAGGAATCACACATACAGGCTTTCGGTCTCAAAACATGTCTTTATAAATTTAAATCAATATATTGTTTTCTCTAAAAAAGCAATTGGAATGATTTTCACATCATTTTGAAGTAAATATTCTAGACTGCAAGACTGATTACTTAAAAGTCTTATTCAGGACTATTCAGTATGGATTTTATGGCTTTATTTCAGCTAGTTTTATTCTCCCAAAACTTACTAACCACACATTTTTTTTTTTTTCGAAAAACAAACAAACATGTACATCCACCTTGGTTATATATTGTAGCAGAGTTTGTGCTGAATACAAAAACAATTACATGTTGTTCAAAAGTATGTGTAATGCCAAGCCAGCAGAGGGAACCCCCGCCTGAGTATTAGCCTAACTCAGCTTCCTCTGCAGTCACTTCCTGTCAGATTCACATTCTGTGTCAGCATCCTCGTTACAGTATGTTATAAGTAGCTGAAATAACCACAAATATCAGAGCATGTCAAAACATCTCAGGGACTCCATTTGTATGGATAAATGTCCAAGAGGTTACAACATAAGGAGTGCATTTTATAAAACATTAAAATAACAGGAAAATACAGTATTGTTTGTTCACACATTTGTAAAACAGGCCTTTTCAGCCTTTAAAGTTAAAGTCAAATGCAAGTAAGAGCTACTCAATCACTTTTATTTATATAATGCTTTTAACAATACCGATTATAGCAAAGCACTGAACATTATCAAATAGAAGAACAGAGTGATGGTAATTTATAATGACGAGAATAGACTATTTATTTATCAAATGCACAGACGGTCTCTGTAGTCAAAACAATCATAATCACTAGAAATTAGGTGTCCCCAATAAAGCAAGCCAGAGGTGACAGAAGCAAGGAACCAAAACCCCATCCATGAGAGAATGGGGGGGGGGGACTTATAGTGTGTGTGCTACTCACCATAGAGACAGGCTGTGTGTCACAACCTATTTATTTTATACAGTCTTTGTCCAACATTTTATTTCAAGGGAATGTTTTAAAAGTAACCAAATGAACTGGATATTGTAAAAAAAAAAAAAAAAAAACTGGACTCATTGTTCAAACTGTTGCATCATTATCTTGCGACTGACTTCATAGGCTAAAAAGAGAGCTCCGTTGGCAGGAAATGTTCGGATCATAGTAGGGGTCAAACCTGAATACAGTGGTGCCACTCCTGCAAAAAAGACGGTGGAATATAAATATATATCAAACGATGCAACAGGTGTTCAAAAGATTTTCAGCTAAGTTTTGCTCCACAATAGCTCCATAATAATACTTTTTTTTTTTTACATTTCACCTCAATATTTAACATGCATGGGCTGATATGCCAAAGAAAAACAAGGTTTAAGTTAATATTTTAATATTCAAATATCAACTGTATCAGTACGACATGAGGACACCAGTATAGGACATAATGACCATCATCACTTTTCTCTGAGAAAGGAGTTTCATTTCATAATATTTTTATGATAAAACCAAATTTCTTTTTTAATGTTGTGCACTTTAAAAAAAATATTTTAAATGGCATGTAACTCTGTATGCAACTCTTAAATTACATATAAATGTATGTAATATTACTAAAATAATGGCGAATAATTTGTGAAATCACCACTAGATGGCGCAAATAAACAGATTTGCTTTACACCATTGCTCACAAAAAAAAAAAATCTTAATTGCTGAAAAAATTAATTACAATTAAAATACTCTAATATAAATAAAGTGTAACATTTTGTTTTACAGAAAAAAATGTTATCTTCCTAAACTATTATGATTAAATATATTTCACTTAAATGGTATAGGGGCAGTTTCCCAAACAGGATTTAAGACTATTCCTAGATTAATATATATGTTACGAGCTGTCTAAACTGGAAAAAAGCTTGCACTGAGGTATGTTAAAATACATTATTGTCATTGTTTGGTCTCAAAATGCTCACACATGCTCATATTTTTGTAAGGCATGTTTCTAAAAATTCTTAAATCTCCTAAATTAGCAAAGGTCTAGTCCTGGTTTAATCTAATCCCTATCCGGGAAACCGGCCCATAGCAGCAATGGCTGTGAAAAATAAGAAATGCACAATTAAAGAAAAATACACTAATTCACATAAATTATTCTTTTTACAGAAATTTGCATGAAGCGTTTAATAGAAAAACGTATGAAACATAAGACAAGGGTCCAGAGCCCAACTAAGGCAGACACAGATATCCATCATGGTAGCATCAAACTTTATTTTTTTCTAAACCTATGTTAATTCTCAGTGAAAACATCTTTATGAAATAAATAAATTAAATCTAGTAATAAGTGATTTTGCAATGTTTTTTTGTGAAGTTGTTGTGGAGATCTTGAGAGATCTTAAAGAGAGTTTAAAGTTTTATTATAGAAAAGTTTCTGTAGAGTTTTGTGGTTTTACTATGCTGTTGAGAAGAGCCTGTGCTTTAGTCAATGATGTTCCAAAAGAAATAATCTTGCTTGTGATGTAACTTTATTTAAAAGCAATAACTGTGTAGTCATTAACACAGTGGTGTCTATTTATTCATCAGCTCGTGCATTTGTGTTGTTGCAGTTATGCAGTAGCACAATGAAATAATAATTCAGGCACCTGTGATTAATGAAAACTGCAGTACACTTTTTTGCACTTTGTTGGGATATTTTGACTTAATTTTATGGTTTTGTTTGGCTGCCAGTAATTTTGATTTTTTTTTTTTTACATTTTATTTTAAAGTGAAGGATTTAATTGTGTAAGGCGTGGGGTTTTAGCTGCCAGTGGGTGAATATAACTGAAGACTACGGACTTGATAATATTGACGACTAATAACTTTTATTGAGCAAGCTCCTACAACTGGGCAGGGAAAATCAACACTCTTCCTAGTCTCAGCCTCAAACGTCGCGCCCACTGAACTTTGGCTAAAAGTCTGATGCATATGGTACACTTAACTGGAAACCCTTCAGGAATGTCGAAGTCATCAAATGAGGTTGAATTTTATCGGATTTCATGTGGACGCAAGTGTCGCGTTTATTTTCGGTTAACAAAGTGAAGGAAAATCAAGTGAAGTAGCCTACCTAACTGAGAAGGGGATATCAGCCGCGTTTTCTGGCAAACATGAAACAATAGACGCTGACATCGCAGCTGGCCGATTCAGTATTGTTTTCGGTTCTTCAGAATTGCTTGTGGGTGTAAAAAAAGTCGAGAGATATGCTTCAAACTGATGTTTTCACGAGCGTCTACAGGATTTTCTCTCTGACTGACTGTTGCACGCCGTTCTGTTGTTGTGGGGACATTTCCACGCCCCGAAACGTGACGCTGAACGAAACAAACTTTGATTGGTTGTTTGACATGTCGGTCAAACTGCCTTAAGGGCGGGTCTTGACCGAAGAAAAGAGGCGTGTTCGAGCTAATGCTGCGCTGCGCAGACCGATCGGCGAGATTAGCCGAAAGCAGTCGGGGAGGAGCTGAAAACGGAGCCGGCAAGTAGGATTTGTTATGCAATTATATGGATCGAAGCACGAAACACTCGTGGTCATCGTCATGTGGTGAATGTGGCCAATCATGAGAAGCTGTGACGTCATCACAGCCTGGTGCAGTCGCTCCTGAAATGCTGCGCTGGCTGAGCTAGCCGGCTGTTCTCGAAACGCTCTCGCGTTACTTTGATGCCACACTTGAACGCCACGTGGCTCGGCGCCGATTCAAGTCGGACAAAATTTCTAAACGGGATGCACTACTTCAAGTTAGCCGCCGATCGGTCTGCGCAGTGCCGCATGAAGTCGAACGCACCCAAGGTCTACGCGAGACTACACTCTTCCCTGCACATCACCAGCCCCTCCTTCTCAGAGAACGCCAACATAAACACCAACATAAAATTCCTTGACTGAAAACATGCAACAACAGAATACAACGAATATTGAACAAACAACTTCATAATTGTAAAATGTCAGGAAACAATTATAATTTTTTTAAATGAAAAGTTCCACAAACCTTTTTGCACTTTATTTACATTTTTTATTTTCATTTCTACTCGTTAAGTAACAGATTGGTTTATTTATTTATTTATTTTGCAGTATACCTTTTTTAGCAAGTATTAGACAATACTAATATAGTATAAGACAATAAAAACATCTTCTGTGGTATATGTGTCTTTTTTATTGTGAATTACTTTACAAGCTAATGAAATTACATCTTACTTTCTGGCTAAATACCACACCTAATTCGAAAGTCATATGCACATATTATTTAGATTGCTTTCTTTATATTTTTATTTTCCAATATTATGTCATATATCAGACATCAAATATAAGAAAGTTACATTTTAAGTGACTATCTCCTGAGAATGACCCATAAACTTCATCACATACTCCTGAACCCACATCAGGCACTGCAGACTATTCACTGTCACCAGTCACAGATCCCGCATCAACACCAATCACTCGCTCCCAATCACCAGAGTCTGCTTTTGTGACTGCAACCCCTGTGACTGTCCTCATTGCCTCTCACATTGCAATACTCGCCTGTATTTATGCTCTCTTTGTCGATGTTCACTCAAATTGTCAATAAATCTGCACTTTATTGAAGTTCTGTGTTGCTATCACTTACTGAGGATGACACTTGGGCTTTTCAGAGTATTATGCTATTAATTAGGCTAGGCAACAGTAAACAATATTTAAACATTAAGTTAAGTTTCCTGTGTCGAGAATTTATCAAACATTTATGACATTCCATGACAGACAGGATGTTGGATACGGTAGGTGTCACCAGAAAAAAAGTACTGAAATCTCACCCTCATTTCGTAAAATCTCCATAAGAGTCTTGAGGAATCCTTCCTGTTTCCCTGCTAAAGACAGAACCTGGATGCGAGACTTCACACAGTCTATGGGGTACACAACCAACCACAGACAGGCACCGCCAAAACCACCACTGAACATCAAGGGTACAACACCTGTCAGAAACATGTATATAGAGGAGAATTTTCTTTTTATAGAGAATTGTCCAAGCTGTTCTTTTCCACAGAAGAACAAAATTAAGATAAAAGCAGCTTTGACATTCCTCAAATGTTTTTGCAATGACATGCGTTTATTTTCCCAGAATTCTGATTTTTAAGTGGCCTTCCCATGGACTGACCTATGTGTTCTTTGTCTCTGCCCATGTGTTGGGCAAACATTGAGCGGCTGAGTTCATATCCTCCGAAGAAACAAAAATATCCAGGTATTTCACGGACTATAGTGGTGGTGAGACCCTGATAGAAACCCAGAAGTCCATTTGTCCGTAACACATTTTTAACAACAGACCACACCGTGCTGAAAGACAAAAAGGAAATTTAGTAAGATACAAACTACTGGAAAACTTTTTTTAATCATTGTGACATTTATTGTCTTTTTGATGTAACATAAAACAAAATTATACTCATTGATGTGGTTCATAAAAATAAAATCATATTGTTATTGTATTTTAGATCGGGGACTACTAGTTATTGCCTTAATTTATATACAGTATATATTACTAAAACAAAAAACATTTTTGGACATAATTTTCTTTTAAGATTTACACAAAAATTGTACTATACAAGTCAAGTCACTTTTATTTATATAGTGCTTTTAACAATACATATTGTAGCAAAGCACTGAACATTATCAAATAGAAGAACAGAGAGATGGTAATGTGTAATGACAAGAATTAAACTATTTATTTATCGAATGCAGAGACGGTCTCTGTAGTCAAGACAACCATAATAACTAAAATCATAATCAGGTGTCCCCAACTAAGCAAGCCAGAGGCTACAGTGGCGAGGAACCAAACCCCCATCCATGAAGATACAAATAAGATAATACTACACAAATTTGTATTTCTTTTTCCATGTACAGTAATATATACAGAATGCATAAAAATACAAATTCTTATATGACTTAATTAACAAATGAAGAGTTAATTTGCAAAAAAAATAAATAAAATAAAACACAATCAAGTGGAATTTAGGTTATTCTTTTGATTAGGCTAAAAAGAAATAATAAAAAAATTACCATGACCAGACCTTTTCTGTCCACTGGCGATCTTGCCGGATGCCTGCATCTCATGCATGGCCTGCAGCCGACATTTAACCAGTTCAGTGGGGCATAAAGCCAGAGAGGAGAAGATTGAAGCGACAGAGCCTGAGCAGGCCTTTTGAACATCACTGAAACACATAATACATCTAATAATCACACGTACCGCTGAAATTCAGAAGAGGTCACATTGACACTGTTATTATAGGGTATATAACATTTTAGTTTGTTATGTTCCACTTAAGATAGTCTACTAACAGTAAGTAACTTTACAACTACATGTCAACTAGCAGTCATTAGAGTATTACTAGACTGTCTGATTAATAACTAATAATAATAATAATTAATAACTATTACTTTATTTTAATGGGTACCAAAATACAACATACTGACTATCAGATACTTACATTTAGGTTACAAGTACATGTCAGCTTATTCTATTAACACTAAATCTACCCTTACGGTCTACTCTAAGAGTTAGCAGACATATAAGTTGCAAATTAATGAGAGTTAGCTGACGTACATGATATGTAATTACAAAGTTACTTATAGTTAGTAGATTGTCTAAAGTGGACTATCAAAATAAAGTGGAACCTTATATAGTTCATGTATCGTTTCATGCTGAATCAAATATAATAAGAATGACTGCATATGAATCAAGATATACTGAAGCACAATTTCTGAGTCAACACTAAAACAAAAACAAAAAAGACAAAAAGCATAAAGTACATTTTCTGAAGAAAAAGAAAATTAACATTACATCTTTAAATGAAGGAGATTAACTTATGACCTTTATTTTTGAGAATTTGTAAAGATGTAACATAAATAATGTTTGGTCACACGTTGTATTAACATTGTACTTAACTACTGTGTACATACACCAAAAATAAGTACAATGTACTTATTGTGGTCATATTGTATAGCAAAACACTTTGGATACAGGCAAGGTTAGGAACAGGTTTGGTGGTATGGGTACTGTAGGTTTAAGGGCGGTTTAATGTATAAGGGATGGGTCAACAATGTAATTATTAAGATTTCGATATTAAGATATTTTGGATGAAAGCCGGGAGGCATGTGACTGTCCCATTGACTGCCAAGTAAAATATAATCTTCATCAGCCATCAGTGGTTCTTCCATAATGTTATGATGATATCCTTGATGACCATGTAAACAACAGCATCAGATGAATTGTTGTACACATAGATATAGATATGTGTTTATGGATTCCTTATTCGACCCCAAGCACACAGACATACCTGCCATCTAAATAAAAAGGAATCTTCATATACATGTCTATACATGAATGATCATGTGACATGCATTTTAGGTTGTGTAGTGTAAACAGATATCGTTTCAAAAATGTAGTGAAAACACTTGTGTAAACAAGAATAGTTTTTATTTTAAAACGCTGTTTTAAAATGAAAATGTACTAGTGTAAACAGGGTCTAAATGCTTAAGTCTATGTATGCTTCGATTTGAATGTTTGATTTGTTTCATGGAAGAGCATGTGCTGTCCAGCGGATGCTCTCAACAGTGGAGCCACGGTGATGTTACGCTGGCAAATTGTTGAATAAAGTCTTTTTTTTTCAGACAAAAAGGATTTTTATTGCTCAATGTTATGGTTGAACCACTGATGACTAATTCAAACAATGTCTTTCACAGTGTCTTTTACTTGGCAGTCAATGGGACAATCACAAGCCTAATGGTTTTCATCGAAATATTTTAAATTGTGTTCCGAGGATTACAAAAGCTTCTTTTTTTATATATATATATATGGGGGTTAGTGATGACGAAATGTTTATTTTGGGGTAGAGTTACCATTTAACTGTTGAGACAAGAATTTAAGTGCAGCTCCTTATTTAAACAAGAAGGCAATTCAGTATGGGGAGTAATCCAAAAGGTACAGTATGCATCAATGAAACACAATAACAAAAAGACAATGACTCAAAATTAACAGAGGGAACAAAGGGGTATAAACACACAGGATAACTCACAAGGACATGTGAAGATAAACAGAAAACCATAGGAACAAAATGACAGACATGACAAACAAAAGGTTTATGGTATTTCTTTTTAAATATATATTAAAGATCTTTAAATATATTGGTTCATAAATACCCCATGATGAGTGCCATGCTAGCCTTTTTTAAAGTATCATAGTATTGTCATTTATTGGAATACATTAATATTACATTGTTTTACACAGTATTTTAAGAAGAAGAATGTGTCATAAAGTGTAACCCTTATACTGACTATAAACATCTAATGTTTATCCAATAAAGAAAAGTGCTCTGAAAACATGCAGGCTGGGTCACATGACATAGCGTATGTCCTAAAGGTTTGAATTGCATCATTCATATTGAGTGGACTAGTGAAACATAAGCACATTGGAATTACACAGTACAGTATTTTACGATAACAGCTCATGTGTTTAACAGAGCATGATTCTGAGTCTTTACTGTATCTTTATAGTTACTCCATCATGTGGACAAGAACTAACAAAAAAGGACCAAAAAGTAATTTTTTAGGACATGATATTTTCTTTCTTCACACCATGACTTTATCGACCTTACATTGTGCGCTTGGGCACAATAATGCTGTGATGGAAAAGGGCATTCCCCCAGCTATTTCCACAAATTTGAAAGCATAGCATTATCTAAAATGTCTTAGTAGGCCAATGCATTCAGTTTTTCCTTCACTTGAACCAAGGAGCCTAGCCTAACCCTTACAAATGTAAAAAAAAAAAAAAAAAAAAAAAAAAAAATATTTTTTTAAAAATTTTTTTAAATGCACACTGTATGCATGATTTTATATATCTGTGGCAATGGGTCTGACTAAAACACTTTATTTTTAATAATTAGTTGGTGTGTCCCAATTCTTTTGTCCCTGCTATATAAATATGAAACTATCTTCTTGGTAATGAATAATAAAAGAGAAAATTGGTGTGGTGCAAATGTTTGCTGTGGAGCATATTATGCCATAAATTTGTCAAAAAAAAATATTTTTTTTAATGCAAAAAAAAAAAAAAATAGAAATTTGTTATTTTAATTTGTTTAGACATTCATACTTAACTCATTAGTTGTTACAACGATAATTATAACAACTAATTCTATTTTGTGATATAGTGCTTAAAGTTTAATGTTCAATGGTGGTATGTCTTATTCTTTATGTGACACTTTACTCTTAAGGTACCTCACCTGAGTTCTGTGCCTCGGTCCAGTCCTGAAACAAGGCGGACAACATTCTGGCAGAAGCCGTAGCTCATGAAAAGCACAGCGTTTTCAGCAATGTTGGCTATGAGGGCAGGTGTGGTGCCCTGATAAAGCCCTCGAAGTCCAACTTGTTTGTAGACTGAGATGAAGCAGTGGACAAAACCTCTGTACAAGCCGGGGAAAGTCTGCATCTTCACCTTGGCTGTATCAAAGGGCTGACCGCTTAACACACATGCAACCCCACCTTATAAAAACAGAAGAGAGCCTGTATGCTTTTAAATAACTACTCTTTCTTGTTTCTTACTGTAGCAAAATTCTCATCATAGTGCAAAATGTGTGCAAATCAGACAGGTGGGAAATACAGTACATAATATTATACTGTAGCAGCCTTGTATTATAGCACAATCAAAGTGATAAAATGGGATTTTTAAATATAAACAGTTCTGAATCTGACGTGCATATAAAGCACCCATAATTACAGTTAAAATAGACAGGAAATTAGTAGTACAAGGCTGTTACCACATGCTCCTGCTGACAGATCAATGATGGCTTGAGTGACAGGATGTGGAGCCATGTTTAATTTCTATATTGCATCAATTCCTGTAAAATACAGGACAAAATGTATTACTCAGATTCACCCGGGTTAACTAGAATTTAACAGAACAAACAGGACACTTCATAACAACAGATCAAAACACAAGAACATTAACAGAAAAAAAAAACACTGACATTGTTTTTCTTTGTAAACATTTGACAGATTGACGTCTTTCTGTAAAAGCACATAAACAGGTCTAGAAGTTCTTGCAGATTTTAGCAGATTTAAACATGCTAATCAGTGTCTTCAGAATAAATTAGGCTTCATCTGAAATCTCCACCTAATTGGTGGTTGTGCAATCTTTTGTGATATTTTTTGTGTTTAAGATTGTTATCACTGAGAATAAGAATTATATTGTTTGTTATATGGTAATTATGCAATAATAAATATCAAATATGTATTTTACATGTATTTAACAGAAATTTACAATAGAAAATGCGGATCGATGACAATAAATTATAAATAGGTCCATATTAAAGTAACATAAACATCACTTTGTATTTCACAACATATCATGCAACTACTGTATTTCAGTTTTTGGAACAGAAAGCTGAGTTTTCCCACTTATGTACACTTAAACATACCCGGTTTTGTCAGGTACCCTGCTTTTTGGAATAACCAAGATTTGAGAAATCCTGCTCTACTCTGTGGTCACTAAAAAAGTCCTCACAAAACATAAGTTTAGTGCCTAAGTAAGAACCTGGCATTATTTATATCTGACGTGTGAGCTCTCTATTTATAGTACTAATCTTTAAACCAGATTTAAAGGGAATCCCCCTTGAAGGGTTAAGAGTCCCTTTGAGCCCAACACTGCCCATCTAAACCTCCTCATGTGTCAACATTCATATGCCAAGATCAGAATGTCTTAGTAACTTTAAACTCAGCTGCTGCAAAAATATGTTCTGCATGATCGTACAGAGCAGGTATTCTCACACTCACCGCCCCTTCTTCTGGATAACTGACTGTCTGGCAGCGAACACTACAGACTATATCCAGTAATGTCCTTGGATTAAGAGCCTCGGTACAAACCTTTCTATGAAAGAAGTATTCTTAATACTGACGAAAAACACACCTGAACCGGGTACTAACACTCACACTTCCTAGATCAGCCCTGCAGGTGTGTACAGGCTACACACACGCAGGGCAGGCGTGAGTAGAGCTCGTCATGTGGGGGCTTCCTGGAACCATGTGCTCTGGAAATAAGAGAAGGCGGACGTGTTGCTGTCATATCCTGCAGATGCAGAAGTTGTTGACTCAACGCAAAGATTGTGACACAAGGTCATTTCTATATACGCGATTTGAGCACAACACAAAACAGTTACACTTATGTATTTTAAACACTAGATGGCAGAATAGCCTTAAGTATAGTAACAGTTATCTAAGTCTTCAAACTATGTACTGATAAGACGCGGTCACGAATTTTTACAAATATTTTATGCAGGTACAGCAAGGTCTATAGATATTAGGAAAATACTAAATGTATTATTAATTTAAAAATAAATGTGTATATATGATTGTGTATTAATGTGTATATAGTATATATACTAATAATTAAGCATGTATTGATAGCCTATTACATAATAATAAATTATGTAGAATATATTAAGTTATATATTGCAAATTATAAAATTATGTATAATAAATACACCAAGATATACTGGTATTCCTTGTTCTCATTGGTTCCGTTTAATTAGCGCCATATCAAAATCAACAGTTAAAACAGATATAGCCCATATAAACATGGTTTCATAACAATTAGGGTTGGCGATTTCCAGTTACATCGCATTAAAAAATTATCTTTTTCGCAATAACTGCTGTTGTCAACAAAAAATGTTGGAAAGTTGCGTCGATGATGTTTCTGTTTCTTTTTGTTTTCTCTCTGTGACTTTGATTAGTTATATTCTGTTATAACATAATTAAACAAACAAAAATATGCGCGACTGTGTATGTACTATGTACAAGCAATTTAATGAAGCTAGAAACCATGCGATCAAATCGCGATTGTTTTCATAACATCCAAACTCCGTGAAAGTTTGTTTACTAGTTTTTAAGGACGAAAACCCTGCTTGTTTCGCTTTCAAAAGCGCGCCTGTGATTGGCTGTCGGCTCTTGTCAATTACGTACGTGGGCGGCGTCAGGTGACATATGATAGTGAGTTCCAGTAAGCGCACTTAGAGTTTTGGTACACAGACATTCAACAAGCGACAGCAACAGGACAATCACATAATACTGGACTGGACTGGATTACAAAACTTTATATCAACACCAATCTGATGCCGTTCTAGCCACGTTGTGACTTTTCAGTCGTTTCCAATGTAACCAAGTCAATTTAAAGTAACTGCATTTTCTTTCTGTTTGTTCTTTCGCGTTTCACGTCATATTTTCTTCTGACTGTCATATGTGACATTTTAAGAGACAAACAGTATTGCTGGTACCATGGCTGACGCAGCCCAAAACCAGATGGTAGAGATCGACCCGGACTTCGAGCCGCTCTCCAGACCCCGCTCCTGTACTTGGCCGCTGCCGCGTCCGGAGTTCCCCAACCCCGCCGCCGCCGACTCCACCACATCGTCCCCGGCTCCGTCCGTCAAGCAGGAGCCCTCAAGCAACACGGACTTTATAAACAACCTCAGTTTGCTGGAGGAGAATGAGGACTACCCTGATCAAAAGTCCCTCATGCTGTGCGGCGATTTCCAATGCCAAGAGAACTGCATCCACCAGCAGCAAATCCCGAGTCACCAGCAACAGGTGCCTGTCCTCTCCTCTCCGGTAGCCGCCGCCGCTGCAGCCGCGGCAGCAGCTCAGCGCAAGAGCAGCTCGTCCAGACGCAACGCCTGGGGAAATATGTCATATGCGGACCTGATTACCAAAGCCATTGAAAGCTCCCCCGAAAAACGTCTCACCCTGTCTCAGATCTACGACTGGATGGTGAAAAGCGTCCCTTATTTTAAGGACAAGGGGGATAGTAACAGCTCCGCTGGTTGGAAGGTATTTATGTTTTCATTTTTGATCTGTACACTCTTGCGTCAGTCGGTTGCACCTTGTGTTTTGGGTTTTCACACCAAACAGTTTAACTTCTATAAACGCGTCTTGGTTCCCATGGTTCCCATTCAGATGCGCTCCCATCCAGCTGTTATGAAAACAAAAACGCGTTTTTTTGTGAACGCCCCCGCGTCATGCGAACTTTTCGAGTTTGCTCAGTTGCTATTGATTTTTGCTGTCATGTGCGACCTAATTACTTAGTTTAGGGGCTGATTATTATGCATCCTCCACTTATTGTTTTAGGATTGTCATGGGACTGTCAATAGTCTGCATTCATTGTCGTGTAGGACAGATACATGCAGCACATGAGGTGGTGCGTTGCAGTCAATATTTCAAGTGCTGACCCATGTCACATGACAAGTCCCGAGTAACAAGTGTTTTATAGATGCCTGCTGACAGCAAAGACTTATTTCCACATTTCCAGGTAGAACTCATTGGAGTTGAATTTAGGACAAGATTAAAACTTGGGCAAGACCACTGCACAACCCCTACAAGACCCCTCAAGGCTCAGATACAGACTTAGACTTGAGCTGAGAAAGTGCTGCTTTTATCCAGCTCATGAACATGAATAACTTTTGGTCTGTTCTTAGCAAATTGGTGGCTAGTTTGTCTGAATCTCAGTTGTATTTTTCATACAGTCTACCTGCTGATAAATGTAAGGTTGCATCTTGATATAAAAAAACAAAAACAAAAAAACATTGTACAAATTCATATGAACTCTTCACATCGTGACTAAAATAGTTGTTTTCTCATCCAATTAACCGAAAAGGCACTGTCAATAAAATAAATAAATAAAGGGTTAAATAAATTTTGTGGTTCTAAAAAGACAACAAACAGGCTAGAGGTTGAGGTTTTTTGTATACTCAAAAAAGAGATGTAAGTTTGACAGACCCGTAAGAATGAGCTTTGGTTATGTTTGTGTCATGAAGATGTCAAGACGTCAAAGCACAAAATACGTGATAAGGTGGATCCTAATAAATCAGTTTGGGTGACACACTGTCTTACTTTGTTGTACCACCAGTATGCCTGAACCACCCTGGCAACTGGAGAAAACAGGAAAACAGTGCTTTTTATATCCATGGAAACCTCTTCGTTAAGTGGGTCCAAAGTTGTGTTGTTAGGTGTAGTGCATCATCACACCGCACGCTATTAATATCTATGGGATTAACTGTCAATACCCCCATGATGTTTGCCAAGTATGCAAGCATGGCGGTCTACGCATGCAAGGAAAGATCCGCTCCACCCTCTGATTTATTGTGTGTCTGTGTGACAGCATTCCACAATTGTCATGCTTTTGTGCATCCGTTGGGGAGGTGTAGATGATTTGATGATTGAATGCATTTGGAAACCAGTGCGTTTTAACTCTCTTACCTCTGACGACACATAATTCTTAGTAGCACGGGCAGCACTTAGAGCCTTTCCCATTCTTATCGGAAGCACATCTGATAAACCCAATGTCAAATCAGGTGTGTGTTTGTTTTATGGTTGTAAAACTGATATGATCTATGCTGTGATTGGATACTGCATATGTGTGACTCATAAAGGGGCAATGGTTTTTTGAGAACCACAGGAAATTTCCCGCAGGAACTGTTCAATTTTATTCTGATCTCATAAACAATGTGGCGCTGGTAACGATCAGTTAAAAGGTCCCTCTGGGGCACAGCTTCTGTCACTTCAAACCAATATGTTTGAATTCTTTGTTATGCTCAACAGACAAATACATTTTTTTTTAAAATCTGAGATTGTTTTGTTGGTGAATAGCTATTATATAGTTAAGATATTATTTTTACAGTTTTTGTTATTATTATCCATCGTAATAGTATTTTAAAAACTAGTTTTACATCTAATTATTATATTATTGCATTAATATTATTTTTTATGTTTTATAAAATCATTGGTTTTTGTATATAAAAATTGAGAATTAGACTTATTTTTTAATTAAAGAGACTGCATGGATTATTTTTATTTTTAAGATGTATTTGTCATATTGCATGACTCTTGAAATGAATTAATAAAATCAAAAACATTGATTAAAAAATTTGGAAATCTATTTCTTTATATGAATTTTAATTCAAAATATTGATGCAGAACTTAACTTGTAACTTAAACTGTAAGTTGTAACATGTTGGCAGGCATCTTTCTCCAGGCAGTCAGTCCTCTTGGGGAAGACACAGGGAGGCTTTTTTTTTTTCTTTGCTTTTTGCCAGCTTTATTTTCTCCAGAGAGCTGATAGTCACACAGAGGGGGAGAAATCTGTCAGCGCTGCTCCTTGCATGCTCTGATCATGACAAGAAAATTGAATCTTTTACAGCCCCCTTACACCCCCCCCCCCCCCCCAATCAACCCTCAGTGCTGAATCATCTGACTAGAGGAGGGCTCTGTATTGCTGCTGTCTGGGCTTCAGTCCAGGGGAGTAACACACAGTTTAATGTCACACCTCTAAAAGGTGAATTCTTGAAGCCAGGTTACCATACACGAGTCCCCCTTTATCCCTTTCCCACAATCAACTGAAAACCAGTGTCAGTTATGCTAGCTCACTGATATGTATAGTGTATAGTGAAGGGAAACAGAAAACAGTTTAAAGGAAAAGTTAGTGCCAGACGCTAAATACACATTCTTCTGTGAGCAGTTGAGATTTACTGACACTTTTTTTAACCAGATTATTGCTGTGCTTTATTGTTATTTAATTATTTAATATATTTTTTTATTCCTCTATTATGAATAAGCATATATGCACTAAACACTATGCCAAAGGTTGATTCTAGTTTGAGTTTTCAATTCAAAATTTGTACAGTCACAAGCTATGACAATGCACATGAATCTGATGCTTTCTGTAGAAAGGCTCTTGTGTTGTGAAGCTCCTGTAGTATCTGTCTGTAGAGTGGTAAATTCTAGTTGCTCTTGCATGTGCTGGTTTTGAAAGGTTACACGTGATTTGAGGTCTTTGAGCGTTTCTAAACAAACATGCCTAGACGGTTTGGTTTGATCTGTCCTGTGTTGTTCCTCCGTTTGCTCTTGCTATATCTAAGAAACAAACGTCACTCTCACAGTGTAAATATTTGATGCAGGTCTCTGTCGCCAATCACTTGAGGGCTCTTTGATGTCCGCAATTGATTTTCCTGTCCTGTGGTACGTCACACTTTGCTCCTGTGATAACCCATTCTAAAATCAACTGACACTTTTTTAAAACTGTTTTCAAAACATGAACCTTAGCTCAGGTAAATTCATCTTAGAAAACAGTTAGGCTCCGAAATATTTGATTAATCGCATCCAAAATCTTTTTATTTGTTTACAGAATATATATATATATATATATATATATATATGTGCACTTTGTATATTTATTATGTATATATAAAGACACACACATGTACAGTTTATATTTAGAAAATATAAAAAGTATTTCTATGTATATATTTAAATAGAATAATATAATTTATATAGAAATATATTTAATACATAAACATAGCATATTTTTCTTAAATATACATGAAATATAAATCTTTAATATATGAATTTATATCTACAATACATAATAAATGTTAGCGCTGGTGATAAAGAGATAACGATATGTATCGCAATAGACACATGATCGATATCAATAAAAAATGTGTTCGATAAAATGTTCGATATCTTTTATTCTGCGTCGGAAGAAAACAGAGTTTGCAAAGCTAGTTTGGTTGCATTGACATAGGCACTCGCTCTCTGGTAACCTAGCAACTTAGGGAGTGATACGCTAACAGCCAGTCATGTATCCACAGTATCACGTTTGGTTGCGCCATATCATTGTCTCGTGCTGTTCTGCTGGATTCCTCTTCATAAGTAGAAAATGAGTGCTGCAGCGAGCTAGGAAATTGTAAATCAAAGAGGAGAAGTCAGCTCGCCAGGATGGCAGTTTTTACTCTGCATCAGTGTCTTATGACAAAGAATCTAAACGGTACAAAGATATAAAGGAGGCAGTGGCATTGTGTTTGCATTATAATTTTTGGAGACTTTAATTTTAACAGAGGGGATAATGTTCAGAGGAAGGTTTAATAATAATGTTTAAATGTAATATATTTTTCTCCTGGACCTTATTTTAAACGGGTCATAAAAATCATATAATTATCGATATCGACTGATATGAAACACCGATATCGTGATACAGTTTTCAGCCATATTACCCAGCCCTAATAAATATACACAGTGCACACACACACACAACATTTTTTTAGTAAGATTAATCACAATTAATCATTTGAGTAAGAATTATAATTCAGTATAAGAATAATAATTATAGTAACAAAAATATATATTTATTAAATTCAATAATATTATCTTATATAATTTAAATAACATCATGCTCAAACAATGGGTTGATATCAGTCTGTAATTAGTTAATGTGCTTTGCAGGTGTTTGCCCAGTGAAAATAATCTGCAAGAAAAAAAGCAGGTTCCACCTGACCTGCATATTGTTTATATATCTATGCAGCAAAATGCTTGTTTTGTTTTTTTACCAAAACTATTAAACCTTTCGGTTAGTGAAAAACCAAAACCAATTTTTTTTTGTTTATTTAATAATAATAATAATAATAATATTTAACAAACAAGTTTATTTAATAATAAATGAATGAATCAAATGTAGTTAAAATTAAACACACAAATTATTCGTAAATAAATATTTACATTGCACATTAGGCAATTACATAAATGCTGAATATTTATTTATTTTTTATTTAATGCCTTTTTTAAGATATTTCTTTTCTTTGAGGACGATAGTTAGGTTTTGGAAAAGTGCTTCCTGTGATGCTCACATTGCCTTCTGCTCTATTACTGTGAGAAAGAGCAGTTAATTCCTTGAAGAGCTGAGAACATTAGATGTAACATCATTCCAAGAATCACATTTTTTGGCCGAAGGAAATCTGTGTCTTGCTTGTGAAGCTCCTGCTGGGACAGTACAGCCAGCCCTTGTACTTGAAGGATACTTGCATTCATCCAAAACCCTGACCTCCCCTCTGTTCTCACCCCTTCCCTCGTCTCACATCCTAGCAACAGCCTCTCTTCTGGCTGTCGCTTGTACTTACGTATGAGTTGCTAAACTTAATAAAATATGAAGAATATAAACTGGGTCTTTGGCTAACTGTAAATTATTATTTTTTTACTGTAAATGCTGCGTTAGGCCAAAGCAATGGATAGAGCACTCCTCAGTCATCCCCTCAGGCTCTGGCTGCCTGACGCAGGCTTTCGCTTGAGTTCAGATAAGGTGACACTCATTAAAGGTTGCATAATGAAACGTTTACTGGAATCTGAGAGCTTCAGGCCAAAGTCTGGTGCCACTTGTTAGTCAGTGAAACTCCTTCAGCAGAGAGTGAGCGAGACGGGGTGGCTCTGCCTCTCTTGTGCACTAATGTGACCTGCATTTCCAAATGTAGACAAACTGAAATAAAAGGGCCGGTGGATATGTAATTTTGAAGCATGTTTCATGCTAGGCATTTAGCCTTGCAATAAACCTCTTTTAACCTTTCCCTTCCTCCTGTCAGCTTGAGGTATCGCTATCCTTTCTTTCAGACTGCACCCTGTTGTAGTGAATGTTTTAAGTGCTGAATCACTATTCCTGGCATAAAAGTAGTAGCCATATGCATCTGAAAGTGCATACGTGTGTGAAGGTGTTGTGTATGAAAAACCAGTGTCATAATGTTGTGTATTTTAAAGCAAAGTTTAGTTTGAAAAGTTTGTTTGTCTTTTAGACTCTTTAAATCAGGGATATCCTATCCTGCTACTTCTGGGCCAATTTTCTGCAATGTTTAACTCCATATTGCCCCAACACTTGCTGAAAGTTTATAGTAATCTAGAAGACCCTGATTAGCTGGTTCAGGTGTGTTTAATTAGGTTTGGCGCTAAACTCTGAAGGATTGTGCCCTTCAAGATTAGCATTTGGACACCCCTGTTCTCCCAAATAGGTTATGTCCAACATTAATTATTTAGCTTAACTTACTCCAAATGACATACAGTGATTCCTGTATGACCTCTGAAGAAAAAGTGTTTTTTTTTGTTTTAAGAATATCCTGTTTGCCCTATTCCATTTAATGAAAGTGAATGACATAGCTGTCAAACCAAAGTAATCTGGTCACAATGGTTAGGAGCTCAATGGAGGCGAAGATGTTGTTAGTGATTAAAGTCTATTCTTTGTATTCATGGCTTCAGAAAATTGCTCACAAGTCTGTCACAAGTCCCATATTATGGTCCTTTTCCCATCGTTTTAGAACTTGACAGCCTCATACTTTCATTACATGCAAAAGTCCAGGGTATTCTTTAAAAAATCACCTTTTGTGTGAATAAGAAAATAGAAACAGAATAAAGAAACCCTATAGGTTTGGAATGATGTGATGAAATAAATAGAAATATAGTGGACTATAACATCCAATGATGCTTCTGGAGGGAAGATGTCCTAAAGAGTTTAGTGCCAACATTTCCCAACACATTTGTCTTGAAGCTTCTAGTAATTCTGAAGACTGATTAGCCAGGTCAGGTATGTTTAACTAGGATTTGAACTAAACTCTTCTGGATAGTGGATTGGATATCCTTGCACTCACACACAAAATACTTGACTTGGCACATATTATTTGCATGGAAGTCGAGATTACCATCCTAACCCTTTATTTTTTTCAATACTCTGTTTACCATTTTGACCTCAGAGAATGCAGAAGAACCAGAGACGAGAAGCAAAGATTTATGTTGCACCCTTCTCCAGGCTAAACATACCACGTTCAGAGAAAAATGAATTAACAAGACCAATGTTTGATATTCTTCAAGCACCGTGGGATCAAAGGGACACATTTGCAAGCATTGAAAATATGTTTCTGCTGTTCTGCAAGTGCTTGGTAGTACAGTTTTCAAAGAAATCAGACTCAAGCAGTTCATTGTAATTACAGTATTTGTTTTGAATAGCTACACTTTTTCTGAAAGAAGAGACCTTTTGTGCGAAATTGTCCAACCCTGAACTCATCTAAGACTTTACTTACAGTTGTTCTTATTTTGTTTATCAACAGTGGGCTTTAGTCAAGGCAGTGTATTTTCAGCAGTGTTAAACAGCAATCTAAGGTCCCTAACCTATGATGTAAGAGTATAATGTGGTAAAACCTTCCAAGTAGGACAGTTCTGGCAAGTCCACAGCAGACCTTTAAAACCATCTGCTGCATGAAAACAGTGGACGAGATTGAGGGGGAAGTATTTTGGGGCTCAACAGAGCCAACGGGGGTTAGCATTTCTCTTCCCACACCCTCCTGTGCCCATCTGCCTGTCCGGGCAGGGTGACAGGGTGTCGTAACCAGTCTTGTTGTGGTCAGAACACGCTGATATCTCGACGGACCGCTGGCCGGAGCCCAGGGACAAAACATCACATCCTCATGATTCAGTTTAACAGGGTTGGGGATTGCATGAGGTAACAGGCCAAAGAGCTGCATGTTGGCAGGATTGCTGTTTGGGTTGCAACATGCTCCCCCAACCCCATAACATATAAATACAAGAAGAAAGATGGCAAATATTTGGACATACATGTCGGACAGCTTCACCACTGATTATATGTTTCAGCGGTGATGTAGACGCTTGGAGCCTGAGGCTATTATAAGGTGACCAGATTTCTGAAATGAGAACCGGGGGCATTTCTAGTCCAGTGGTCAACATATAGTTATAATTTCCAATGTTATTATCTATGAATAAAAAAAAAAAAAGACTTGGCTGTTATCATACAAGTCAGTATTTAGGAGCAACTGGCTTAAAGTTTTGTTTTCCACTTGCAGCTCTTTCTACAATGTAACAGCATGGTTGCGTGACTTCAATCACATAATATTAACCTACAGGTCAGAGATATTCTGGAAATTTGGCACAGGCAAAATACAACTGAAGGAATTTTCACCAACTAGTTGTTTTTCCTTCTCTTTGCAAGATTTAAGAGCCCATCTGATGCTGAGGGTAAACATACTGGACCATTTAAAACCAAATAGTCATGTGGAGTGAGTCAGAGTGAGTCACAAAGTTGTTTGGTATGATGGCAGTAGGTGAGCACGGCACCAGTGTAAGAAACTCATCTACTCTGTCTTCATTTTACTGTCTACGCTCATTAAAGAGTATTATCATGTGATGGAAAACAAGGTTTTCCTTGTGTTAGAAACAACATAGATATTCACAATGTTAAGCCTTCTCCAAAATTTACCTGTACCGTTTATTGAAAATGTAATTAAAAAACCATACTCATTCAGTAATGCTGTGTTGTTTTGTGTGGCTTGGTTTGGAACCATTTTCATTGACAGCACTGAGCAAAATCAGGTAATACTGAGTATATATATATTAGGGCCGGGACTTTAACGCGTTAATTTAGATGAATTAATTACACAAAAATAACGCGAAACATTTTTTGAACGCATTTTAATCACACTTATTTTTGCACCGTTTCTCATTGGATGAGTTTCAGCTGACCGATTATACTGGAGCATGAACTAGCGTTTTTAATGTTTTGAATCTACTTAAACATAGAGATGCACCGATCCAGATCGGTCGATATGTTTGCTCGTTTTGTCAGTAAAGTACGGTGGCTGAGAGAGCTCAACGCGCTGCAATTTAAAAATAACAAAAATGGCTTTTTGTCAGAGCAGAGGTGTTGTCGCTGAACTAAAAGGTGAGTTTTTTTTGTTTATTTTAACAACATGATCATACGATTCATTGGTCTTTTGGATATT
>JAUMHP010000068.1:1937748-1950621 GCA_032361065.1 Enteromius trimaculatus
ACTGACGTAATGACGCAGTAATGTGCACTTGCTAGCCTGTTCCATTTACGTGTTCTCCGAATGCTTAAGAGGAGCCTTGCCTAGCCTCAGAAGGAAGTGACTTGGAAGGACCAGTCCTGCCAAGGACGTATCCTTGACATTAAGAAACACCAACTGGCCCTCCAGGACAGAGTTTGGACAGCCCTGCGGTATAAAAGAATGAGATGACAACTGCAGTAGGGGAAAGAGTTTCCGGGAACATAAATTTGACAGATTAATATACTGTCTGTACATTAAATAAAACTATTAAAATGTCACGTGAGAGTGTTAAAAAAAGAAAATGGCAGAATCAACAATTTTACTGATTCTACTGTGAAAGCTCTAAAAGATAATAATATCCTTATTTAGCTCAAATCAGTTTGAAAATATAATTTTTTATACTTTATATTTATATTTTATAAAAAATATTTGTTTTACTTTATACAACCATAACACACAGTACAAGATTTTTAACATTGGACTGATACTGATACAGAACAGTGGATCACACATCCATTTCTATTCACGAAAAGTTCCTTACCTAAGCCTATGTGGTTTTCAAATTCAGTCTCACCTGCTCTGTGGTGTGCTGTTGGACACAGCTGTAGATGTGACTAAGCCCAGCTCTGGTCAGAACGAAAGACGCCTGCTCATTGATTAGAGTGTCCAAGTGAGCCTCAATCTAGAGTGAGTGGCCAATAAAAATAAATACAAATGTATGACAGTTTGTAACTCAGTTTGACTAATCCTAATTATAGCTCAAATATATTATCTTATAATTAATAATTTTATATTGTAACACACCTGAAACTCCAGCATTTCTAAGCGTTTGTCTGTGAACTCAAAGAGCGCTAGTGTGGTTTTCATCATATATAGGGAGTTCACCATGTAGGTGGCCATATCTGCTGTGCCCAGATTACTAGCTGATACTGTGCACAGCTGCAGCAGTGGGTCAAGAATGCAGGACAATACCTGATAAACAGCATTGAAAAAGCAAAAAAAAAAAAAACAACAACAAACAAACAGTCACATAAATATATCTGTCTGACATAAATATAAGTACTCCATGCTGAAACAGAATAGTGTAAAATATTATCAGTCTACTAGTATAATTAATACAGCACAGTATAAATGTAGAGTATAAAATAAATACACATATATTAAGACAAATGATGAATGTTTTGAATGAAACAATTTAAAAAAAGTCACTTTTCTACAAAATCATTTAATAAATGTATAATAATAAAGTCGACAAACAAAACAGAAATGGTGAGTTTATTTTTATTTTTTTAGATATTTGGATCAGCCAAAATCCAGTCACTAAAAGGTGGAAAACAGCGTTTTGTCACAAAACATGAAAAGACCTGTGCAAAGTCAGCCTGACGGGCATCAAGAGGAAGAACTGATGAATCATGAGAGGCCAAAACATCCCTAAGGAGAGACAGAGTCTGAGTAAGGGAGGCAGTGGGACCCAGATCAGGAGGAGGAAGCTCTACCTGAGAAAATAAGAAAACAAGTCTTTTAAAAATCATTTAAAACTCATTTAAAAGGTTATATATAGTGTATAAACATTTCACAGGAAAATTGAAAACATGTCCATTGCAAGATGCATTAATATCACAGTGTATAAAGTGAATTTTTTTAATACATTCAGACTGAAAAAGAGCATCATGTTACTGACCCTCTGACAACACAATATTAACTTCATACATTTTAAGAGCAGTATTTATTGTTCAAGACCCTCAAAATCAAGCCAGGCATGTCTGACAGTGAGGTTGATGCCTCTGAAGGCTGACTAATAAACACCCTGCTATGCGAACACTACCCTAGAGCTCTGCTACCTCTAATAGAGCTTATTAGCTCAGGCTTGTGCTCCTGGCACCGAGCAACATCAGGGAGTGATACGTAACGTCCTAAGCCTGAGGTGATTTGATTAGTGTGCTGCTAAGGCGATAATTCTCTCAGAAGCATAGCGTGAAGGACCATCTTGTTCTGGTTATTGATCCACTTATCAATGAAGTGCTGTTTTTTTTTTAACTAGACTGTTCGTGTTCAAGGATATTTTGGGCATAATTTAACATCCCTGGTGTGAGAATGTTTTTTTTCAGCCTAGTAAAAACCAAATCCAACTGACGAATGACCTTTTACGCACTTTTGTCATGTTGATCACTAAGGAGGTATAGCTGTTAAAGCACCACAATGCTAGTGTTTTCTGGGTTGGTTTTAGACAGTTGCTAAAGTGTTTTTATTGTTTAATGGTTTGCTGACATAAGAGTGAGTAAAAAATTCAAATTTTTTCTTTTTTTACACTTTTTCAGATTTGTGGGAACATTAGAACAAATGGAGAGATTTGAAAAAACTTTAAATCAGTGAGAGTTAAGTATTGTTTGAATAGTATTATATTATTTATAAATATTTAGATTTTGTTTTTATATTTTTCAGATTTTTTTAATATATAAAGTTTCAATAAATGTTGCTTTTTTATTAGTTTCTGTTTTTTGTAAATATCTATATATGCGTTCAATTAATTCTAATGTTTTAGTGATTTAATTACTTGAATCCGCATATTCAAGTAATTTATAATTTGTTTAACTTTTTAAGTTTAAGCTTTTCATGTATGTTTGATATTTACATTTGATTTTATATTAGCTTTATTTCAATTTGCCTAAAATTACATTTTAATTTAACAAAAACAACTTATTTAAAACAAAAACTTACTTTATCCATGAGCCGACTGGCGTGGAGACTAAGGCTGTTGAAGAACATTTTTTTACTGAGCATGTGCATCTCATCAATGGTCATCAATAGAGAGGAAACACTGGTACCCATGATGCCACTAAAGAGAGAAACTTTCAGTATTCAGAAAGACTGAAGCATCTTGCAATAGGCCATAACTAAAACTTTTTATATTTTTGGATCTCTGTTCTTCAGTAAAAGAAGAAGGACTTGTCTTCCATCAAATGCAGTATAAAATAAAAACAATAAACGCAATAAAGTAATTTACATACAGTAGATGCTTGTGTACCTGATGGTGTGATGGTAGAACTTGAGCAGGTTGGAGAGTTTATACAGTAGAACAGCACCTGGCTCGGCAATGATCACCTGCTCAATTCGCACCTTATAAAAGAATAAAAAAAAACAAACAAAAAAAACAACAACAACAACAACAATTCTGTTCAATTCAATTTTTGTTATTTACTGTTGAGTAAGTAAAGAGTTTGGGGATACATAGTCCCAAGGAAAGCACAAATAATAATAATAATAATAAAAAAATAAATAAATAAAAATAAGTATTAAGAGTTCATGGGAATAAGATAAGTTGCAAGTAAAATTTAAACTTGGGCTGTCCATTTGAGCACTAAAGCACAATTATTAACCTATGCCACATCTTATTTTATGATATTTTTAAAAAATAAATTTAAATATCAGTCTTAAAGAGTTTCTATCTCATCTTACCTTAAGTGGTCTGCACACTCCTTCAGTGATGTGGCCAACTACTTCCTGCATGTTTTCTTCAACCCCTACAAAAACACAGCAGAACTGTTTTATCTACAACTCAACTATACAAACACAAGTATAACCCCAACATGAATTTAACCAGTTATAAAATGTGAGTGGGTCTTACAGGATTAGATAAATATTTATATATATTAAAAAAAAAAAAAAAAAAAAAAAAAAAAATCATCATTAATTACTCACTCATGATGTTCCAAACCCATAAGACCTTCATTCATCTTCGGAAAACAAATTAAGTTATATATATTTTTTAAATATTGCTTTTTGTGTGCAAATAATTACTTTATTCAACAATTCTTCTCCCACAAGTGACTGTCTTACACCATTACTGAGAATACTACAATGTATTTGTGTGCAATGTAATTGTGCACAATCTTCTAGGCCTGTGAACATTTCAGTTGGATTGCTCTCTATGGAGGCTCAGAATGCTTTTAACAAAAATATCTTGATTGGATGAACAACATGAAGGTAAATAAGTAATGACAGAATTTTCATTTTTGGGTGAATGTTTTAAAGTGTGGTCACATTAACATAGTAAAACTTTGGGCAATAAAAGGTCCACTGTCCATTGTAAATACGTACCTTGTTTCTCCGATCACAAATGCAGACATGGTGCTATGTTTACATGACACTGTGCTTTACAATGTGTAAAAAGACATTTACTGTAGAAATCATTATAATCAGTAATTATGCCCTGCAATGGATTCAACAAATGCCTTGTTTGTAACGTGTTTTATTGTTTTTGTTTCATCATGCTGGCATCACATTATGGTAAAGGGGTGTAACATTTCCGTCAGATGCTTAAGGTGTTCGGCAAATCACAATGCACTGGATAGCTGGCCAATCAGAGCTCACCTCACTTCTCAGAACGTTGAGATTTGTAAAAATGTACAGTATGTGGGGGAAAAAAAAAGTTTTTTGGAACCTTAAACCGCATTAAACCAAATACATAAAATAATGTTCATTTTAGCAACAATCATATGACCCCTTCATATGCAACACATTTAGAATTAATTGTCATTCATTTTTAATCTTTAGATTAGAAAAAAAAAAAAAAACTGAACTGTAGATCCGATCTAGAAAAGCTCTCTAAATGTGTATATACTGTGTTTGTGTGGTATGAGATTTATGTGAAATTACATTTACCTTGCATGGTAACTTGCTTGAGCAAGGCTTCCAAGTGCTCCTTCTCTGAGGCTGTGGCTTGGTGGAGCCAGGCCAACATGTCACCAACATACCTTGTTGGATAATTGTATGTATAAGCGTAAACAATGAAAAAAATGTATGGGAACCTATACACAATATCACTTTAACCCTAAAGGTTTCTGTACTATATTTGATACATTCCAGACATGAAATGAAATTTAAAAAAAAAAAAGAAAGGTAAAATGAGAAGAGCCATCTGTGTGCCATCTTGACTTTGTCATATGCTTGCTTTCATCACCTCAGGTTCAATGTGCACTGGTTTACCAAGCTAAACATGCCAACCAGACTGATCTCTCTTACTGATCTCTCTGCTTACTCAACATGCTCAAATGGCCAAAAAGTCCAAGGTAGGGTCCAGCTTTTGTCGACGGTAGGGAACATGCAACAAAAATAGAGCAGCAACTCAGTGACGGTCAAAAAATGGTCAACTGTTGTAGTGGTTGACCATTATACATCGACCGATATTTGCCATTTTTCAAATATCACCATCAGCCATTCTTTTATTTTGATGATGCTAAGAAAGGAAGCACCTGAGAACACAGTGCTAACATTCTCCCTCTCGCCGCCATCATTCAGTTTTGTCTAACGTGGAACTCTATCTAATAAGAACAGTTAAACAAAGGAATTTAAATGTTTAAAAAGTATTATAATGCTATAATTGCTTTAATATTATTAGTAGAAAAGCAAACATTTTACTTTGTACAAACATACTGTAATACTTTCTTATTTGCCATCAGCATTTAGCAAATATGCATTTATATAATTTAAACACATCTTTGAATGCCTAATGAACATTTAAATTCACAAAACTTGCAGACTTAGTTTGGATCTAGTTGTGATCTTGTGAAGTGTGCGTGTCAATCCTGAGCGTGTGTTCTCTGCGTGACAGTCGGTTCCTGTGAATTAAATGCTGATAGGAGCATAGTCCGACTTCACTGGAGACGCGCGATCAATGAACTTTAAATTTGTGATTTCAAATGATGCTGTGCTTTGTTATTTTCACTGTGTGCAGTATGTAATACGAGTGTTACTTTGGATTTATTCGAAAAATATCATTCCTAAAGTATACAAACTATCCAGAATACTAAGTGCCCTTTTGGTTACAGTATTCACTTCCTTTTTAAAGATCATTTTATGTAATATGTATTAAATATTTTATTATTTATTCATTTGTGAAAAATACTATGTTTTATATTTTTATATTACAGTTTACATTTTAATCCATTTTCTAATTATTTCACATTTCTTAATTATTAATAAAAATAAAGAAAGCTATCTAACTAATATCTGCTATCAGCCACCCTGCTTTCCAAGATATCAGCATCAGCCTTCAAAAAAAAACATACCAGTCGAACAAACTGTTAGCTTGGTGTTTAATGGTCTTAACCATAAAACCCAAATTATATTATGTTTTTTGCTTCAGATCAAGTGCTTGTGTGAGGGAACTAAAAGATAGTATAAATACAAATCAAATACAAATCCATTTTGAACTCTACTGCATGCCTGTGTTCATGTACGCATCAAATAGAGTATATTTTGAACATATAATGTGATGGAAACATCATTAAAAAACAGCTGGTGCTAAATTGCACAGTTGGAAAATTAATGGCTAGATGAATAATTATTTGGAGTGTCTTCTAGATTTGTAGTTTCTTCTAATAGAGTTATAGATTTCCTGAGATTTGAGGCCATCAAACAGTCAGCTATCATTACATTGGCTCCATATCCTTTAATACCGGACAGCGGGTGAAAGTGCTGTTCTGAGAACCACTGCTTCCCACTTTTATCGATGTTCTGCCAAGAACCTCATGTTCTCTCCTCAGGTTCCAAACAGGATGGAGGAGGAGGACGTTCGAAAGCTTGACGGGGTGCTGGCCTGGAGCGCGTGAGACAATCCATAGATCTCAACTGCTGACCTTTCGCTGAACCCGCACAAAGTAATTCTCTGAAAGAGGAAGCACTTCCCTGAAAGAATCAGGTTGGGTTTAATGTGCTTAGACACTGAATTGGATTTTCAGCTTTGGGAGATGTGGCACATAGAGGAGCATGGCGGCTCTTCGTGTGAAGACATTAATCAGCAATGGAGAGGCTTTTAGCTGCTTACAAAAGCGTGACCCATACAATGACCCCCCCAATTATAGCTAGTTTGAAGTGATTATTTTTAGCACACAGAAAAGAAAATGTCATCTATTGTTTGTCTGCAAGCTTTTGAATGGAATTATTGGGTGGGAGGGTTGAGATGAGCACTTGTCGTCTCTACCTCATAGGATCATGAGAGTGCATCTCTATGGGTCTCGGGGTGCCGCCTGGTCCTCCACGGGTCAAGGCGTCGATAAAGCCTCGGACCACAGCAGACCGCCGAGCTGTTCCAAACTCATCTAGTGTGTACCTGGAAAAATGAAAACAAAGAGTGAGAATTAAATATGAATTCAGGAGATCATGGTTTGTAGTATAAGCACTGCCCAAAAAGATCATTCTATATGAAATCGGGATGTTCATTTCGGTTATTTCTCATAACTGACAACTGACGCTTGTTCACCGATTATTAACCGTTAACCGATAACATTATTTTAAGTTAGAATCAATTAGAAAGGATAAGCGCCTGTGACCCGTTAAAAATAATAATATTTGCTTTCTGCAGATTCATTGTACATGCGCAAAAACTAGCAAACAACAGAAGACGAAGATTCACAAAAAACATTAAAAAGGATAAATAGGCCTATACAAGAAACATATAGCTATTTTACCTATCACTTTCTAACATGACAGGAGTCCAATCGAGGCGCGAGTTCTTTCATCAAATCTTTATTAACCGTCAACAGCTTATAAATTTGGGAGGAGAGTGGAGCATTTGAATCGTGTACAGAACACAAAACTGACGAGAGCGGCTCCGGTGGAAAACTGACGACATCTCATAAAACTATCAGATGACACGCAGTTAATTTCTCCATCACTATAAGTTACCCAAAACACACATAAAACAGGCAACACCTGTTAGATGCACCTGTGTGCAGCAGAGCGGCTCTCTTTAGCAGTGTATGATGTGACAGTTGTCCAGTCCTGTTCCGTTCACACAGCTCGCATGTTCCGAGAATGTGGTTGCGAGCCCTGAACATTTACAGGTGAGTTCCGTTACGAGACACGGTTGTCTCTCCCTGTATTAGGACTCAAGCAGCCTGCCTACAGGACTGACAACTGGATTCTGCCACTGTGTGAATGTGGCCAATACAATGCGACTTACTTTTTTTGTTTTGTCAACACATTTTTATATAGGCTATGAGTGGCGTATTTTAACAATACAGCGAACCTTTTCAAATAATTAGGTAAAATACATAAATAATTAAAATCATGTTTAACTGATTGTATTAATCAGTCAAAATTCATATCGGTCGGTTAACGGTTAAGCGGTTAAAATGAACCTCCCTAGTATGAAAGCCATTTAATTTTCTTTCTTTTTAAAAAAAAAAAAATAAATATATATATATATTTTTCAAAGCCACATACAATATACATTGCTGTTTTACAAATGCCAATGATTTAGCAGTACCTGAAATAAATAGATAATAAAGTAAAATAAACAGGTAATTTTTTTTTTTTTACTTTTTTATCTGTGAAATGCTTAAATTAAATTAATGTGTTAATAATTTTAATGCTCCTGGGCTGAGAACCAGTTCTGTAAGTTCTGAGGTCTCATAAGCAAAGACTGCAAGTTTTGCACTTCCAAGGGTTCTACTGCAGACCTTTTTGAATGATTTTAGAGATACAACAACTTTGAACAAACTAGTACATGTATATGATCATAATCCTAAAATGTTATTTTTTTATTTAAAAAATAATAATAATATTTTTTTCACATATCTAGTATGAATAAGATTAAATGGACCACAAAATAAAACAGACACTGCAAGACCTTCGGAAGAGCCACTGAAATCAGCAAGAGAAAAATACTTTAGGTTAGAGACACCCAGGGTCACACACACAGACAAAAACAATGGAGGGCCTGTTTGCAGTTAGGAAACGAGGCTGTGTTTTGATCTACAGGCTGAGAATGGCCCTGTGCAGACTAAACAGTACTGAGCGCAGCAGCCAGAGAAAGAGGAGGGATGCAGAGATTTGGCATGGTTTCCAGGAACTCTGGAGGCCCTTTCCTCTCACTCCTCCGGCCTTGAACTTCCATAGATAAAAAGGGGGAGTGAGAGTGCAGGACAAAAGACAGGGGCACACAAAAACACAAAGAGAGAGAGCAGGGTTTCTGCAGGATTTTAAGGCTCAAATTTAAGACTTTTTAAGACCTTTTTTTTAAGACCTGCAAAAATAAAATTAATACCATATGAGCAGGGGAGGATAATGTCTATAGTCCCCATATTAAACTGTAAAATTACTGTAAAATGCATAATTTACAATTCAGATGAAGGTTTTCACTAAAACAAAAAGTTTTAACTTTTAAAGTTTTATAAGTAAAATTTTTTAATGTTTGAAACGTTTTTTAATGGGTGTCAAAAGTACTATTTGTACAATAATTATTATTAAATTATTATATACTGTAAATGAAATAACATGAATTAGAGGTGTGCAATATTGACAAAAAAATATATTTTAAAAAAATAATGAAGTTGAGTGTGTTATTGTGCTGATATCTTAAAGATTACCACAGACTCCTGATTGTTTTTATATTCTTCATATTCTGTGTGGTCAGTTCACAGTGATAGAAATAGTGATAGTTATAGAAATTAAATTTTAAATACTTTTTTAATTTTCCAGTAAGTTTTCTGGGCATTTTCAGCTTTGAGCCTTTCTTTTGAAAGTGTGCATAATCTTTTGAATACAATTTTTGCGTTTTTTTTTTTAAAACCAATCAAATTAAATCAGTATCCACAAAATAATCTCTGCAATACATCTCAATTGGCATTAAGATGTGTTTACAGTTTATTGAAACTTAGAAGGACACAGAATGCTAACCTGCAGTTACAAAAGCAGAAATACTGTTTTGATATTTGAAATGTAAAAAGTTGAAAACAGATGTTTGAAATAATTTTTAAATCGCCAGTAGGAGGCAGCATGTCACTTTTAATAAGTGAGTCATTGTAATTTGAACTGAATCATTTAAACGTAGATTCATTCAGAAACGAAACACCATCAGAGAAGCAAAACGGTGCTGTGGCTGTGTTTTGGGTGATTTTTGTTGGTGATATAGAACAAAGGTTGGAAATGTAGTGTCTAAAACAAAAGTCTCTTAATAATAACCTGTTGTTTATTAAACTGTCGCCTAAAATCATTTGTAAAAAATTACACTCTTTGTGTGATATTAACTATATGAAATGTTATAAATATAGGCTATACATTTTCTGCCCCCATATCTTAACCAACGTGAACTGTGAACTCAAACTCTAACTAGTTTAACTTGTTAACAGATTCATTTGGACTCACCAGACTCTGGCCTCAGCGTTCATGTTTATTTAATGAAATCATAGTAGTTTGAAATGTAATCATCTTTTAATCGCATTCAGCCATATCACAATTCTTGCTGTCTCCAAATAAGACTTTCTTGTACGATTTAAGACTTTTTAAGGCCTTAAATTTGCTAAACTAAATTTACATTTAATTTTCTGCACACCCTGCAGAAACCCTGTCGAGAAAGAGTCAGAGAGATAGAAAGAGAAAGAGAAAAAAACAAAACAAGAAAACCGTGTGAGTAAAAAAAAAAAAAAAAAAAAAAAAAAAAAAAAAAAACAACAACAACAACACACACACAGAAAAAAGAAAGGAAATGTGCAAGCCCGTGTTTAAATGTATTATGGTATTGCAGCACCCTGGTTAACATTATGGCCAATGAAAAGATAAAACGAAGTGTAAACTAAATGTGTGTTGAAAGTGTGTGTATACTTCTTAGCCTTTTATCAAATCAGGCTGTACTAACATTCCTATCAGAATGATGTAATTCCGCACAGGCTCCTCCCATGATAGTTAATTGACAAGGCTGTCATACATGCGTTTTGAGGTGTTTTCTCCTTATAATGCTGAAAACAACTTATATGACACTTTCGGATTTTGATCATACAGATAAGAGCAATACATCTGTAAAGGGTCTACTTTTTTGTATACACACACATAATAACAAATCTTTGTGCATTTATAAAATATTAAAAAAATGTGCCCTGAGGAACAGATATTATAATAATCCAGGAGAAACTGCAACAGTTTTAGTTATAGTGGATTTAATACTAGTTGGCTTTAGTTACTAGTTGGGTTTTTTCCAAAACTATAATTCCTTACTGTAAATGTTGGAAATTGAGTTAAATCAGTCAAATGTCTTCAGTTTGGCAACCTGCGTGTGCGTCAAGTCTGAGTAGGACTGGGCCGGGTGAAAAAAACCCATCTCCAATATTTTTTGAACTGCAATACGTAGCTCAACCACTTGGTGTCAAGCCTACAAACAGTACCTTTAACTCCTCATTGTAATTAGTCTATGTCCCCACAGCCTTCAAACTGGCCGTTATTAAGCCTCTCGTTAAAAAAACTTGACCCCAAAGATACAGCTAATTACAGACCTATCTCCAATATCCCTTTTCTGTCAAAGATTCTAGAAAAGGTAGTATCCTCACAATGATATTCCTTATTAGAGAAAAATGGTATATGTAAGGATTTCCAGTCAGGATTTAGACCATATCATATTACTGAGACTACTCTAATTTGAGTTACAAATGACCTGCTTTTATCATCTGATCGTGGTTGTACCTCATTATCAGTGCTGTTGGATCTCAGCACTGTGTTCGACACTATTGACCACAACATTCTCTTGAATAGACTAGAAAACTCTATTGGCATTAGTGGAAGTGCCTTAGCATGGCTCAAATCATACTTATCTGACCGCTATCAGTTTGTAGCAGTGAATGACAACGTCTCATATCGATCGCAAGTGCAATATGGAGTACCTCAAGGCTCAGTACTAGGGCCGCTACTTTTTACGCTTTACATGTTACCCTTGGGAGATATTATCAGGAGACATGGCGTTAGCTTTCACTGCTATGCTGATGATACTTCACTCTATATTTCTTCTCAGCCAGGTGAAACACACCAAATTGAAAAACGGAATGCATAGTAACTTCTTACAGCTAAATTCTGACAAAACAGAGGTATTAATTATTGGACATAAAAAACCCACAGATAATATTCTAGAAGACTGTCTAACACTTGATGGCTGCTCTGTCAGTACTTCTTCATCAGTTAGGAAACTAGGTGTGCTGTTTGATAGCAATCTTTCATTTGAAACCCATGTGTCTACTATCTGTAAAACTGCATTTTTCCATCTCAAGAACATATCTAAATTGCGTCCTATGCTTTCAACCTCAAATGCCGAAATGTTAATTCATGCGTTTATGACCTTGAGGTTAGATTATTGTAATGCTTTATTGGGTGGTTGTAGGGTTACAATATGTAACCGAGACGTTCCCTTTCAGTCGGTTACTTTGACGTCACGTCGGTGAACGACGAATAGGGATCCCTACCAAAGCGCCATAGAGACTGTCCCTTCCAGCCCCATGTGAGAGTCACCAACCCCCAGTGTTTGGTCTGTAGAAAGGTAAACTCTGCACATGGACCAATACCACACTATAAGTAACTGGACACTGGGACGTCCCAGGGGGACGTGCGGAATCTGTTCTCTTTAAGATTAAAACAGAACTAGAACAATGCATATGGAATATAAGAGGAGATTGAACCCTTAATTGGGGAAGGTAATCTTACCTATACCACCTGAGATCCTCTTGGTAACACTCAGGGGCTCCCAGCACTCTAGCGGTTCTCAAGGATACATCGCCTCGAGGGCTTAGCGTCAGATGCTCCGCAACATCCGACTGCTGAGGGGATCTACTGATAAGGATGACTGGAAAGTATATAACAAGCCGACCGAACAGGTCCTACTCCGGCTCTTCAGCTCTGTTAGAGGTGAGAACACAGGTAAAAACCGGTTCAACACGTAAGCTATAGAACCTAGCGAACATGTTAGCGGTCGCCCAACCTGCAGCTCTACAATGTCAACCAGCGAGACGCCTCGTGTCAACGCCCAGGACGACGCTACACTTCTGGTTGAGTGAGCGCGTACACTGAGGGGACAGGGTGCACCCTGAGCCTGGT
>JAUMHP010000068.1:1953969-1976739 GCA_032361065.1 Enteromius trimaculatus
GTCTGCTTCTTTGGCGGTGGGGACAGCTGGGCAACGTCTCCACCGCGTCGCCGAAGAGGCCGGTCTGTGACACGGGAGCATTCAAGAACCTAATCTTGTCTGCATCACTCATCTCCACCAAACACAGCCAAAATGGCGCTGCTGGACCACCATCGTGGACATCGCACAACCCAGGGCATGTGTTGTTACCTTTATCGCACAAAGCGCGAAGTCCGTCGCGGCACAAGCTCGGAAGAACCTCTGGATCGTGGCCACCCTCGTGCAGAGCTATCAGTGCCTTGGCCTGATGCACCTGCAACAACGCCACAGCGTGTACGGAAGATGCAGCCTCTCCTCAAGCTTTATAAGCATCATCATCGACGAATGCCTACAGGCCCGGGAGGGGAGCAATGGGTTACCCTGCCAGGAGGTAGAAGCCTGCGTTGCCTCCAACAGTTCTCTCAACCTGGGGGACCCCAGTGTAGCCCCTCGCTACGCCACCGTCAAGGGTGGTGAAGAAGGATGAACCACTTGATCGCTTCCTGGCAGTAAAAAGTGCCTTCCACGACCAAGTAGGCTCATCATGCACCTCCGGGAAGAAAGGCACCGAAGTGGGCCTCACGTAACTCAGTACGGGGCACACCTCAGTACCAATCATGCCGCCTCGGAGGCTCAGGACGCTGTGGAGGTTTCCACGTAATCCTGATCCAGGCATGTAAACAACGTTCGTGACTGTCCGCTGACGCCGGGTAACGGTCACATCCAACAACGCACTGATGGTATGACATTCCTCGTTAAAGGAAGCGTCTTTAAAAAGATGTACCACCAGTGAGTACTCTTTTAGTTTTGCTCTTTTGTGAAAGGCTGAAGCAAACAGGGAAAATGGCTGCTCAGTAAACAAATGCAGATAGTGCACTACAAATGTTACCGCCACAGTCGTTGCAACGCCGTAACACCAGCCTTTCTCCGTTGTTTCGCAGAGTAGAATGGCTCCAAGAACGTTTGCATGAACTGCTCGGCTCTGAAGCAAAAAGCTAATGAACGCTAGAGCTGTTGAATTGGTTACTCAAAAGTCTTATGCAGAACTATTTAGTATGAGTTTTATGGTCTTATTTCAGCTACTCTTTTTTTTCCAAAACTGACAACTCACGCATAATACAAAAAATACAGGTTGGTTAATAGTGTGTTATAAGTAGTTGAAAAAAGCACAACTATTAGCGCATGTCAAAACATCTCAAGGGCCCCAAAATCACCTTAGACCACAGAGGGTTAATTGTGAATGATTAAAATGTTTTCACATTAAGCTTTTGAAGAAATATTATAGTATTGTGCTATAGCGCACAGTCAATCAGCTGCAGTTCTGGTGCCTCAATTTACTATACAGCAACCTACATTCACATCAAATGTTAACTCAGCAGTATAGTTACATTCACAGGACGGCAATTAATTGCAATCCCAAAAGTACTTGGTAGCATGGATTTTAAAGCCTTGCCATTTTTAATCTCTACAGGAAAAGTTTTTTTGAGAAAAGTGATCCACAAAAGCAAACTGAATTAATGACTTTGAGGGCTGAATATGAAAAGCTGCTGCTAAAGCCGCTTCTATTCTTATGAGACTAAAGCAATCATTCTTTGAACAAGGAGATAAAGCAGGTACACTACTAGGATGGAAGATCAAACAATTAGAGATTAAAACACCAATTACAACTGTTACAGTTAATGGAGACAATATAGTGGACCCTATAGAAACTTAAAAAAGCCTTTAGAAGCTATTATAAAGCAATATACGATGCAAACTTTTTATAAAGTTAGTTTATAATTAATTTGAATAAGTTAAATAGGTTTTTAGAGGACCTGCCTATACCTCATCTTCCAGATGAAAAAGAAGAAGACTTGGAAATTAATGAAGAAGAAACCTGGAATGCTATTAATAGCATAAAACCAAGAAAAAGGGCAGGACCAGATGGTCTCCCAATAAATCTGCATAAAAACATAAAAAATAAACTGCTTAGTGGAAATGTTTATGGAGGAAATTCAGGCAGGTAGCTTTTCGCCGTCTATAAATTTAGCTTTAATTAATTTACTGCCAAAACCAGGCATGTGAGACCTATAAGTGTGTTAAATTCTGATCTTAAGATAATATGAAAACTTTCAGCAAAAAGTTTGCAAAAATGATTGCCAAATATTATAAATAAAAATTAAATTATAATGTTAATGTATAATGGGACGGAAGGGTTTTCATAAAGCAAGAAGGGTATTGAACATTATTCATGTTAACAAAGAAAAGGCAGACATAGCACGGTTATCACTGGATGCTGAAAAGGTGCTGATAATGTCATTCTATCTTTGTCAAATTTGAGTAAATCTGTTCTATTAATATAATTAATGCATTTGGGGATATTTCGGGATATAGGGTAAACAATACAAAATCTTCTATATTACTTCAAAACTCAAGTGAAAGAAAGAATCCAATTTTAGAGATAAATCAATTTAATGTTGTAGATCAGTTATAAGTATTTGGGAATACAGATTTTGCCAAAATTTAAAAATATTACCGGTACTAACTATGAACTTTTAATGACAGAAATTAATGAGTAAATTGACAGATTTATGTTAATACCAGTATCTACAATTGGGAGAATAAATATTTTGAAAATGAATGAACTACCAAAACTACTATTTATTCCAAAATATTCTGCTACTGCAAAAATCAATCAGGCTTTGTCTGTCTCTGTTGTACCTGTCATTTGACAGAAGAGGTTTAAATTGTCCTAACTTAGAGGTCTATTATGTTTTATTTCTCATCAGGTAATTCTCCACATTGGACAGAAATGGAATTTTATGATTTGACCTCACCTCTACCCTCATACATATATTCGGACACAGCAAAAAAATTACAGAAACAACCTAAAAACCCAATGGTAAGAATGATGGTAAAGATATGGTACTAAGTCATCAGAAAGTTCACAGTATAAGCTGAAGGTTTGGCAAGAAGACTTGCAATGTGAGTTATTTGATGAGGATTGGGAAGAAGCATGCACTAAGGCTCAAACTATGACCATAAATAAATGTCTTAAACTTATACAGTATACATGTATAATGCAGACATATGTAACACCAGTGGATTTCAATAAATATAACAAAAATATACCAGACATATATAGAAAGTGTATGGAAGATATAGGAACTTTTTTCATTGTATTTGGCAATGCAAAAAGATCCAAGTACTTTGGGAAAAGAGTCATGATTGTAAAGATAATTTTAAAACAAATATTACTGGACCCAAAGCCTTTTCTGTTGGGTTTATATCCAGAGGACCAAAATTATAGTAGAAAAGAACAAGCATTCAAAGACTTCAGCTTGCTTTATGCCAAAAAATGTGTATCTCTGTTGTGGATAAAGACAAACAGACCAAGTACAAATCAATGGATAAGACAAACGTTGTCCAGCCTTCCATTAGAAAAGAAAACTTACATTTTGAAGTCTAAACAGCATGTATTTGAAACAATATGGAGACCATTTGTAATTTATATTCTGCAGTGCATTGGACCTGCAGGGTGAGATTTGATGAAGCCTGTTATATGTGGACAATGTAGTTCCGACTTCGTTGATATTAAACTTTTAAAGGAGATTTGTTTTGTTTTGAATTTAATATGATCATAAAACATACTTCTTTTTTGTAAAAATTGTTGGATGTATTCTTTTAGAAAGAGTGCAGCAAATTTTGTGTTTATAGAATATGGGAAAAGTGTGTATGGCTTCACAAGGCTGTATTTGAAGTGTTTAAAGTAAAATAAAAATATTGTAAAAAAAAAAATAAAAAAAAAATACTAATCAATCTTGACAATTGTTTTCTTTTGAATATTTTTCATGTACTGACAGTTGGAAGAAGGTACACTAAATACAGAAAACTGCTTCTAAAAGAATGTGAGACACTGACACCTTGTGGTATATGTATATGATTGAATTGCAATCTAACAAAAACAGCAGGTAGCACAACTGTTTCAGCATTGATAACAATAAGAAAGCAACTCAGCATATTAGAAAGATCACTGTTAAAAAAAGATATGCATCGTTCTGCTCTGTGGCCACCAAAAGAGTTTGTTTTGGAACAAGTGTGTGTGTAAGGGACAGAACTCACTTATAAAGAACAGGACGATCCTGGAGAGATTCCATAGCTTGACTCAAGACGGGAGGAATATCACACGTTTCCTGAGTCAACCCTCTGCATTCATCTACAGACACCAAGACAGACAAAGAGACATCTATAAAGCCTCCTATAACACTAAAACACATTATCTTATATATACTACATAGTACTAAAGTACTAAAATCATCATGTAAAACAGAAGTGTCATAAGTCGTTCTGTAAGCCATGAGTCAGTTTTCGGTTTCAAATTCTCTGGCAGCAGCAACTGTGCTTATATTGCAGAAACTTCTCGCCTCCGCTGTGTGTGTGTGTGTGTGTGTAAGGTCCAGAACACACACTCACTCTGAGCCCAGCGATAGAGCTGCTCATATGCGGTCTCCTGTAACACAGCCATCTGCTCCATGATCTCTAGCCTGCAGTAAAGCACACGCATCACTGAACATGTACGTGCAAAAATTCTGTGAGAATCAAGATTTAAAATGCAAAGATATTTTTTCACATTTTTTGTTTATTTATAATCAGTTATTTTGTTCTATTTAATTCTGTTCTATTCTAGTCTATTATTTCTCACCCTGCTGTTTGCTGGTTAGTCCTCAGTAGGACCTTCACATCTTCATGGATGTTCCTCACATGGTTCAGTGCTCTGAAGAAGTCCTGCACAGTAAGCAAACAGTTCAGACAAATATTAGATGATTCTGTCTGAATATATTTTTGAATTAGTTGTCATGGGATGATTTCATTTGTCAGTTTAATCAGTGCCATGTAACACTTAAAAGTTTGAATATCGAGCTGAGAAATTACAGAAAAAATTAAATATCTTATGTTGTTTTTTCATTATTATTATTATTTTAAGATGAATATAATGTTGCCAATCAAATTTCGTGGTTCATTTATATGCTTTGGATTTTAATTTAAATTTCATGGGCAGATTTGTAGGATAACATGATGTTACCTCAGTGATGGGACCATCTCGTGCAGAACGTAATGTTGCCAACTCAGTGGCAGACAGCTGGAACTTTGACAAGAATGCTTGGGCCACCTGAGCTCGAACCTCCAAGCGTAGACTAAAGATAGAAGGTAATTAATTTAATAAATATATAAGTCATAATAATTTTTTACATTTTTATAGCACTTTCCAGGGTGCTCAAAGCATTTTCAACAGAAAGGGGGGATCTTCTCAACCACCAACAATGAGCAGCATCCACCTGGATGAAGGTGGTCATACTGCACCAAAAACAACCACCACACACCAGCTTAAAGGAATAGTTCACCCAAAAAAGAAAATTGTGTCTTTTAAAAACAGGCTGTTTTGGGTAACTAACCATTGTATTTTTATTTCCTAATATGGAATTCAATGGCGACCCAAAACAGTCTGGTTACAAACGTTTTTCAAAATATCTTCCTTTGAGTTCGGCAGAACAAAGAAATTCAAACAGGTTTGGAACTACTTGACGGTGAGTAAACAATGATAGAATTTACATTTTTGGGTGAACTATTCCTTTAATTGTGGAGAGGAGAGAGAGTGATGAGCTAATCAGTAGATAGGGGGATGATAGTGATGGCTACAGAATATGGCTGCCGACATTTATGTTAACATAAGCTCATATAACAGTATACACACACCCTTATAAGAATACAATCAGAGAAGAATGTATCCAAAGCAACTTTCCTGAGCAAACCACTAGATGGCAATCAAAGCTCTTTTTAAAACTACAACCCATATTCACACTTCAAACTCCTGAAATAAACATATTACTAGTCTTTTGCCCAACATAACATTATTAGGAAAGAGAACTGTTCAAGGAACTGTAGAACTCTGAAACTAGGAAATATGGTTTGAGGTAACAAAATTAGAACAAGAACATCTATAAAGTATGACATCAGAACAATAGCAGCCATGACAACCGCTTTCCTCAGAGAGCAACTCACTGCTGATTCAGCCCTTTTTCATTTTTTCAGTTTCCTCTCAAGACCTAAATGCACTCATGTACTTGTTTTGTGGAGCTGCTTGTAATTAATTAGTTAATGTTAAAGTGCTCTTATGACAATTTGTTGGAGAATAAAAATAAAGCTTTAGGCCCTATTTTTTATCTTGCTTGTGGAAAGCTACAGAGGCATTTAAGAGCATGGTGATGGGTGAAAAAATGAGGTGAGAGAAAATTTATATTTCAATGCAAGCGAATGCAAAATCTCAGTTTTGTGTGTGAACCTCGATTGCAAATTCAGTTTGTTTCAATTCTTATTGCATTTGAATGGTTACATGAAACACAATTATGTTAAGTAAGTCTTTTGATAAAACTCTGTTTGTCCTATATACTTTAAATATTACTCTTTTTTTATTTTAAATAAAATAAAACAAAACTATATTGTGATATTTCACAAACAAAAAAGCACTGTCAGGTTGGATGGGGCAGACACACGTTCAGGTTTCTACAGAAATATACTAAAGGACATCTTTTCTGTGTGCTTAGGGTCATTGTCCTTTTGGAAGGTAAACGTTCTGCCCAGTTTGAGGTTCTGAATGCTCTGGACTGGGTTTCCTTTAAAGGCTATCCCTATATTTTGCTCTACTGAGTGTTCCTCAGTCCCTGCCACTGAAAAACAGCACCATAGCACACTTTAGTTTCGGGATGGTACACTGCAGCTGATGAGCAGAGCTGTTTCCTTCAAACATGATGCTTAGAACTGAGGTTCGTCAAACCAGAAAATCTCATTTCTCAGAGTCTGAGGGTCTTTTAGGTGCTTTTTTTGCCAATTGCACTGTTTTCATGTGTATTAACTGAGGACAGGATCAAGTCTTGCCACACCACCATAAAACCCAAATTGATTAAGTGTTGCAGTGATGTTTGTCCTTCAGTGGATTACTTCTATCTCCACATATGATCATGGAGCTCAAAAAGAGTGACGATCAGGTTCTTGGTCACCACTCTAAACAAAGCCCTTCTCCATCAGTTGCTCAGTTGGATCAGGAGCCTTGATTTAGGAAGAGTCCTGGCTGTTTAAAACTTCTTCCATTAAAGGCCACAATAAACTTCAAAACAAAATTGAAGAACAAACTGAAATTATGTAATTTCTAAATTACAGGTCAAAACTAAGACCAAAGCAAACTTGTTTGTTTGGGGTGTGTTCTGAAACTTTGCCTTCTTTGACATCAGATTTTTTCTTCCTAGTTAATTTCTCATTCAGCCGAGGTCAGGCAAGGAAGCAACATATACAACTATATACATAAAGCTGCCACAGATACAGTATATCCCTGTTTGATCGCTCTCTAAATAATTTTCGTTTTTTATTTGTAAAAAAAATTGCAAATATCTTAAAAACCTGTTTTACTGTATAGTTATGGTGTATGGAGTATAGATTTATGTGGGGAAAAAAGTAATTTAAAGCAGTTTAACAAATATAACAAAATGTGGGGAAAAAACAAAGGGGTATGAATAATTCTAAAAGGCAACGTTTAATTGTTTCTGTACTTACAGCCATGAACATTTTGTGCTCAACAATTCTCTACAGAACCATGGTAAAATGCATTTTCTTACTGTGACGAATGTTTAGAAATAAAAAAGAAAGGATGAAACAATTTAGTCAAAAACCAATAACAATAACAGTTATTATTATATAATTGCCTGCATTCAATTTAATAGTGTTAAATCAAATTCATCATCTGAGTCTGGTGACTAAAAGCAAATACTCACTTATACTAAGCTCAAAGGTGATGCATATTTTCACCACTACACAATACATTTATTTAATGTTTATTAAAACTAATAATGTTTGTTAGCTTTATGATGCATCACAATAACCTTGTTACCACAGAGAAAACGGATGATTAATGAAGGATTGATGTATGATCCGTGAATTCTGAATTAACCATCTCTCGTTCCTTCAATCAAACCTACTAATGATCAACCACAACACATTACAGAGAGGTGAAGACTTTAATCAATGCTTCAACCCAGAATAACATCTGCAGAAGCCCAAAACACAATGCAGCAGCCTTTTCTACTTATTGACTTTCATTTACTTGCTGTGTATGGGGGTGTATTAAAGACAGAGAACATTTGTGTGGGTTGGTAATAAGGTCCCAGCTTAATTAGTACAATCAGATAACAGGCCCTTCTGTATATCATAATTTTCACTGCAAGTCTACAATATCACTACCAAAGAAAGAGACGTCAAATTAGAAACCACAGTTTATCAAATGATTTTTAAAATTATCCCCTTACCAGGGATACAAAACAAGGTTTAGACAAATCATAAATGTGCAATGTGCAACTAGTGAACTAATGGCTTAAATGAAGGACTAACAGGTAGACTAGGAAAATCTTTAATCAGGCCCATTACATGATGCATCACGCCACTTAAGACTGACAGGTGACAGGCTACAGTCTTCAGAATGATCACTTCCTGCCTCTTACTGAGAATGTCTCTCAACACCAATAATGCTTAAATTATATGAGCAAGTGACAGTGAGAGGAAGCGATGAAGGTTGAGGACAATGCTGCCAGGTGTTGGTCTGTTTGCGTTTTCCAGTTAGAGCTTTCATTGCTGGCGCAAACTCATGTTTGCCATCACAAACAATACATTTTCACTTGTGACACACCGATGCTTGGCGCCGTTTTTTTTTGACACTCAGGGCACCCTTTTACTGTAGCTTCAGTTTTCAACGTGAAGGGTCCTGCATTGTTTTTTGTCTTAATTTAATGGCTTGCAAGCATTTGTAAAAATAGAAATAATTTTATATAAATGTATATTTTCATTGGAGCAAGCAACCCCCACCCCTATCTTAAACCTCTGAACAATATAAAACACGCAGCAGTCAAAGAAAAGTAGTCACAGGTAACTGTTGCAAAAACTGATCAGCAGTATTTCAAGCATTACAAACATTCTTGTTGCATTACACCTCTTCTAAAGCCATGCAATATCTTTATGTGAAGAAGAGTAATACGATGCTAAATATGATCCCACTCAGTAAACCCTTTTTTTAAAAGCAACAAAATTTTAAAATGTTGTGGCTTGAACATGAAGGTAGACCAGTTGCAAAACCTGATAGCTTGCTAATTTAAATGTGAGAACTTATCATATGTGTATTTGTAAGTTGAAATTTACACTCACAGCTCTGATGTGAAAATCTGAATCTCTTGATTTGCACAAACAGACAATAATTAAAACACCCGTGTTGAATTTAAAGTTGTATATTAATAGTTATACATCTGTAAAATGTCACAAAATGATAACACACAAATGCGTACGGCACATTTACATTTGTATTTTACTTATGTTTCACTGTACAACAAGTCAGCACTCACAGCCTCTCATATATAGCAGTAAAACTTCAAACTCTACCACTTTGGCTTTTGCTACTCTTTCTGCGATATTCCTGTTGCAAACCTCACAATGTAGACAAGACAGAGCAGAGCTGGGGGCGGGGCTGGCTGAGCTGATCTAAATATATGAAATATATTTTATAGGTTGTTTTTTATGCATATGTATCAGTTATTTATTTTCATTAAATATCCTTAGCTTATACAGGATTTTAAGATACATGTATTATTTAAACACTAGATGCCCATTATGGCTGTTAAATAAATGCATGTATTTATCTCTACTCTAGTTGCTCAAAACTAGAGCACTGCCAGTCATAACTGCTTATTTTCTTTTAAGGTTTGCCTTTTAATGTACATTTACACATTATCAAACACTTTAAGTTAAGTTAGTTTTAAAAAAAAATGTATTTACTTTTAAAAAGGTACATTACTTGACAAGGAACAATAAAGACTGATAAGGAATTTAACATAATAAAAAAGTTAGAATTTGTTTGAAAAAGTTTGAAAAAAAAAAAAGTATTTTATGCTGCAACTGTGGTACAGCAATATTACACAATTGGCGGTTTACTTTAGATATTCTTTAGATAGACTGTCATTGGGGGTGGGGGTATTCATGGCCTAATAGATAGGGAGTTGGACTTGTACAGCTGGACAGGGTCCAGTTGGGAGAGTGAATATCCAGCACTCTTTCCACCTTCAATACCACAACCGAGGTGAGACCCTTGAGCAAGGCACTGAACCCCAACTGCTCCCTTGCTTGCAAAATTATTGCAAGTTTTAAGAAGCCAAAAATGTGGGGCTTGTAAAAAATAATATTGTACATAATATGCAGCAAAGCACTTTAGAATTCAGATTTAACATTTCATTAACTGATCATTTCTCTCACAAACGTGAGCCCCTACTTCAGTTTATTATTTTAGTAAGAAGAGCTTAAATTTAATAAATTAATGAATGTTGTAATACTCAACTTTCACAAAACACAATTTAATTTTTTAAGATCAGATACAGAAAGGTCACCTGGCAGGGTGATCTCCAGATTTAGAAAACTGCACACCAAGCAGGTATGTATTAATATTTCAGATCCTTCTATCTGTCCTCTATAAAAGCATGACATGCCATGTCCCGACCTGTCCTGTGCACAGCTGTCCCTCTAGTGACAGACACAGTCAGGCAAGGTTAAAAACTAGCCAGACAAGCAGGAATAATCCCATCTGTCTGATGAAAATATAACTCAGACAGACAATGACCCAACAGAACAGCAGGACAACATAAGGAGGAGGGACACTCTGTACTGAATATGACTCCATAGGGACAGTGCATTAAAACAGATATTTTAGATAAAAAGTAAGTTCATCCCTTTTTTTTTTTTTTTTTTTTTAATAGCATTTTAGTCCTTATTCAATCACAATTTAGTTTTCATAATCATATTATTTAATATGAATGGGACAACACACAACAGTTTCGCCTTCTGAACCATTCGCTATTGGTAAAGTCATCGTGTCAATGCAGCTGCCGATAAAAACGCTGGTTGCTATAGAAAGTCTTCTGAGACCAACTTATAACTGAACAAAAACTCTCTTAATAACATTTTGATTGAACTATTGAACCCAGATGGAGTATTCAGGTGATGTCTTTCACACTTTTCTAGACCTTGACAGTGTTTTTTACACTCAAAGAGAATGGCAATCAACTGGACAGTTTTCCTAAATATCTTGGGGATAAGTAATGTGGGAAGGGAAAAGTCAGTACTGCCAGTGTGACCACAGTCATGAGATAAATAAGCATCTGCAAAAGTAACTGTCGGAGAAGTAATCAAAATTGTAGTTTTTATTGTTGAGGCATGTTTATTACGATTAATTTCCAATCACTGCACTCAAACCTAGAGGATATGACTTGTTTACGATTATTAAATCAGCTACTTTTAAATAATTAATGGAAAATATTGCATTTTGTTTGGTTAAAATAAGGTGGTCAGACTCTGTAAAATTGACACATAAGTACAGTAGGCTTGTTCACTCCCCAAATCACAACACCATACAATTCACATACAGTGGGTACGGAAACTATTTAGACCCCCTTCAATTTTCCACTCTTTGTTATTTTGCAGTCATTTGCTAAAATCATTTAAGTCATTCAGACCCTTTGCTCAGTACTTAGTAGAAGCACCCTTTTGATCTAATACAGTCTTTATGGGAATGATGCAACAAGTTTTTCACATCTGGATTTGGGGATCCCCTGCCATTCCTCCTTGCGAATCTTCTCCAGTGTTCTTGGCCTAATGGATAGGGAGTTGGACTTGTAGCCCAAAAAGGTCACATGTTTGAGATCCAGGTCCAGCAGGGATTATAAGTTGGGAGAGTGAATATCCAACACTCTTTCCACCTTCAATACCACAACCAAGGTGAGACCCTTGAGCAAGGCACTGAACCCCAACAGCTCCCCGGGCACCACAGCACTGGCTGCCCACTGCTCCAGATGTGTGTTCACGGAGATCCTCTCCAGTTCTGTCAGGTTGGATGGTAAATGTTGGTGGACAGCCATTTTTAGGTCTCTCCAGAGATGCTCAATTGGGTTTAAGCCAGGGCTCTGGCTAGGCCATTCAACAGTCACAGAGTTATTGTGAAGCCACTCCTTCGTTATTTTAGCTGTGTGCTTAGGGTCATTGTCTTGTCATTGTCAGGTCCTGAGCACTCTGGAGAAGGTTTTCGTCCCTGTACTTGGCATTCATCTTTTCCTTGATTGCAATCAGTCATCCTGTCCCTGCAACTGAAAAACACCCCCACAGCATGATGCTGCCACCACCATCATTCACTTTTGGGACTGTATTGACAGGTAATGAGCAGTGCCTGGTTTTCTTCACACGCACAGCTTAACATTAAACAGGAGATCAGGGAGAATAGGGAGGCCTTCAAGGCCCACTCACAAAAACTTGAAGGCTATTACCTCAACCACAACACGTGCAGCATGTGGCAGGGAATCCAAGCCGTCACTAATTATAGAGGAACCACAATAGTCACTGACCCCTGAGACACCACCCTCCCAGACTGCTTTAAAGGGTCACAACACCCTAAAACATTTTTTTGAGTTGTTTAGAGATATATACACATGTTGTACATTGCTTAAAACAGTAATACACGTCACTAAAAATGTTACAAAGTGGAAATTGGTAATTTTTGCGCTTTTTGCGACCATTTCATGCATCCGGTTTTAAAAGTTAAAAGTTTGAGCCCGTGACGTAGATGCGTTTTTTTTTAGAGCTCATTCGCTGCGTGGCTTGTACAGTACATATCTACGTCATCAGCTTGACGCCCCTATTAATGCATTATTAATGAGCAGCGTAACATTATACATGACAAAGGACTCGTCTAATCCAATCACCGTGCTTTGCATGAGCTATCTCAGCATTGGAAAGTAGCACTTGCGTCACTTGTTCACGTTGGCTGGCTTGCTGTTTCTGAGACATGGGTCGTGTTTTTGCCTTTCTTTATTGTAACAAAATAAAAGGGTTGTTTTCATTTCCCCGCGATGCGACCAGAGCTAAAGTTTGGATGCGTGCTGAAATGAATTGCGTGCAGATGATATACCACACGTATGTGATTTACCGCGCGCCAGCAGCAGTGATGCGCTCGCGTATTATTGGCATAGATTTGCGCCATAGCAGTGGACCTGCACTGTCATGATTTTGATCAAAGTGTGGGGATTCTGGTGGGGAGAAGTCCTCCACTTCCACACTGCTCTAAGAACCGCTGTAGCTGCTGCTCTCGGTGTCGCTGTTCATCTTGCAACGTGTGTGTGTGTTTACATTGTGTGTGTGCAAATTAGCAAAATTTATTCACTTATTGTCACTCCCCCTTTAATGCAGTCTCCGCCTCGTCTCCACACTCTACCCCACCCCTTAACCCCAATGAACAATGCCCCTTTTCAGAAAGTTTTTCAAACCAGAGGGGGAGTCTGGGTACAGGACCCTGGTAAACAACGTTCTTGTCTACGGAGAGGAGAATCACCTCATTCTCAACGCAGACAAGACCAAAGAAATAATACTGGACTTCAGGAAGAACCCTCCTCCCCTGCAGCCTCTTATTATCAAAGGGACTGAGGTGGAGAGGGCCGATAGCCACAGATTACTGGGACTGCAGATCACATCAGATCTGAGCTGGAATCTCAACACCACAGCCACAGTGAAAAAAGCCCAGAAAAGGCTCTATTTCATTCGGCTGCTCAGGAAAGCTGGTCTGAACCATCGCCCTCTTACACAAGCCTACAGAGGACTGATAGAGAGCATCCTCACTGCAGGCATCACTGTCTGGTATGGAAATACAACACAGGCAGAGAGAAAGGCACTGCAAAGGGTCGTAAAGACTGCTGAGAGGATTTTAGGGACAAAACTTCCTTCTATGGACTCTCTGTACACAGTGTTGTTGGAAAAGAGCAGAGGGTATTATCAGGGACTCACTCCATCCAGCTTCCTCTCTGTTCAGACACAAAAACCTGAGACACAACAGAGCGGACAGCATCAGCACACACAGGAAAGGTTCTTCAACAGTTTCTTCGCCACAGAGTCAGACTCATGGCTAAACAAAAACACTAAACGCTTAAAACAACACTAAAACAACACCACACTACCTCACCTCTCTTGTATTGTACAAGGTGTTTTTTTCTGTGGTACAGAAGAAAATGTGCAATAATATCCTTTCTATGTGCAATAATAGTCTTTCTGTGAAAAGTATAATAAGGTGCAATAGCTGTGAAAAACTATAACTGTGAAATATCTGCAATGCAGCTTTGACAAACCTTTGGCCAGTACCAGTACCAGCATTTAAATAAGAAACACTACTGTCTGAAAAATGTATTTATTTATAGAGACTTTATTTAGTTTATTATGTTCTATTCTCTATTTCATTCTCTTGTTGTTTGTTCCTTATGCATAGTTTTTTTTCATTTCTTAACTTTTCAAACATGAATCAGAGAGCTCTGCACTAGAATTCCAATGTGCATAGGAGTGTTGGTTTTATGTGCAAATGGCAAATAAAAAATCTTGAATCATATGGTCTCACAAGGGGTCTGAGGATCTCATCTTAGTACCCGATAGCATTCAGGCCACCTCCGACGAGCACATGGAGGTCTGTGCGGCCCTCCAAAGAAATGCCACCCCTCACCATACTGACCCACTGCCAAAACATCATGCAGGAAGATGTTACAGGCAGCAGAACGTTCTCCATGGTGTCTCCAGACTCGGTCATGTCTGAAACATGTGCTAAGTATGAACCTGCTTTCATCTGTGAAGAGCACAGGGCGCCAGTGGCGAATTTGTCAATCTTGGTGTTCTCAGGCAAATGTCAAGCGTCCTGCGCGGTGTTGGGCTGTAAGAACAACCACCACCTTTGGACGTCATACCTCCTTCATGGAGTCTGTTCTGACTGTTTGAGCAGACACATGCACATTTGTGGCCTGCTGGAGGTAATTTTGCAGGGCTCTGGCAGTGCTCCTCCTGTTCCTCCTTGCACAAAGGCGGAGGTAGCGGTCCTGCTGCTGGGTTGTTGCCCTCCTACGGCCTCCTCCATGTCTCCTGATGTACTGACCTGTGTCATGGTAGCGCCTCCATGCTCTGTACACTACGCTTACAGACACAGCAAACCTTCTTGCCACAGCTTGCATTGATGTGCCATCCTGGATGAGCTGCTACCATTAAAATTAAGGCACCACTAGCATTCAAAAGTGACCAAAACATCAGCCAGAAAGCATAGAAACTAAGAAGTGGTCTGTAGTTACCACAGGTCTGCAGAACCACTCCTTGATTGGGGGTGTCTTGCTGATTGCCTAGAATTTCCATCTGTTGTCTATTCCATTTGCACAATATTATATATATATATATATATATATTAGTTCAGCGCAACATTATTTTTTTTATACACTACACCTTAAAGCCTGGAAATAATTCTCTAAAAGTAGATGGAAATTATTTAAAGTCTGTTCTTTTAAATAAAAAAAAATCCTGAAAGAAAATGTTTCCACAAAAACTGGAGGCAACACAACCATTTTCAACATCAATAATAATAATAATAATAATAATAATATAAAAAAAAAAAAAAAGGATTTCTAAAAGGATCATGTGACACTGAAGACCGGAGTAATGGCTGCCGAATGACTGATTCAGCTTTTCCTTCAATATAAAGTTAGGTCCATATACCTAACTTTAGACACATGCACAAATTGTATTATTTTAGCTGTTGACCAAAACATATTCAAGTTATAGTTATATAATAAATATGGGCATAAAGTGCAGACTCTAAGCTTTAATTTGAGGGTATTCTAAATCACAACTCAATCACAAAGTTAATGGAAAGAGGTAAGCTCTTTAATATGTACCTCACCTCTTTTTCAAGGGACCATATCGGACATATGACGCAAAAGTCATTTTATGGACCCATGTGGGCAGGTAAGTGTTCTGGAGTTAAGTATGCTGTTAGTATGTTTAGAAGCTTCTTTGAACCCAAATCATGAGCTCAAATTATCTTTCCTTGCAGGTGAAACAGAGAGATAAAAAGTACTGTACTGTATATAAGAGTGGCCAAATCAATAGTTTGTTATATTCTGAGAAAAAAATAACACACTAGTGGGATCAGCAACATAAAAATGCCTAGATGTGTACGCATACATAAACACATTTAAATTATGTTTACATTTCTTATCTTTCCAAACTCACACTACAATCCGCTGTAAATCCCACAATTATGCATTTCCCAAACAAACAAACAAAAAAAACACCCACTCAGCTCCAAACAAGTGGACACATAAATGCTATATAGAAGGCAGCTGTCCATAGAAAACAGGGTTTTAGGACAGAGCCATTTGTCTCTTTTTGCATCTCATTGGTTCACTACATGGCACACCACAGCCCAGCAGTGTCAATGCCCTATCAGCCCTCTTTTCAATCACTTCCACCCAAATTACTTTTACTTGCAGCCTCTCAATGGTCATAAACAAACATATTTCACCAGTGAGGGCCATAAACCTGATATGTTGGTGGCAGAAAGAACAAGATATGCAGAAGCTAGAGCCTTGATATATTATTCTGTGCCTTTACTTGTGTCTCTAACTAAACCCATATTTTCATATAGGATTTGGTTCAACCAGTCAAGTCGACAAAAAGCCTAGTCACATATACCAGAATCCTCTGCTTTGAGTCACATTGTTAACTGTTGTGTATCACTATGTCTCAGTATCAGCAGCTAGCTTGTAATCAGTTGCATTCAAAACAAACAGCAAAACAGATAAGGTAACATTAATTGAAAATGCAATACTGAAGTATAGCAGGGATACAATGTGTCAAGCAGAAGATGATAAATGATTCACTGACCTCATCAAAAGATAACTCAATGGTATACATGAACAATTTTTCTAATGTATAAATGGAAAATGAGAAATACTGTCATTTGCTCTGAAAGGCTGACTTCTGACAGTGCTGTGAAATAGAACCATGTTTATTTCAAAGTGAAAAAGTAAAGTGACTTGTGGCCAGGTATGGTGACCCATACTTGGAATTTGTGCTCTGCATTTAACCCATCCAAAGTGCACACAGTGATCACACACCCAGAGCACAGAGCAGCGGGCAGCCAATGCTGCGGCACCCGGGGAGCAGTTGTTTTTTTGTTTTTTTTCACTTAGTATTGTCATAGCCACGAACGTGGGAACGTGATAACATAACGTGGCCATGAGATATCAATTTGGTTAAAAAAAAGATCCAAAATCAATATTATAGTACATAACCAGCTAGAATTCAAAACTACTGCCTTACTTTAGCCCAATTAACAGTTTAAGTTTAAATAATAATAATGATGATAAAAATAAAAATTATATTAACATTTTTCAATTTAAGTGGCACAGGTTGGTCATTATGTCACATCAGTAAAAATAAAGAAATTGTCCCGGCTACTAAGCTACCGCATGTGAGCATACTGCAGGTGGCAGATTGTTTTATAGCCTTTTCTCACAGCAGCTGCTATAATTAAATTATGTTCCAGTTTTAAATGTGCTTCTGATTAAAGATATTACACAACATTACACAAGATTTGAATTTTGAAGAAAACCAGTTTGATGGGAGCATAATTCGCTTTTTGGGTCCAAAGAATTTAAACCCTATATACACAGTCACACAATAACAATGTTGTTAAAAGTAACAGTTTGAGAATGAAGTATAACAATAGTAATCATTCGCACGATTTGATGTTATATGAGCAAACCAATCTTTAGATTAAATCACCATCAGCAGCGTGATTTATGTTTAACAGCAATGGGACTTTTGATGCTGCTTAAATTCATGCTATAAGCAAACCACTCTCCGTGAAATCCTCTTATCACTCAAACACCTTCGAGCATTTTATCAGACTCACTTTTCTCCCTGAAGTTTGTTGGTTTTTACAATCAAATCCTGGGTTTGTTCTTTGGCTGCCTGTTAACACACAAAACATGGAAGCTGAGGTATGGAAAAAAAAAAGCATGTTGGCGCTTCAACTATATGAATTTAAATATCTTTTCCAACCCTTTGAATGTTCCCTTTTTTTTTTTTTTGAATAGGCAATAATCTTTAATAGGCTGCTAATAATTGCAGTAAATAATTTTTTTTTTTTTTCAAAAAGAATAACATGCTATTTATTTATCTGCTAAATAAATACAAACATGCACAATTACCTTCAACCTGTTGGTCATTTCTTCACAGCAGGAGCTCATGGCCTGAACATCTTCATGAACACTCTCTAGTTCCTGAAGCAGAAAGACACAGTCAAATCATATTGCAGCAGAGGTTCACTAGTGCTACAGAGGTTGTATGCAAAATTGACTGGTTAAACAGCATCATCTTTAAATTTATTTAGATGCATTTCTTTTTCAAAACCATGTATCAGCATTATTTTACTATACTATTACAGTTTTTGTTAATATTTATTTTTATAGTTTTTATGTAAATTTTAGTTTGAGTCTTGTATTTTCTTCTCTTTCTTTTCTTTCATATATATTTATTTCATTTTTGATCATTTTAAAATGTAAAATGTAAAATGTTTGTAAAATATTTCTTGATGCATGTTTTTCTGGATTCTTTGATCAATATGGTGTTCAAAAGAACGTCTAGGTTACGAAGGTAACCCTCGTATCCTGAAGGAGGGAACGGATATGTTACATATGGGAACTTGCATGAGAGACCAATCGCCGGACCGAACTCTATGCACGCTTCGTCAACAGAGAAGGCTTGTAGGTCCCCTACCCTCTTGATGGAGGCCAATGCAGTCAGGAGCGCTGTCTTTAGAGATTTTTATCTCTAAAGACAGCGATATATATAAATATATTTTTTTTTAATCTCGACTGACGCAAGTGGCTCGAATGGGGCCTGCCGCTAGGCCACGGAGGGCGACCGTGAGGTCCCAAGAGGGTCTCACACCTCTGATGAACCACACAATCAGTTGGTGCTTCCCGAGGGATGTACCCTCCACTGCATTGTGATACACTGCTATAGTAGCAACTAGGGCTGGGCAATATATTTCGTACAATATATTATGTGCGTCTCGTCAGTAAAGACTGTTCTTTGATTAGCACTAAATCTCCGTCAGCTGTTTTTAAAAGGAACGCCAGCTTATACACAGAGCGGAGAACGGAGAAGCTGCACATTAAATCACCCGTGAAACTCAACGCGCAGCTTCTCCGTGATCTACGGCTCTGTGTATAAGCTGGCGTTCCCCTGGAGTGTGAACAGCGCTCAGCAATTTCAACCGCGTTTGACTCCACAGAAGCAGATGGCGGGCAAGTTGTGACATGTAGACCACCCTGGTGGTTGATGTTCACTACGATTGCAGTGTTGTCCGTACGGACCAGCAGATGCTTGTGGAGCAGCATCGGTCGGAGGCACAGACAACAACTCCAGCCCGTAGGAAGGCAGGGTCTGACAACGGGCTGAATAGGCGGCAACACTCCAGGGAATCACCAATCCGGAGAGTGGCACGGTACCATGCCCATCTCGGGACTCGATTGTGTAACCAATGCTGAAGCACTCTCATATTCCCTGTTTTCCTTTTTAATTTTTACAGCGGGAGAGAGCATGAACTCACAGAAACTCTTTTCAAAAACTCCTCAGACTCTGGAATTTCCAGGGTCAGGAAATGGCGAGGCTCCGAAGCGAAAGTCTGAAGGTGCACTGCACCCATGCCCTTTTATACTCACATAGTGACGAGGTGCACCTGGATGCAATGAGTGCATGCCGATGTTCATTGACCTTTTTCTTAGACTCAAAGGCGATTGGTTTCTCATGCGAGTTCCCATATGTAACGTCGGAGTGACTCGACTAAAAGGGGAACAGCATTTATTTGTTCTATGAATAAAGTATACATTTATTGCAACAACATCTTTCTAATTATTATATCTTTACTGTCACTTTTGATCAATTGAAGTAAAAATAAGTCTTTAAACTAAAAAAAAAAAACCTTGCCAACCCAAACCTAAAAGTTAGTGTTATAAAGTAGAATATAGAAGTGAAATGCATAAATACACTTTATAATTTGAATATAATTAACTTGTAAGATGTAGACAAGTACTAAAATTAATAAAACTGAAATAAATATAAATGAAAGCTAAATAGAAAAATATACAAAAGCATGCAACAAAAATTATTAAGACTAAAATTCAAATGAGAATGATAAATATTAACCAATTCAAAATATAATAGTAGTGTTTCATCAAAAAATTCTCACAGGCATGGTATGTAATGTTAAAGGACGATTTTAATTATACATGTTTGGTCTGCTATATAGAATTGTCACAAAATTTACCTCCTTCACATCTTTAAATATCCGTACAAACTCTTCATTGATGGACAGGCTGCGTCTCTCTATGTCTCCTCTGAGGTTCCTCCTAGTTCTCAGACTGTTCTCAGTGAAAAACACAGAGAGAGATTTCAATGCTTCCAGCATCTCCTAAAAGGAAACAAAAAAGAAAATAAGTGAAGCATCTTCACTGCTGCTTGTTTATCAACTGAATGTTGCCTATGAACATCAAATGACATAACACATAATGCATTTACAAAACGTATAATCCATGTTCTGATTACATTTTTTCTTGTGATGGCAAAGTAGAATTTTCAGCTGCCATTATTCTAGTACTCTGTGTCATGTGACCCTTGAAAAATCATTGTAATATTCTAATCTGATGCTTAAGAAACATGTAGAATAGATTCATACAAGTTTTTTTTTTAAATTTTCCTTCCAAATATATTCACAGTGTTTTGATAATAGTTAAAGTTCACCCTCAATTACTGGTGCTCAAACTGTCTAGGTATCATTATCATGATATCACCTTTTAGCAGTAGTGTTTTTAGCATTTCAGCATTAAATATTCATAGATGTTGGATTTATGGAGTTCTATGTGGTCATATGTCTTTGAGAAACAGGGTTTTCTGTGTGATTATTGAGCTCTGCTGTCCCTGTCGGAGGTATGGAAACATTTTCAACAAGTCGTGGACAGTGACAACATATGTGTCAGCTTTGTAAAGTGCATTAAGTGCGGCACGCTGCTAGCTTATGATAGCAAAAAAACGGGGACTTCCACGATGAACAGACACATGAAGCAGGATTGTCATGGCAGAAAGGATGATAGTCAGCCTTCAATGTCCTCACTGAGAAATGCATTGAGTTTTGCTGCAGGGACATAAGGCCGTTTTACGTTTTAAGTGGCCACGGCTTCCAGGCCCTAGTTTAAGAACTTATCAACGTTGGTGGTACATATGGCCGTGTATCGGCCCAGTCCATCCTGCCTCACCATAGCACTATTTCCAAAGCTTGCCTAACAAAGGAGGGAGGGAAGTTCTAGCACAGACTCTAAAAGATGCTCTGAAGAATGGAGATGTAGGGATGAGCAACGACATGTGGACGGACAAATACATAAAGATCAGTTACATTGCAATAACGTGCCATAATATCACTGATGATTATACATTATTTGGTAAAACTGTCACCACAGCAATGTTTCCCATGGATTATGCTAAAATGTAGAAAAATATCTGGCCAACAACACGACAGATATAGGAGAGGCCTCATCTGCTGCTAAAGTACTCGTGAGATATCTGAAATATTCTGGCTTGGCTGTGCAACTATCAAAGACAGTGCTACAGAAGGGGGAAACACGATTTATCACAGTTTATTTCACACGCAAGTAAGTGCAGGACATATTTCCAGAACTATGTGAGAAGCTGGAGACCCATGGTGAGCTTGAGCACATCCAAAATATTGCACCCAACTTTTTTAACTGGTCACCTTTTTGGAGCCATTCTATAATGCCCAGAGAGAGTTGGAGGGCGATAAATATACAACCTGGTCTGCCTTAGGCTTGAGAAACTGAAGAGACATTGCGATCCCTCTGCCACAGACTCTCTGCAGCAAGCCTTTGTGCGCCAGAGGCATGCAGAGTTTCTATAGCAAAAAATCAAGGTGAACATACTGCACAAAGTTGCCCTTTTCCTCTGGCCAAAATTCAACAAATTGAGGATGATGTCTCCTGAAGAGATATCAGAAGTACATGCCCACGTTCGCACCCTACTCTTGCTTAGGAGACATGGCATGGATGACAAGAGGGACCAACTGAAATGGTGGAAAGCCAACGAATTGATCTACCCAAAACTAGCCAGACTGGCAAGATCCGTCCTCTGCATTCCAGCAAGCAGCAGCAGCGAGCGGATGTTCAGCGCAGCTGGCCGGACAATAAAGCAGAGGATGACTACCGTGGACGCAATCTTGTTCTTGCATGACAACATGTAGAGCCATGTAAGCAGGCTATAACTTTGTGATTAATATACTATTATAAAATGGTTACAATATGTAGGCCTGTAGCAGGCAGCATATAACCTTGCCCTAATCAATTCCACACACTTCATCTACAGGCTCATATACAGGCAGGAGGCTGCCATCAGAACTGACCTGCCGTCAGCCTGGAGTGTTTGAATCACCTCAGTTTAATAAGACTTTTTTTATTTAGTCTAAATCAAATGTTACTCTGTTAATTTTGTATGTCGATTTAATTTTTAATGGTCATGAAGCCATTTCTGAATAATCAAACAATTCAGTTTACATGCTTCATCATTGTTGCATTTTTCATTACGATAAATCTAAACTAATTTCTGTAGTTCAAACAACTCAGAATTGTAGTTGAGAACGTCTGTTATAACGGCTGACGTATTTAAAAAATAGTCGGGTTTAAAATGGGTTAGAGCCACTGATCTATATAGAGAACTGGATAGCTCATGACGTCATAGAAGTGAAGCCACCGCGCCGCCATATTGCTATTC
>JAUMHP010000068.1:1996089-2006284 GCA_032361065.1 Enteromius trimaculatus
ATGAGTATGAGTTTGAAAAAATAATTAATTGTATCATTTCTCTTTTGACAAAAAGTGAAAATGGGTCCCACAGACCCAAACACCATACAAGGGTTAAACCAGACTAAGTTTTATTTACATTTTTTATTTACTTATTCTTCACCAACAGACAACCAACACGATTTTACACGGTGAGTAACGTTGTCTGCTAATTTAATTATCTATCATCCAACATGATGTGACTGACAATAAAACTCACTAAAACACAACATAATTATAAAATAAATTCATCTTCCTCAGGCCGCGCTGGCGTGCTCGTTTTTAAATTCAAATTTTGCCTCTTCAAATATCAACGGCAGTAAAATCGAACACTTATTGGTCCTCGCCTGCTTCGTCACAGATTGCGACAAGACGCCCACGCGCGGTTGCTGTGAGGTCTGTGCGTTTGGATGATGCGTGCTGTTTCTGATCGGGATGATATGTTTACCCATTAACAATTTAAATTCTGCTCTGTACCTCACCTAAAACTTTTGTATTTTACCCGCGGCTGCAACGCTTTATCATTTGGACTACTTTTGGTAAGAAATTATTAGGATTGTACTGGCCAAATGGGTGCCTTAAGCAGAAAAATAAATAAATATATATGCATTTTAACTACGATAAAACCATGGTTGATTTTGATAAGGGTTGATATGTGATGTGATCCCCCTGTAAGTGTAACAACAGCAATTATCAGCCATTTGGTGCACTTTGCAGGCATTTAATGTAAATTATTCATTTTGTATTACATTATATATTTTACAGTGTTATTAAATGAAACCAAAATTACACCATAGCCTATAGGCATACCAAATATTACCTCGTTGTTTTATAGAATACAACTGGGAATAGGTGAGTTTTTGGTGGTGGTGGTGAAATTATTACTGAGAACAAAAGCCTACTAACATCAACAGTCAAACAGCCTATGTTTCTCTGGATAATGAACGTATTACCTAAAATATTGCGTTTCATAAACTTTTATATTCCTTAGCTATTAAATGGGTATGTTTTGATTTGGGGTAAGAAAAATCTAATTAAAAGTTAATGATATAAAAAATTTGTATATATTAAAAAAAAAAGATTAAACAAAACGTAATTGGATCAGAATTTAGTTTCTCTCTTTTTTCATATAAGTTATTGATTAATTAGCTTTTTACAGTTGTCTTTTTTTGCTGCCATTTTGGCAGAGAGGCACAGGGCATTCTCCTCTGCCATTTAGACCATTTCAGACTCCGGGTGAAATTTGCCAAGAGCATGCTGATGCCCAGCCAACAAATACGCTCCTGAGCACTGTAATAGACTCAATGCAAATTAGAGTGTCGAGCTCACAGAGCGTGCCGTGGCCATAGCGCGTTGAACCTCCTTCAGGATCGCAACGCTTCATCCCCTGAAAGTCTTTCAGAGAATGATGGGTCTAATGGCCACAGCCTCATCAGCGTTACGGCTCGGCTTCTTACATATGTGGCCGATGCAATACTGGTTGAAGGCGCGGGCGCCACATTGTGTGCAGAAGGAAAGTGATAGCGACAGATGCCTCCATGAAGGGGTGGGGCATGCTGTGGCCAGTCTGTGGGCCGTACATGTTCGGCAGTTTGACGGGAGCTTGTCTGCCTCCCCGAGCACATACTAAACACCATATCACACAATATAGCCCTGTCTACGAGACACGCTTATGCTGTGAAATGGTCTGTTTTTTCGAGGTGGTGCGCAGAGCACAACGAAAACCCCTCCTCATGTCAGGTATCTGTGATACTGTCTTTTCTACAACACCTGCTGGATAAGGGATGTTCCCCATCCACAATTAAGGCTTATGTGGCAGCCATAGCAGCCCACCACGACATTATAGCAGGTCAGACTCTGGACAAGGATACTCTTATTATCCGTTTCATGAGAGGAGCTAGACGGCTCAGGCCCTTCCGCCCTCGCACTATCCCTACGTGGCACCTGCTCACTCTGCTAGAGGCTCTCAGAGGCGCCCTTTGAACCCCACAAACGGCTACCGTGAAAGCGCTGGCGCTGAAAACTGTTCTGCTGCTGGCTTTGGCATCAGTCAAGTGAATAGGCGACCTGCAAGCGCTGTCTGTGAGCCCCACCTGCCTGGAATTCGGGCCAAATGACTCTAATGTCATCCTGAAACCAAGGCTTGGTTACATAACGAAGGTGCTCTCCACTCTGTTCAGAGTGCAGGTGGTATCTCTTTCGACACTACCTCCGAACGAGGGCCATAACTTTAAACCTCTCTGCTCCATCAGGGCATTAAGAGTCTACATTAAGCAGTCTGCCGCCTTTAAGCAGCTTTTTATCTGCTTCAGTGTCCACTCCTAGGGCTACCGGTCTCAAAGCAAAGGCTCTCTAAATGGGTTGTAGATGCTATTTTGCTTGCTTACTCCTCTATGGGCCAGAACTGCCCCATAGGAGTAAATCAACCAGGGGCATTGCCTCATCATGGGTGTGGTCTAGCGGAATCTCCCTGCTTTACGAGCATTATTCTGTTGCATGCCCAAGCCGTGAGCTCAGGCTTACACGCCTAATACTAAGGACGATATGAATACATTATGCAGGACATTATTTGTCTGCATGCTTATGTGACTGTACACCCCGGCTTTCACCTGGGCTCGCTGTCATTGGCTATCGTTCTTCACTTACAGCACCGCGTGTTGATACTGTTCACATAGCGTCTTAGCAGACGCAGTACTCGTTCCCGTGTCTCAGGGAACCTGGGTTGCGGAAGAAACCTATTCGTTCTCTGCTGTCTCGGTCTCCGAGATGTTAAGATTGAAACACGTCAATAAAATGAACTGAAACTCATATGGGAGTTATATCTATAGAAAGCTGTATATGTCTACTCTAAAATGAAGCTGGTCATGTCGAAAACAAATATTCTGTGATAAAGTTATCAGTATGAAACCAACACCACATTTTCTTTGTTTAAGCTTATTATAGTTAATTCGACCACGCCCCTGAGCTACACATGCTATTGTTATTACAATTGTCCACGTGAGACGCGCGTGACATGTACACGCCCACAACAGTGCCTTTCTTCAAGTTCACTTCTTCTGCTTTTCATTTCTGGAAGAAGACGCGCTGTGTGAAATAAGATTTACTTTACCTCAGACAGAGAAGATTTGACGCACAGCTTGATTCAGGGAGCTATCATTTACATGAGTAAGTCTTGCTCTTATTAGCCTGCTTGTGTTAGCTGTTATTGTTTTACTAACCTTTACACATTTCACTAGTTAGACTTTTTCCAAACTATAATTACTGAATAAATGTATAATCAAGTGAAACAATAAAGATAGTGAGGTGTACATCCAATTCAATTTCAGTTGCTTTACTTTTTTAATTAAAGTTATATACAGCCCTGTGCAATGCATGATGGGAAGTGTAAAACTTATTTTGAGCTAACTGATTGAAACATGTTTTTTCAAAATGAAAACACTTAGCCAAAAAGGCTAAATTCATAGAATTGACTGTAATTTAAATTCTCATGTGCTTCAAAGGGATTTGTTTCTGTGGTTACTGCCTATGTAAAGAATGTCTATCATAGGTTGCATTCCAGCTAGGATGCTGCCTTTTATGTGATTTTTTTTTTTTTTTTTTTTGCACATTTGCGAAAAATGACCATAAAAGTCATATGCGGAGTGCTTCACATGGTCTTAAAGAGCAGATTGTCATTGACGTTTTAACAAATGATGTTTAACTAACAAATAATGTGATTTCACCTCAGTGCTTCTCTTTGTAGTTATGGCTATGGTACGTTTTCGAAACAATATACCTACAGTCGTGTTATTACAAAACTTCTACAAGCAGTTTCCATTCCAGTTTTTAAGCTTCTGTCTCATCAAAACCTCTCTCACTGAAAATCAACCTGTGATGAAATTAGGTATGAGTAAGAATTAGTTGTGACCTGTGCCATACTGAGGTTCACCTTTTGTATAAAATATACTGCCAGCTCTCACTGGGAACCATTATTGATCTCAGTATGGTGCATTGGAAATCTTCTTCTGGCTTTTTGCTTCTGTTTTTAACATGCAGCTTCCATAACACTTGTCTGACGCAAGAGTCTGATGCAACTGGAAGGATGTGAAGACTAAGGGTGTACTCACACTAGGCAGTCTGAACCGTGCCCGAGTGTGTTTGACCATCAAAGCGCAGTTTGTTAGACTAGTGTGAGTGCTCCGAAATGTGCCCGGGCGCAGTACGTTTAGCCGTCCCTGGCACGTTTGGAAGAGGTGTGCCAGGGCACAGTTCAGTTGGACTCGGGCGCGGTTCTTATGTACCAAACAAACATAGCGGAGAAAGGGTCGCTTCGGTCTACGGCAGAGGTGCAATGTTTGTTTAACAATAAACTGTGAGAGGGCTGTGGACCACCGTGGACCAAACGAATCAATATTACTATCCACAAAGTAAACAGAGCGATGGACTCCATCCCGTCCAGTAGAGTTGTGACGTTCGCGAACGAACCGATTCTTTTGAACGGCTCATAAACATGAACGATGGGAGACGAGTCACGGCTGGTGGGAGCCGTTCTTTCTGTCATTCTTTTTTTTCTATGAGTGTTTCACACAGATGCACACAAATTAACTCCTCCACGAGACAGAAATGTTATAGAGGGAGAGGCTGTTCTTTTGAACGTTTCTTTGAAAGGAACAGATCACCAAGATTTGGATCACCTTAAAGAGCAATAAATCCCATCACTAGCGTCCAGCGAGAGCCCCACTCTTCCTGTTTATCCTGAAACCGCCTCACCGTAAGCGTGCTCCGGCACGTTTGCTAAAATCATATGTGAGTGCAGGCCAGAGGGGGAGTGGGGAGGGTGGACAATCGTACTCTGGCACGCTTCACGGCAACCATGCCTAGTGTGAGTACAACATTAGACTAAAGTGAGACCCATTGGAGTATGATATATTACATTGTATGTACGATTAGGTGGAGGAAATGGTTATTCTTCATCATTATTGGATATTAAATTTACCAAGAAATTCTTTCCACTGTTAAATAAGTACCACCCTTCATATGTATTAAACAGCAAACATGGACTGACCAATGAGTTGAATTGGTTTGCAAAATAAATTAATTTTAAGTATACTTTTTACCTAATGATGTCCTTTAGCAGAAAATATATTCACAGTATCAAACAGCCTTTTATTTCTTTATTGGTGTTTTTTAAGTGCTATTTACAGAATCTTGTTAGTCTGCTATTTTACTATAATTTATGGACCTGTTTTGTCATTAAATACTTCAGTATATAAGAAGAAATGTAATGACTTGAGCAAAGAAATGCCCAGTAAAAGAAAGAAAAATAAGAAGTGAAGAAAAACACAGGTTCTCTGAGTGTTAGTGTCAGATAAAGTTATGAGGTTGGTAATAGTTTCATCATTCTAAAGGACTCTTTGAGGCCTCCACTGATCTGAACTTTGACAGGGTGTGAGAGCTACATCACACACAGAGAGAAAAAGACAGAGAAAGAATCAGAGCGTCTCAGCAGGGGAAGAGAGATTCTCAGCATGGCAGGGACAGCTCTAATTGAGAATAATTACTGTATTTGTGGCTCTGTGCTAAACATTAGTATACCACTAAATGAACTGTGAACATGTTTGAGCATTTTCATGTTTCTACTGCCACTTCGAAAAGGCATGAAAAGATGAATATATTTAATAAGCATCCAGAAATTGGAAAATATTCATAATTCATCCTTTATCCTTTATTTGTCCTCATAACAAAAACATACATAGAAAATTTATTTTATTATTCCATTTACTACACACTAACTGCACGTCTCATGAGCTATCTTATAAAACAATTGTTCTCAAACTGTGGGCGTCTTTGTGTTGCAAGTGCTGTGAGTGTTTTTCCTGTATACACAGGTTGTTAACAACTAAGTTAAAATTTATGTAAATGTTAAGTTATGTAAAAGAGTTTATTTTAGGTTCTATGACTACACAATTAATTTCATTATTTTTGGTTCTTTAGCTTTTAACAGTTACATATTAAATAATCGTGATAAATAATAACTAAAAGTACAAATAAATAAAAAGTGTAGAATATTGGTCACTTTATGCACATAAATCATTTTATACTAAGAGGCGCAAATAACCATATAATAACCATATACTGTATAACTCATACAGTATGAGTATGTGCATATAATAAATACACAGCACATACTGTATGTTTCCCCTTGGCAAGGAAAGATATAATTTTGATATTTTATATATGTGTTTCCTGTTTCCCGTTTTGTATGTGTTCTATTGAACAGGTCTAATTCTATTCTATTTGCACGTGGCTAAAACTCCTGTCAGCATTGGGGAATGGCTATGACCATGCTGTCGACTGCTCCTGGTGTGTGTTCACAGTGTGTGTGTGTGTTGTTGTTCACTTCTCACTGCTGTGTGTGTGCACTTGAATAGGTTAAACACATTTATTAATCAAATCCGGTAAAGGATTGTTATGCTGCATTAATTAGATCAGCTGGAACACTCCCCTTCATACACAATGCACTCGTTACATCATAAAAGGAATGGCATCTATGCTAATATTATTCAGTCTTTCTCTTATTCTGTTCCTCAGCCCGTATCCAGATCAGATGGTGTATCAGGACAAAGAGATAATCTTCATTGGAGACCAGACACCTAAAGTAGATGAGCCCTGTGGACAGATCCCCAAGCCAAATGCACACTAACTCAAACTTTAAGTTCTTTACACAATCTGACATGCTCGCCGCATATCGCTAGCGACGGATTCATCCCTCACTGGTTGGGGAGCGATCACGAGTGGCCCGAGGTCTGTGGAGAGGTCAATTGTCTAGAAATGTTAGCAGTTTTTTGAGCACTCAAACACTTCTTCACAGACGTAAGAGATCAACATGTGTTGGTGCGCACCGACAACACCTCTGTTTTGTTACTTACATCAATCACCAAGGAGGTCTGCGGTCGCACCCCTTGTGCAAGCTGGCACACCAGAACTTTGGGTTGGCCCGGGACAGATCCCTCTCACTGAGAGCTGCCTATATTCCTGGGCATCTAAATGTAGGAACAGACATCCTGTCGAGACAGGGGCCGAGGCCCGGGGAATTGATGCTTCACCCAGAAGTGGTGGAGCAGATTTGGAGAAGATACCACAGGGCAGAGGTTGACCTCTTTGCATCTCGAGAGAACGCGCAATGTCCCCTCTGATACTCTCTAGTTCATCCAGCTCCTCTGGGACTGGATGCCATGGCACAGACATGGTGAGGCTTCCTTCTGTACGCCTTTCCCCCGATCGCTCTGCTCCCTGGAGTTCTGGCGAGAGTCTGCCAGGACGAGGTCAGCCTACTGCTAGTAGCACCGTTCTGGCCAGCCCGAGTCTGGTTTTCGGACCTGATATCCCTTCTAGATGGCTCTCCTTGGGAGATACCAATCAGGAGGGATCTTCTTTCACAAGCAGGGGGCACAATAGTTCACCCCCGTCCGGAATTGTGGAGTTTGAGAGTGTGGCCCCTGAGGGGGCGTCAAACTCATAGCCACGGGCCTCTCAACCGAGGTGGTAGAAACCCTTCTCCAGTCCAGAGCTCCATCCACGAGAAAGCTGTATGGCCTAAAATGGAAATTATTTACTTCATGGTGTAAAGAACGCCAGCAAGATCCAGTTAACTGCCCGGTTGGTACAGTACTAGAGTTCTTGCAGGCTAGGTTCGCTACTGGGATCACTCACTCCACCTTGAAGGTTTACGTGGTGGCTATTTCAGCCTACCACTTCTCTCTTGGTGGACATACAGTTGGTAAAGAACCCCTGGTCATAACCTTCCTCCGCGGTGCGCTGCGGTTAAGGCCACCAGTACGGTCTCGGGTGCCCTCTTGGGATTTGGCTGTTGTGTTTGAAGCCCTCTTTGGGCCCCCTTTTGAGCCCATAGAAGAGATTTCAGATCGTTTGCTAACTATAAAGACCACACTTTTGCTAGCATTGTGTTCTCTGAGGAGAGTAGGTGACTTCCAGGCCCACTCAGTGGCCCCTACACATCTTGACTTTGCGCCCGGCATGGCCAAAGCCTTCCTGTACCCGCGAGCGGCCCTAAGGTACCTACGGTCACACCTCAGCCAGTAGTACTACAGGCCTTTAACCCACCTCCCTTCAGGGAGCCTGGCCAGCAGAGGCTAAATTGTGTATACGTCCACAGAGCTACCATGTGGAGAAAGTCAGAGCAGTTGCTCGTTTGTTTTGGTCCCCCCAAAGAAGGGGTTCCCAGCAACCAAACAGACTTTAAGCCGTTGGATTGTGGATGCCATTAACATGTCATATGAATCCTCTGACTCCTAGCCTAGGAGACCAGAGCACACTCGACACGCAGTGTGGCGGCCTTGAAGGCCCTGCTAGCAGGGGTCTCCATGGCCGACATTTGCAATACTGCGGGGTGGTCTACACCCCACACATTTGTCCGATTTTATGGACGGGATCTTCGAGCTACAAGCTCTTCTGTTCTCTCGCACTAGCTGTGCACTAACACTCACAAGGCAGGGATTTAAAAGTCTGGAGGTGTGGGCATCTCGTTCCCAAAGCGTCTCGTCGATGCAGCTCGAGTTCCTGAAAAGGAACATCTCAGGTTATGCATATAACCTTGTTCATTGAAGGAACGAGACGCTGCTTCTCGAAACCACACTTTTTGGCATCCCCTGCCAGCGCTCCGCTTCGTGACAGGAGCTATCTGGCCGGTGTTTTCTACGTGCTTATATGCCTTCCTGGCAAATGACGTCACCCGCCGATGACGTCCCAACTCATTATTAGCTGATTCTACACACTATTCAGAGCTGTAACGCTGAGGGCGTTCCCAGCGCGTTTCGTTGACGCAGCGTCTAGTTCCTTCAAGGAACAAGGTTATATGCATAACCTGAGACGTTTTTCGATGCTCAAGGTACCCCTTTTCAGTCATATTTTGATGTGAGGGGTCCTCCGTTGTTTTAAATAGGAAATATGCCGGTCAATATATTTTTATTTTATTTTATTGTCATAATTAAAAGATATATTGGGTAAAAACATTGGCATTATTGCATATATGTAGTTGTGATTTTTTTTTTAAGTAAACAGTCAAAACAGTTTCATTTAAAATTATATTATTCACACATAATATAATGTGAAATATTTACGTGCTGTACAGCACGTAACCCAAACCCTGCCCCTAAGATATAGCAGGCAGATAAAACCACTGTCATAGTTTATTTAAAATATATTATTATTCCAAGTCTTCTGATTCAAAAAGATTGATTTGTGAGAGGAATAGACGCAGTCGCTATCACCGCCTTCTGTGTACTTCCTGTCCACTGATGCAGTCTGTGCGCGATTTCAAAAAATGCGCTTCAAGAATCCTTACGTCAACGTTGCTTGTGAAATGTCATCGGCTTTTGCGTGTCTTGTGATCGATTGCGTCATGCTTTTGTGAAATACTATTGGTTCTTGTGTACCTCGTGATCGATTGCGTCATGCTACCGGACGTGAGTATGTTATCTGAATGAAATGACAGCGTGTGAACGGAGCAGACATAAAGACTTCGTATGGCTTCAGAAGACTTGTTTGTGACACGACTTTTTTGTAATGTATTGTGACGTTCCAATTACCAATCAGCGTTGCCCTGGTTACCCTCAAGAGAGCACCAGCCAGACTCATCAAGCCCAGCTGCAAGCCCTTAGCCCATGGCCAGATAAGCCGTGTGAGGCGCCCAACATGGAGAGCTTCATTTGACTCTGACATGCTGAACTAACCTGTCTCTCTTTTTCCTTCCAGAAGCCAGCTACTGAGGCTTGACTTACCCTGCATCTCTCAGGAAACAAACCTGGCTTGAACTGCCTTACCCTGCATTTCCCCAGGGACCTGGGGAAATGCAAAGCACCAAAGCAACTCTTCCGGGCTTGGAAGGAGAGAGCCTTAAAGGGGTCATTCGGCGCCCCAACTGTGACCTTATTTTTTTGCTTCTTTTGTTTAATAAATCCACCTTCTGGGTTATTTTTGTTATTCCTTACCTCGTTGTCCTGTGTTCCTTTGCCATCCATGACAGTATTTATGCTGCTTGTATATGTAGTATATGTATATTAGTTTGTGCAATAAAAATTGTAAAAAAAATTTTTATATCGTATTATATTACAGAACACAGTAGGCTAACAGCATACAGCCTGTCAACATGCTTCACTCACATTCAGACATTTTAGTC
>JAUMHP010000068.1:2038616-2058778 GCA_032361065.1 Enteromius trimaculatus
TATTAGCGCTATCCATTCATTATTAAAAGAAAAAAAAATTATTATTGCACATTTTTCTGAAATAAATCATGATTAATCCTACCTTACAGTAGTGCAACATATTTTTAATATTTGTTTAATGGCATCATTGCCATAAATAGATTCTGCAACTGAATAAATGCATTTCTTGTCCCTGCGTTAATGGTGAAAATGAATCGGCTGCATTAACGAGCTAATGTTGAAAGCACTAATATACAGTGAATATATATATATTTGGAACTGCTTGATGGTTTTTGGGTGAACGTTCCTAAAATGTAATGTTTAGCATTTTTGATTACATTTAGTTTGAACAATTCTGCTGTGTTTAGGTCAGCACGGATGCTGATTGTAAATCTTAAACTGAAGTGAAGCAGAACCTCTGTGGCATACTATAACTGAGTGAGGATGAAGGCAACAGGGCAAAACCTCTGAAGAGCTGTCATAAAACATTTCAATTAATGGTCACGCTGGATTACTAGCGCTTTATCAGCAGACATGCACATGGTGCTCCTTGCATGACAGGCTTTTAGATTCCAGTCTGTAGCCATATACTGTACACTGTGATAATGTTTAAGCCCACGTCTTTGCAACGATAGAATTTTGTTGCTAGTGCTGAAGAGGATTCAGTATAATACATTTTACTTCATCACTGTGACTGTAAGTTATACTAATATTAAAATTGTGTGTTTTTAAAGTGCCTATGCGGATTTCTTATGCTGCCAGTGGCATTAAATGAAATAAAATAACCCGAATGTTACCATCAAGAAGCTGCTGTTTGATAAAGTTAGGCTAACTACATCACCATCTTAAAGCATCCAACAGCTTTTTCATTTATTTATTTTTTTTTTAAACCTACAAGGGGAAAGGTTTGAGTTACTATAGTTTGCAAAAGCCTGAATATAAACAAGAAGTCTCTGAAAGTGACTAGCTGAGTGAGCCTGATGACTGTTTATGTCCTACACAAGTGAGCTAATACTGACGTATTTTATTTTATTAAATAAAACGAGAAAACATTCTGAGCTTGTGTTAACCAATTCAAAAACTCACTGGCTTCAGGACGACGGAAGTTAAACATTTTATTACACTCTCAGAAATAAATATCCAAAGGTTGTCACTGGGGGAGTACCTTCACAAAAGGTACATATTTAAACCCAACAGGTGCAAAGGTTTACCTTTTGTAAAGGTACCGCCCCGGGGACAGCTATTGGACCTTTATTTCTGAGAGTGTATTATTATCATAATTTTTTTCTTCTGATTTTGAGCCAATTTTGGCTATTAAATGAAGTATACTTCAAAATGTATGTGTTTGGTTGTATGCATACACTAAGTATTCAAGCTGAAGTGTACTTCTGGTTTGTGAAATAAATAAACTTAAGCACCAGCACTTCGCATTTTTGAATATGAGAAAGTAGTTGGTTTACGTTGGCAATATTTACTTATATGATGGCTTATTTCAGATCTGTGCTATCCCTTTCAGTTGGATTGAAATTAAAATTTGATCCATCTGAAATATACAAAACTGCATTTGTGTTACTGGCTTTAAAGGCTTTTAAAAGCTTCAGCATTCAAGCTTTAAACCACCAGCTCATGATGTGTTATTTGTCTTATGAGAAATGATTTATAGGTGCTAATTTCCATTGTTCTTAAGCTAGAAAGACTCTTGTCTAATATGAGCGTGGCCAACAGTTCATTTCCTAACGCGCCCCAATGGAGCGATGTTACTTTACAATATTAATCTGCCGCTGTGTTCGTTTTCAACAAGAGCAGTGTCACACGTGTGATACCGCTAAGCCTGTGCACGGTTTGTGCTGAGAGCCGTTTCTTCTTCTCCCTCCAGGAGTCACTTTCAGAGTGATCCAGTGCTTCTGAGCTCATTAAAGCTTAATCAGAAAATCTATTTTAAGGTCACTTGTAGCTCTGTCAGGAGGATTTCCAATGAATAGAGGGCACTGTTTTTTTGCAGCCCCTCGCCAAAATGAACACGCAAGTATAATCAGACCCTCTCAAATGCGGTTGGCATACTGACAAGTAACATCAGGTTCCTCACTGCCTTAATATGCTACATCTGGTCGGTGGCAGTTATCTGTGTCACCATGTGAATATTTGATAAAAATGTCTTGTTTAATCTAGCGAGGGACTGGAAAAGGTAGCGACTCACATGGCTGTTACTGGGGTCGTCTCTTAAAGTGGGACACAGTTCTTCACTGGCTAATGTTTGGCTTTGCCTTTGGGGTATTGATAGATAAACATAGACTATTGTTCAATTGTGTCTTATTTATAATTGTACAACACTCTTCTTGAAATTTCAGCTTGGGAAATAAAGGCCTGTTTACATAAAGAAAGAGAATGAAGAAAGATTCTGGAGTGGTGCAATACTGTGTCATCTGCTAATATAAACAATGTTGAAGGAGGTGGCAAAGATGTTGTAAAAGCATAGAAAGATTCACTGATGTTGCATAAAATCCTGGCTGATTGTGAAGTGCTGTTCTATGGTGTGTCATTTTAGCAAGCACCAGAATTGCTCCAACTTATGGTTGAGTATTACATTTGCATGTAATCTATCCTGATGAATGATAGCTCAGAAGTGTACGATTACTTTGCTAAGCACTTGCCAGCAAATAAAACAAGTGGAAAAAATCTAGTGGTCCTCCAGTATTGGTTATTCAGTGGCTGACAAGCCAATTTTGCATTGCTGTAAAAGCCTGCCTCGATCTGCATTTTTGCAAAATTCCAATTCACTGCAGTTTCTAGCTGAAATAATAATAATGGTGTATTTTTGCACGGTTCCTTGCACAACACTATGTACAGTTTTGCCATAGTCCATCACATAACCAGCTTAATATTTAAGACATATTGACATTGAAAACTTGCTACAGTATGTCGCTGGTGCAGAATAAAAAAAGTGCGATAAAAAGTGCTTTGGTGTTCCTGGGAGGTGCATGTCACAATATACAGTCAAAAAGCAAATGCTCAGTTAGGTTGTGTAGATGGGAGAATATTTTCAAATGCAATAGAGAATTAATATTTTTTGACACATCACATCATCGAACATTTAATGTCCGAGCTGCCACAATACATACAACAACCAATGTAATAATTAACTATTCAAATATGCATTCATCTGTTTTGGGGAACATTTAATATGCTTTTAGCTCCACTTAATTAAAGTGACATGAAATGTGCAAGTGTCAACATTGTATCATTTAGCAGTATGCACTTTTATTATGAAATCTAAGAATAGCTTTAATAGGATTTTAATCAACATTAGCCTGACCAAAATACTGTCCTATCACTAAAACAAATCCAAGTGGCACAAACACATCCAAGGATTGATCGTAGGATGGGGACCTAAACTACCTGTGGTTGGAAGTATAGCTTCATGTCATAATGATGTGAACTTGCATAGATAGTGTTCTTGTGCACGTAATATTTCACTCTATGATGACATGCTATGCCAATAATTAGCTGTTTTTAAAGAGTGTGACCATATTAACCATAACTGGTTTTAGAGGGGTTTTGTGCAGCACATAATGGCCTAAAGACCTCATAGGAATCATATAACAACACACAAGCATTGACACACACACACACACACACACACACACGTTGATGTCCAGCCTAACTTGCTGTGTCCCTCTGAAAATGCATGTCATATGTTATCTGGTAACCTGGTTACAGACAGTGTAAAAGTGATTTAACACTGATGTCAGCATGCCATTCACAGCTAATTTAAATATCACACTGGCTACTGAGATGCAGAGATGGGGGTGGAGCATGGAGAACTGTGATCACTCCCAGTCCTGAAGGCATAAAACATCCCAGCCCAGTAATATTTCCAGTAAATGGAAATGCCTCCAATTTGCCGCTACAGCGAAAACTGCACCACAGTCACCCGTCCCTGCGCTGATAATGAAGTCGGGTTGAGCATACATCTCTCTCTCTCTCTGTAGGCAATAATGTCAGACGGTGTTTAAATAACTATGCATATCCATGTGCTGGCAATATTGCGGCTGGGTGGAAATAATGTTGGTTCTAGGGTGGTTTCGGTCAGCAGCGACTTTATGATTATTCTGTCTGTTAAATTACATTCATCATGCTTCACCGTAAAACCGAAAATGTGCAGATGTTGGAGCAGTTTCTACCTGATCTGAAATGACTTACATTATGCAAAGTTTATTCATTTTGTGAATATTTCTTGTTACTTTAGGCTACACAGTTAATTTAGTCAAGTTCATTTTTAATTTACCCGATAAAACATTTTTAACTCTAATAGTGTATCTTTAAAATAAAAGTTATTCCATACACAAGTATTGGTCTACATTTGCCTCTGTACATACTTAAATGTTACTTATGAGTCATTGTTCAAGCCCAATTTACATAAATTAAGACTTGTGGAACAAAGGGAAAATGTTGCTATCTTTACAGCAGGCCAACAGTGGGAAATGTAATTCATGCAAATGAGGGACACAGATAAAGCCTTCTTTTGTCTAACAACATCAATCTAATGGCTAAATTTATCCACACAGTTAATACCAGGTTTTGAGACAATAGTTTTTGGATTTTTTTTAGAGAGCACAGGCCTGCTGCTAGTAAAAACAGGTGGATTAGTGAAGATGGAGGGATATTTATGATATAATTAAGATTGGGTCTCATTAACTGTAGCAGTGTATGCATTTGTGCATAAAACCTGTGTGAAAGTTTTCAGACAGAAATTGATTTGTCAATAAGCTTGCAGATTGTAAAATTAGTTAAGAGAACTAACCAATGGTGACATTAAAAACATGAGTTGTGTCAAGAAAAACATACATAAATAACAGAATAACTAAGTGACCCCAAAATAGGCCTTTCCAAATAATAAAAAAGATCATAGCTGTGACATGTGCTGGATAGAAATATAGCGGATCACATGCTGTCTAGGCTTCAATAAGCTGTTTAGTCTTGCTATGCATGTTCTTAATGCAAAATCACATCTTTAGAGAGCAATGTGCCTGTGATGTAACAAAACAGAAGATGGTTTGTGCATGTATTATGATAATAACTAACTGTGGGCATGAGCTCCTTAATTTAAAATGAACCTAGATTTGAACAAATGTATGCATGTAAGCACCTGTTGTGAATCTGGCAAAAAAAAAAAAAAAATTAAATGCATGAGAACTCATTGTGCACAGCTTGCATGGAATTATTAGAAAATGAAACCAAATGTCTAACACATGCATTCTTAGTTAGTAAGAGTTTAACCTATATCTGCAGACATTCCCCTATTAGGGCCATGTGGGAAATCATAAACCTTCTATATTAAATCTAATAAAGTATCTTTTGAAATTTAAAAATGGACATCTGAACAAGGCTAAAGAGTCTCGGCAGTAAATTGCTAAAACCATATCACTTTTCATAGAGATAATTCACCCACATTCATATACACTAATATTTAGAACTCCCATCATAGTTTTAATTGGTTTGAAACATCAAAGGGTATTTTAATAAGAGTTCATTAATTAGATAGAGATGGTCTTGTTATATTATGTGCCCTTGTCTCCCAGTTGGGAGAACATTAGTTCATTTTGGCTGTAGAAAGCTAGCGTAAGGCTTTTGAAGAATTCTTTTGATCAAATCTGTAGAGCATTATCCCCTAGTAATTGTCAATCAAACAGTATGTTTAGACATTTCACCTGACTTGTAAAACAAGTTCAATAAAATGCCTCCCTAACTTTACATTCTTTGCATTTTCAGCAGGGACTGAGGAGAAAGATTGAGGCTCAGACTCCTGGATATACATCCAAGCAGAATGGCCTTTCCTGTGGGGCGTCAGGGTCTGACTTCAAGCGCCTCCGCATGGAGCCAAGCTCTTTTCGATCTGGTTCCTGTGCTTTGGCTTCAGGGCAGACTCAACGATTGGTGGGCAATGCCACCCAGGTTAACATCCTTCGAAGAAAGGACACCTTCATGATGCCTCACGGAGTCAGCAGTGATTTGTTCAATATCACTCTAAGGGATATGAAGAAGGAACCAATCGAAGTTCAGACCTGTGGACAGTCGTCCACAGATACTTCTACGTTGGCGTTTGATTTCAAAGATGAAGTAAGCGGACACATTGATCCAGAGCTCCAGGATTTGTTCGATGAGCTCACCAAGTCTGTGCCATCACTCAATGATCTAGAGCTGGAGAAGATGCTAAAGCAAGATGATGACTTCAGCCTGGATCTTGGTCGACCCAGTTCAGCTGGTGCGGCTCCTCCTTGTATTCACCTGGATAAGCCGATTAAGACAGAGTACTCACCAGATTTTAGCCAGGCCACTGGAAGCTCTCCACAACTAAGACCAGCATCTGCCGGACCTTCCTTCTCCATGGCCAACACAAGTTTATCCACCTCACCCATCACTTCAGGACACCATGTTCAGGTAGCGACTGGAGGTCCCTCTCGAGGTCTTCCAGCATGGCCTGAGATGTCGCATGCTGAGCAACTAAAGCAAATGGCCGCAAACCAACAACAGCCCAACTCTATGCTTCACAACCACCAGCAGAGTCAAGCAGGAGGGGTTAGGAACTGGTCTGCCACCTTAGGTGTCCACCAGACTCCGGGCTCTTTCAGTCAAGAGACTCGTCCAGGTAATGCTTCCCTTTCTCAGCAGAGACTCAATGCTCAGAGTACTGCTCAGGCCAAAGGCGTGTCCAACTGCTTTCTCAAACCCAACGAATTCAACCCATCCCATCACATGGACACGAAGGTTCTCAGCACTAAGCCCCTGCTGCATTTCAGCCCTAAAGTGCCACCATCCACCATGAGTCAACAAATGCCCATCATGGCTGCTCCACAAAACAAAACAACCATGCAACAGCAACCATCTACAGCAGGCCAGGCCATGCACTTTCAGAACTGCCAGCTACCAATGCAGCCCTCCACCTGCCTACAAACAAAGCCTCTTGGTCAAAGGCCTCCACTCAACCCACATGGTGCTGGAATCAGTTTCAAAATGGCACAGCAGAGACAGGTAAGACGATGTGTTTATGGTCATTTTAACAGTTGCTGCTTGTCAAACTGTATGATGCGATCTTGGGTAAAAGACCTAAGACAATGGGTGTCACACTCCCTAATCATTTGGGGTGTAATAATTTATTTGTTTCCTCGATGCATTGATTTACAAATCCAGCTGATGCATGCATTTTGCATGAAACATGGGTTTTGAATAACAAAACATTTGTTTCCTTATTTAAACATAACATTTACTGACTGTCACATGAGCAACTGACAGCTCTTTCACAGTAGCTTTACAGTCCTGAATCAAATGCAGAAAAACCATTGATAATTCATTGCATGGCCACTGAAATAAAACACTTGTATTGTGTCCTCCATTCACTGGGACACAAATTAAGATATTTTATGAAATCTAACAGATTTCTGATCCTCCATAGACAGCAAGGGAACTACCTCAGTCAAGGCATAGAAAAGAAGTAAGGACATCATTACAATAGTACATATGATTTTATGAAGCTACGAGAATACTTTTTTGTGACAAAAACAGTGACTTCATTCAATGATTCAATGACTTTTGATTGCTTTTTCAAATCAGTAGAAGCTTTTACATAATTCAGCACTTAACAATGCTAAATCAAATTGTGAATCAGATCTAAATGTGCAAAAACCTAAAACCTGTGAATTGTGCATCACATCTATTCATCTACCTAAAGGTTCACACCCCTAACTAACTGCATACTCATTTTTCTGCATAAAATCAAACATTTTCACATTTAAATCTGCTTTAATTTTCATTCTGAATTAGGCCATTCACCACAAATAAAAAAAAATCTAATAATCTCAGTTGACTTTCAGGCAAAAGCACATCTGTATGGATCGTCACACTATATGTTAGCTAAGAGTGGCAAATGGTCATCAGGTTGAGCATTTGGTTGTGTTTCTGTTGTGAAAAAGAAAAAAAAAAAAGAAAAAAACTGAGAAGTTTGGTGCTGTTGTTAGTGAAAGAAGCCCACTGTGTGACATTCAGTGTCTTTTGTGTTAGACTGCATGTCAAGCCTTGAGTCCAATAATTAGCTTTGTTACATTTTCCATTTAACACTATCGCATTTCTTGCCGTGCAGAGCAGGTTGTTCTTGACACGATGGAGTCGTAGTGTCAAAACCACACACCCTGCTTTTCTTTCTCCATCTGTCAGCCTGTTGTGCTAGCCATTAGCAGTATGCCAACTGCTTTTAACTCAACGGTGCTGCGCTTTACTGTAGGCCTGTTTTTCCTTTGTTTTTCACGATTGTTGATTGTGTCTGGGTGGGTGTGAGGTGCCTTGAATTTGTGTATCCCCTCAAAGCAATCCGACGGCAGCTTCGACTTGCTAGAGCATGGTGGATTAACATGTGAAACTTCTAATTTCTTCGCCTGTCACAGTCGCTCGCCGTCAGGGCATAGATGCGCACAGCGGGATTTGCTAATTGGAGGTTGTTAGCTGCAAGGGACAAGTTGTGGAAAATGACAGTAATCTGCTTAGCCCAGTGCCGGAGGTTGAACCACTGATTTGTTATGATTTGGGAGCTTTAGAACATCCCCCTTTTGGGTTTCATACAAACAGTATCTCTTGATTCTCTTTGTGGGAAATGAGTCGACTTTAGGCTCTCCAGCATGGAAAGACATGCTTGATTTTGACACAAAGATCCATCGCATGAACATACAGTACAGCCGTTGATGTGAAAGTTAGATCTTTTTTGCTTGATGCTTTACAATTAGTTCAATATTCTGCTTTCTCCAGACACCTTCACATTGTTGGGGTAGCTATTCAAAAAGTGTAGCTAACTTGGCTAACAACTAGTCTAACAACTGACAGCTACTGTAACACCGAATAAGCATCTCCTTGTGAAAAAGAAGTTAACTTAATTTTTAAGTCTGCAATTGTTGTCTACCTCATTAAAAAGTGTATTTATTTAATAGTAGGCTATGCTAAACTATACTTTTTCTAAATACAAGCTACAGAATTAGCATTATACATGTAAGCTGCTTATTAATACAAATGGTAGTTATGTTTAGGTATTGAGTAGGATTAGAGTTGTAAAATATGGAGAATATGGGCTTTATAAACCTTGCAACCAGGAAATATGTCGAAATGGAAAGCTGTACAACTATGAATTGTGCAGAGACTGACCACCACGGCATTCTCCAAGAAAATTGGATTCATAATTAATATATTCAAATTAAAGCTTCACGAACATGCATGATACATTTTTGACGGGGTAGATTGTAGACATAACTCAGAATTGATGGGGTTAAATATGCTGCGCTAGTGGAAACGAAGCCAGAATGTCTGTTCCAACAGGGAGAAAAATAGGCAACGGACAGTCTTCCCACAGTGAACTGAATTAGTAATGCCATGGAAATAAAGGTTCCAAAATGGTGCCGGGATCCCACCGGAGCCCTCCAGAACTTTAGTTCGAGCTGAATTTTCTCCCACTGGGTGTAATGCACAAAATGCATGTAAAGAGACCAGATTGTGTGGAGTCTGTTTCTTGTTCTCACAGCCTGCTGATCAGTCATCAGCCTAAAGTGTGGCAAACCGGGTATCTGCCATATCACAGACTGTCGAGTGGAACTCTATTTTATTGCATGTGGAGAAAAAAGTGTACTGCTTGAACTACCTGAGACTAAAAAAAAACCCCTCAGACAAGTGTAATATATCACATCGAGAGACCTGCGTGCCCCAAAAACTTCAAGCAGCGTCTGATACTTTCTGATTAAAGTGCTGTTACACTGACTAGTCAGTATCTGGAGAAGCGATTCAAGTATTTCTGGCTCTGAAGTGAGACTGTAGCTGTGCTCCAAAACGTAGTGAACTGCCTAGATACTCGCTGCCTACATAGCAACCAACTATAAATGCATTAGACAGTAATGGAAGCTCTTAAGTGCCTGAATTAAAACACTCCTTACATAGGCAGCAATGCTGTGCATCATACAAAGAGTGCTCCCTACAGGAGATTCTACTCACAGCTGACTTCAGTGAAATTCAGCTCGATTTAAGTCGGTTCAGTGTAATTTGAGTTGAAATGACTTGTGCAAATCAAGTTTTAAGGAAGCAACAAAACATTTTTTTTTAATTATTTGACACTGTTGTCGTTTTTTTTCCTTTTTTTCTTTATCTCATGCTGTGTTCTGGTCATTTCATACAAGAAAGAATTTTCCCTTTGTGGAAAATGCAGGTGTTATAGCACTGGACTAAACCTACAGTAACTGACAAAAATTTTGGTGAAACTTTATTTTAACTAGTTGCTTATTAGTATGCATACTACTAGAATATTAGCCATTTATTAGTAGTTATAACGCATATATTAATGCTACATTCTACATCCCTAATACTACCCAATACCTAAACTTGACGAGTACTGCTATTATTAACTATTAATAAGCAGCAAATTAGGAATTTTAGGACAAAAGTTGTAGTTAATAGTAGGAGTGTGCAATATATATCGTCTGTAATAATATCGTAATTTTTTTTTTAGCGATATGTGGTTTGACATTATCAAGTATTTAGCAAAATATCATTCAAAACATCCCTGCAGAGCGCACGCATACGTGACGTCTAGACTAGTTTGTGTGCGTATTTAGAGAGTGTTCTTTCGCTGCATGAAATAATGCACACTTTTAGGAAAAATGCCTAAAATGCCCATAAAAGGTAAAAATAAATTTAAACTTGTTGAAAAGGATCGTTTTTTTTTTCGTTGTGAACTGACCTCAACACAGAATATGAAGAATTTCAAAAATCTTTGGAGTCAGCTGCCTTTGGTAGTCCTCAAGATATCAGCACAATAATAACACACTCAGCAAAATATTGTCTAATTGTCGTTTTCGATGAAATCCAAGAAAATATAGAGAGATTTTTTGTCAATATTGCACACCCCTAGTTAATAGCAAGTTAACGTATAGTTAATAGTTAACGAAAACGAACGAAAAAAAAATAAAACTAGAATTGAAAAATTATTTTCGTTAACTGAAATAAAAATAACAACGAGAGTTAAAAAAAACCCCGAAAACTAACTGAAACTGTTTTGTGTATATACAAAACTAACTTAAACGAAGTAATATTATAGCAAAAACGTCCTTCGTTTTCGTCTTTGTAATAAGCCTTTTGGGTTGAATTAAAATCTAATTACTTCACACTGCCAGTTTTAAGCCTGGTGTTTGACCCCTATGGCACCACGTTGTCTGTGACGTCACGTGTCCACAGTCTGTCCGCGACGCCGCTGGCTAGCGTGATGGCTACAGCGACAGTCGGAATCCAGATTTGGGATTTCTTTGATTATGAGTCCTAGGACGATATATTATGCGCATCTCGTCAGTAAAGCCGGTTCTTTGATTAAAATCTCCACAAAAAAAAGTGACAAATCTAGCGACTTCTCGGACAAGCCTCAGAGAGTCTCTGGTAATGCCGCAAGAGCGCAAGCTCTTGTTTTCCCAGCACGCACACCTCTCTGCATCTGTTCTGTTCACCGAGCGGCTGAGAGGAGCAGAGCTTTTGATTAAAATAGATATTATGTTGCTTCTAACTCGATTTTACATGCAAATATAGCCGAAATCACAGCATAGGCATTGTCTATATCTTATGTGTATTTGACTTCATCAGATAACGGCTTGATGATAAATCAGGATGTTAATCTGGATTAAAATGAAATATTTAGTAACACTTTAGAATAGAACTTTTTCTTCAATTAATTCCTATTTTGCTGCTTATTAGTAGTCAGTAAGGTACTTGTTAAGTTTAGCTGTTGGGTGTACATGTATAGGAAGAGAAAAGAGAGTTGGAGGCTCAGGTTTGTGTTCTGTGCTGAAACTCTTCATTACTGTGAGTGGGAATGAGTTGGTTTGTGGGGGTTGGTGGAGAGTGCCAGGCTGTTGTAGCCACGCTACGAAGAGCGCATGTTTCCTGGGAAAACGATCTGGGGCCAAGTCCAGATGCCGGGCTGCTCCCGGGGGAGGGCGCCCTGCCTCCAGTCGGCAGGAAGTGCTGTGAGAGAGCAGCGGGGCCCGGGCCTGGAGTCCTGTCAACTGCTTGTAATGCTGGTGGAATGGGAGCCTAAATCACATCTCTCCTTTATGGACTCGGCAGACACATGTGGTATTCATTTAACGATGCACTGGTGAAGAACGAGGAGGGAAAGAGAGATGGAAAACAGCTTTATGACACATCAGGATCACAAAGAGTGGATTACAGAGACGGCCACACTAACGAGGCTTTAGCTCCCCCACATAACAAAGAGTTTGACTGAGGCAGCCGATTTCACTCAAATGTGAACACAATCTGGCTTTGTGGTCACAACTTATGAGAATGGTCTGAATTTCTCACGGTATCGCCTGGTGGAGCGACTTCAGGCGTAATGAATAGACCTGAACAGAAGTGAATAACATCTTTTTTCCGTACTTTCGTCACCACCGGAGAATTTTGCAACAATATGACCCAAACTTTAACCATGATAGCATGTGTGGAATGTGATGTGAGGCTTTACATTGTTCAAATATGTGGCATCGTTTCTTTATGAGCCTTAGCAAGCACCGCTCATACTTCAATGGTCAATAATGGGCCAATAAATGAATTTCAAAACAACTGAAATGCAATTTATACACACTTTGACGGAGCCTCTTCTATTACTCATATGTTCATTTCTGAATTAAAATTCATTTCGATTATTTTCAGGGGATATAGAGTCAAAAATGTCAGGGTGGTACAACTGTATGACAACATAATGAAGAAAAGAATCATGAAAAAATGTGAATGTTAGGCAGTTTGTCATAATCGTTATTCTTTATTCACAAATTTTGTCTGTCAAAGGTCATGTGATGTGACCAACATGAAAAAAGGGAAATTCTTTATATAAGAGCTTGACTGTGTGTAAAGTTCAGTGTTGTTGTTTTTTTTCGCTCTAAATGTGATTTACAGGTGATGTCATGTTCATAATCACCCTTTTTCCAAAGGATGTTCAGTTATTTGATTTCTTTTATTTTTTTACATTCCTAAAAGCTCTTTATTACACAGATATTACAAACTAGTCAGTGTATTCAGGAGGTTGCTTCAGGGGCATGAGTTTCAGTGTTTGTGTCATTTCTATACTTATTCATGTATAATATATATAATTCAAAATATTTTTTTTATTAGTTTACTTTTTAAACACTTCAACATTTCTATTAATTCAGTTTAAGATTTAATTGATTATAATAATAACCCTGATCTATCATGCATACAAAGAGAGCTTTTTTTTTTTAGTTTTTTTTTTTTTGTCCTTTTCTTTTCTTTTATTTATTATGCCTCCCTTTGTTTTGTCACTGCTTACCCTTATAATGTATAATGATTCGATTTTATTTAGATGCTTTATTTAACCGATATGGTAATGATTTCCCTGTGTGCAATTTTTTAAAAGTATTCTGAATTACGACTTGCAAAAAAAAAAAAAAAATACTATAGAGCACATTAGCAACTGAATATCAACACCTTGTCAGCCATTTGCAATGCCACATTTGTAACCACTTTCCTGTCCTCTTCAAAAGTACTTTCTTATTGTCACATTCCTATTTTAAACAGTAACAGTCTCAGGAAGAGATTCATCTTTGCATGGTGAAAAGAGCTTATCAGCGGACCGGACAGAGCTCACTCGCCCTCTCATTAATTATCAGACGTCCCAGAGCTGATCCATCAGGGAACGAGGCATCTAGAGCTCCACTAAGAGAACACTTTCTAGAGATACGGTTTCTGTGTTACATGCTCACGCATTGCTGTTTCTCTGTGGCTCGACTGTGGAATTCCTCCCGTGACAGAGCAGTTCTTTGAGTGTTTTCCTTTCTGGACCTCTCGAGTGGGGCTTTAGAGGGAGTTTCTCTCCTAAAGGCATCTGTTCTAAAATTAATAGCCTCGCGTAATGCAGTGGGGTTTCAGTCAAATCCTTTTTGCGCTGGGAAATGTTTCGTGTCAACACTGTGATTGACACCGTATACACAGTGTGTGTTTGGCCATCCAGGCTGACATGTTCTCAGACAGAGTTTGCCGAGGACAGAAGCCTACAGCCTCTGCTGTTTTGCAAGATTTGACGCTCATGCGAGATCAGGGCGCATGAGACATTTCTCAGGTTCAGGCTTGTTTAGAAGTACTTCCCTTTACTGAAGCTGTAAATTTCGGTTCAGAGCAAAGGTTTTTTTCTTAGACGCTCGTTATTTATTATATTGTGTAATACTCGTGCGTTCCTACCAGAGCAACTTGGAATAGATATAATTTCCACATGTTATGCAGAAACAGAGAAATGTCCTTGACACACCGTAGGCCTCATTTTTAGAAAATGATGTCATCATTTGATTAGCTTTGTTTCATTCCAGTCCTTAAGACTTTCTTCAGTAGGACATGAAGGAGAATATCCAGCAATGAAGAACCTTAAATGTAGTCCATATTACTGATGCTTTATATTCTGTAAGATATTTGCATATACTGTATGTGAGCATAAAAGAGACCTACAGTATGTGGGTTTTCAGCAACAAATCACTAAGATTTCAGTCTGTGCTCCACTCAAACATAGAGGCATAGAGTACACAAGTAGTTTGGTCTGATGTGATATTTCTGTCATATTTTGGGGATTTGAATTAAGCTTTTTCATAGAGGAGAGTACAGGTTCAGAATTAATTTTACATTTCATTCAAAGCAAGCTGCATTGCATTTACATTAATGTATTCCCATGACCTTGGCTTTAATAGCTCAGTGCTCTACTCCTCAAGCTACAGAAATGCTATTTTGGAATGTCATGATGAGCAATAAATTCTGAGGTGAGCTGTTGTTTGATGGGTACAGAAAATTGGCCAAATTCAGATGTTTAAAGAAATATAACACCACTTCACAGAGTTTTTTATTTAATGTTTGCGCTCCGTTTTGGAGAATACTCAGCTGTAAACTGCTTATATGACAATTTTACACATATAATAGACCAAATTGGATCTTTGCTATGTCTAATTAGGTCTTTTATTTTGATTTTAGGCTCATTTTGAACAGGAGTGAATTTGTTGCTAGTATAATTGCTCGTTTGATGTATCAGGGTATATGGAAGTGCATGTGTGTTTGAATTACTGCGTTCGGTTACATATAACAGTATAACTTAACAATAAATCATGTATAATTTCATGCAAGTAACCCTAATCATAGAGTAAGTACATGTAGTTCATTAGTATTACTCTGTATTTGAATGCATAATTACACTCGAAGACATCTTAAAATAAAGTGTACACATACTCTGATTTAATGTGAATAGTTAGTAGGTGAAACCATTAACTACGTCTCTTTTCATTATTAATGATAATTGTGCTGGACTGCCGGGTGAGTTAAGTTCTTTATGGCTAGAATAGCAGCGTACAGGCGTGTAATCAGGGTTTTAAAGGAGCAACTGACATGAAATATCACAGCCTGAGTAGGAGAGCATTTCAGTAAAACGGCAAAAAAACGGATAAATAGGCCTATGAGATTATCTGTTATTGCGTGCCTCTGCCCTGTGGCTGAATAAATCTGTCCTTTGCTAGCAGCAATTGGGTTGCGCCCCATAGGATCAGTCGTATAAGAGTGTAGCAGGGCAATCAGTCACACAGTAAAACCCTCACTACTGTACGCTGAAAAGTCCTGAGAGCCTCATTGACTAGGGTTCTAATAAATGCATGTAAAATCAAAATGATTTAAAACAGAACAACTGATTAAACAGTCTGTAAGACAGTGCTTTCTGAATAAAATTAGACCAAGCATTTCTTTACAGTGCTGGCATATTAAAATGACAGGATGTTTTGAGAATTTCGGACTAATTTGTTCTCCCTTAGGTACCATTACGTCCCCATTATGAATATAGCCATGGATGTGTTTTCTCTAAGTGATAGAACAGTGTGGGAAAGGCTATGGAAAATCCCTATCACCACACACAGGAAGTCACATGTGAACAGGGACTGTGTAACATCAGACTGACTGTAAACAAAGCTCGCCCTCTAGTGGACTGATCGCCCAATCACAGCGGGATGCAATGCAGTGGCCGTTGTGACGTTTATTGATGTGCCATAAATGCGAGCTATAATAATAACATGCTTTCCATTTGCAGGGAATTTCGCAGGGACCACGTTTACCAGTGAATGGCCGTCCTGTAGATGTAACAGTCCAGACCCAACAGCAGAGGCCTCCGGTTCTCAGCTCTCAGCAGAAGAACCCAGGCCAGGACCAGAACCTTCAAAGACCTCTGGGTCAACCGCAGCTCAACATCCCTGACACAGTGAGTGCTGCCGCATTTCTTCGTACCTAAATACGGTGGTTTTATAAATCTATTAAGTCTCTTCCACTGATGATTTAGCATTGTGTGATTATACAGATTATACAAAGTACAGGTAGGTTACTAATGACAGCGGCACCCATAGCTGGGTAGTTGTAATCTATGCAACTTTTATTCTTGAACTACTAAATAATGGGATTTTTCTGTAAATGTTTCAGGAGAAACTGAGCACACAGGATCAGTTCAGTCGTCATCTAACACGGCCGCCACCAGACTACAAACAACCACGCAATGGAGTTGGAGCTCAACAGCCAAGCTTATACGCAGGTAGGGAATGTATTTCCAGTGTCCTATAATATGGAAATGTAATATCTAGTTCAGTCCTGAAAGATGGCATGTACCGATGGGATCTTCACATGCAAACGGTTTAATCACATGATTTACTACACATGCTGATTGGCTTCTGCTGATTCTCTTGCAGCCAGTGAGATTCCTTGCTTAAAGGTGCTCTATGCGATGTTGCAGGATTTTAGCTCGATTTTATTTTTATCTCAAACCGTATGCATCACCCCTTGATCGTCTTGCTGTCTGCCCTCTGAATACACTGGGAAAAAAGCCGCTCTTGAAAGACAACACAGACGCTGCAGTACCAAAAGAAACATTTTGGGCAACACAACAAAAACAAACTACGGCCAAACAACCGGCAAGAATTCTTCTTGTCGATTGGTTGGCCGAAGTTTGTTTTTGCTTTGGTGTACGTCCTGTACCCCTAGTGTTTTGCAAGATTGCATAGAGCACCTTTAACATTTAAAAAGGCTGTTGCAATATTCACCGTAAGCTCCTGCAGAATGCTATCAGTATTCCTCTAAAACGCTTTACAGCAAGTCCACACTGGCTTAGCAGGAAACCCATCAGATCTAGTCTGCCAAGACAAAATACATCAGGGGTTCTCAACCTTGGCCCTCAGTGTCCTGTTTCCTGCAGAGTTTAGCTCCATCCTTGATCAAACTGCCTTGCCAGTAACCATCTAGATATCCTGAAGGCCCTGATTAGGTTCTCCAGGTGGGTTTGATTAGAGTTGGAGCTACACTTTGCAGTAAAGTGGACCTAGAGAACCCCTGAAATACATTAACACTGTTAAATCCATCAACATGCGAAAACTATTGAGACTTGTCATGATCAAACTACATTTAATGAAGTTCATAAATTATGCTCATACTGATGATGTAGTATGATTAATGTAACCTAGGTTTGGATTAAAGGGGTCATATGACGTTACTAAAATGAACCTTATTTTGTGTATTTGTTGTAATATAATGCGTTTAATTTTAAGCTCCAAAAAACATTATTTCCCACACACATCACATTATTCTGCAAGGTGTGCTCTGATTGGCAAGCTATCTAGTGCATTGTGATTGGCCCAATAACTTCAGCGCATACTGAAAATGTTATGCCCCTTATCATATTGTAGAAAATTTTGGGCAGAAACCATCTCTCGAATATGCATACAGTTGATTCACAGAACAAACATACAAACAGAAAACGAATGGTTTCAGCTCTCTGCCTTGTAAACGACTCCAAATTAATGTCATTAATATATAAAATATCACCAATCATCATAATTTAGAATAGCAAGCTGCAAGAACAGCTTACACTGTCAAACACCTGCAACACTCCAACAATAAAAAGTGCTAACGTCTGCTCAGACCCTGACGTGACGCTAAGCGCTAAAGATGTTTTTATAAATATGAGCTCTGGTGTGGATATCATTCTAAGATCAAAAGTTTGCTGTGTTTCAGTGAGGCTTTGTAGGAGGGTCTGGATGAGTCTCAGCTTTTAGAAAGAATATCTCTTTGGGTTTGAGACTTTACTGATCTTTTATATGCACAAACAGCTTGTCATATTCTAAAGGCAAAACGAAACGATTTATGTCATATGACACCAAATCTTGACTTAACTACTGTTTGGTAAATCAGTATTTTACATCACAGATCATTTTTATGCATATGCAACAGGCAATGGGTCAGACCAAAGTGACATCCAACCCTTGTCATGCCACCTGCCCAATGGACAGGGTACCAAGATGGTGGCCACCTCAGGAGAGAGAAGGTTTCCACTTGGACAAGACCGTAATTCAGGACCCACAGGTGCTCAAGCTTGCGCAAACCAGCTCCGACCACAACCCAGCAGCCTGATCCGAATGGGGCTTCAGCAAAACAAGCCTCAGTTCCACGGGGCCAACAACCAGAGTGCCACTTTTCAATCGAGCACTCAGCATGTGAGGACGAGCATCAGTCAAGATCCCCTGCTGGGGCAAAGATTGGGTAACATGATCAATACCAGCAGGATGGACGCTGCTTTGAACTGGGCAAACAGCGCCAAACAGAGCGGAGCCCCAGCGGGACTAGATGTCAAAAGGCTCCCCAATACAGTGATGCCCCAAAGTGACATTCATTTTCCTCCAAGGTCTATTTGTCCACCTAACCAGGTGGCACCTCATTCTACCCTGCTACCCATAAACCCTGCAATCAGAAGCTCTGCTCCCAGAGCCAGTCAGCCTATGATACCCTCTCTACCTGGGGTGACTTGTCTGACCCAGTCATCCACCGAACAGCAGGGTTGTCCAAACACATTTGGAGAGCTGAGCCAAAGCCCAGCAACTTATCAAAACAACCGGGCAGGCCGGTTGACCTTTGATTTCTTACCAGAGGATGATAACACTGTACCAGGGATAAATGCAGACTCAGATTTCATAGACTCCCTGCTTAAATCAGGTTCAGGCAATGATGACTGGATGAAAGACATTAACCTGGAGGAAATATTAGGTGGACATTCGTAAAATAGACTCAAAGCATGAGAGTTTAGTTTGAACTGACTGTGTTAGGAGCCTGACGTGAAAGTCCTGTTAATTTTATAATTTTATTATACGTCTATTTGTGTGGAAAACAATTGTATAATATGTTCTATTATATTGTTGGGTTGATTGTTCATACCATCTACTAACATGTTGTACAGTTTAATGTTCATGGCTTCAGTGTTTTGAATCCACAGTATCCCCAAATACATACCAATTATCATTCAAATGCGGTGTTTTTGTTTCTAACCCTTAGCGCAGAGATTAATGTAAAATAAACTGTGATTCGACTTCTATGATAGAGCCACTGAGCATGACATCGGCACTTAAGCATTTCTTTTCTGTTTTTGTTTTTTTCTGGCTCTTATAGTTCAAGGCTATACTGTACATCTTATATATAATATCGAAATGCTGTTGCATAACATAAAATTACAGATCTGCTTTGACATTCCTGAATTACATATCAACAGGTATTAAAGAAGAGCCATTTATGTATCATTTTATTACACATCCAAAAGAGAGAATCTGTAAAGGGAATATATGTATGTTCAGAATGTTAGATGTTATTGTTAACTGATAAGGTCAACCTTCTTTAGAAAGACACGTTAAGTTTATATGTTCTCATTGGTAATATTGTATTTATACACCTGTATCTCAATATATAAAATAATATTTTTTCTATTTTTTTTTTCTATAATGCGCTATAATTCTGTCATAAAAGTGTATATCCTATTATTTCAATTTAGCCTTTGATAATAAACTACATAAAATAAGCATATATTGACTATTTGCTTTCTTATATTCAGCTCAAACGGAAGTGAAGTGCCACAAGGCTCTGTCTTAGGACCAAAAACAATTTGAAAAAAAAAAAAAAAAAATCAGCAGTAATCCGTATTTTCTACAGTTAGATTCTTAAACGATTATAAAATACTAATACTTATGGAGTTATTAATATTCTTAAGACCTTAGTATATAACCAATCTTCATTCAGTCACCCTGTAGCACATAGCTCGCTAAATTCACAAGATAATT
>JAUMHP010000068.1:2060960-2094413 GCA_032361065.1 Enteromius trimaculatus
TATTACAGCTGTAGATACTATGTACCGGTGTGTACTTACACTGTGGTTACACACTACATACACATCTAGTTACTATGAAAGTACACAGGTATTAGGGACACTTCATATAAAGTGGGACCAGATTTTTTCTACTCATTTGTTGCCTGCATTTGACCTCATGTGAAATATTCAGAGAAAGTGACACAGAGAAAGACTGAACCCCTGCTGTACCTGTGGGAGCTGTGCATGATGGACTTGTTCTCTGTTCCAGAGCAGATATCCGACATGACTGCGAGTCAGGACCCCGTGGAGAGGCTGGGCGAGTGATTCGTCTTGCTCATTGTTTAGTGATGTACCGTTGAAGACATGAGGGGTCGCGCGGCCCGTCAGCAGCAGGTTTAATAAGGCCTAATGAATGTAGAGATAATTTGGTACAATTAAACACGTCATATGCACACACAAAAAAAACATTCAGTTCCATCCTTACCTGTCGACAAACAAAGTTCCCCAAGCTCACATGCAAAAGATGAGTGGTGGTACAGTCCAAGTCTGCCCGTATCCTACAAATGTAGAGGATTCATTCAGTAATCCAGTCCCTTACTTCATTCCTTTAAAATAATACAATTCTCTTTATTGGTTCTCATGGCATATCCATATTCTTTGATCAACTGGCTGTATAAACTAAACGTATAAAGGTATGACTTACAAACTAAAGCTGAGAGATGGGAAGTGTTAATGATTAGAATAAATACATATACTTTTTTAATATATTTTGGGAACAGTGGAAATGTCTGTACTGTCACATTTGATCAATGTAATGCTTCCATGCAGAATATAAGTACTGCTTTCTTTCAAGACAACATGCAGACCTACCTGTCAATGGTCCTGGAGAAGATGAGGCTATACAGAAAGAGTATGATTCCATGGCTTCCTTCTTCCTTAAACTGCACACATTCAGGTGAAAGTTAACCCAACATAAATGCAAGTTTGATACAGCCAGTATTTCATCTGAACAAGTAAAAGAAAAGGCATTTCAAATAGAATTATCAGTCTTATAATAATAACATAAAATATCAATGTAACATAATATACAGTATATGGCACATATTTTCCTAATAATATAGAATTTGTGTTTTTAAATGTACCTACACATTGGATGTGCTCACATATAAATGACCTAACATCATCTTTCTTTTTAAAGGTGAAAAGCTGCAACTGTGGATTCAAAAAGAAAGAAAGGAATGAAACGATTACACCGTTCCAGCTGTATGTTAGCATGTGCTCATATACTGCATGTACTCTACCCTCTCTGTGAAGTTGTCCAGTTTGTAGTCCATGTGTGGGGTGAAGCAGCGCTCTGACGTGACCAAGCAGACGGAGGCGCTCTGCTCCTCACCAGCCGTCCACAAGATGTCAGACAGAGCGGCTCCCAGCGCCTTCCTCTGCTCCTTCTCTCCTACCGTCACCATACTGAGAACCAGAGGAAGACAGAGTCTGTCCGAGCTGCACCACAGCATTCACAAAACCCTTTATTTCAATGATTTCAACCGCAGTATACTGTATATATATTATCGTCATTAATAAATATACTGATAACAATTTAAAAGTTACTATGGCTGCAAATCTGAAATGATACCGCGTACAAATATATAAACTGGGAAAGAGATAAATCAATAAAAAAAAAAAAATCACTTTTGCATTGTGCAGTCCGAGTTCACTGGCCGGTTGAAGAGCAAATATTTAATAATATAAGCCTGAACCACCATCTGAATAGCACAGGCTCCTCCCTGCAAGAGAGCAAAGAGAAACACTGTTTAGGCTCACATTTGTCATGTATTTCTCTCCAATTTCTTATGACAATTTCCTTTAACTGTAATTGCAAATTTCATAATGCAGGACTTCCATGAAACAAATATGAATATGATATATCTAAAATCTACAATTAAAACAATGTTAGCTAGAAGGTTTTGGGTATTTAAACATACACAAAAACATACATTTATATTTTTATATATGTATTTATAATAAGAAACACATTTTGAATAGAATAAATAAATCAGCATATTAGGATGATTTCTGAAGGGCCTGCCGGTGAAGAGAATTTGCACTGACAAAATGACATCTTTGAAAAGATGCTCTGAAGCTATTTCTGTTTTAGGGAGAAATGTTCTTTTATGGAAATCTCTCTCTTTTAGAAGCTACTGTGATGAACTTGTCGGTACATGTGGGACTGCAAGTTTCTAGGCAGAAGTCAATGGAGAGAAACACTTCATCTCAGCTTTGGAAAATGTATTTGTTATGGGTCATCATATACAGTAACTTGTGTTCGGCAGAACAAAGAAATTCATACAGATTTGGAAGAACTCAAGGTTGAGTAAATGGTGACCTGCCTAAGGGGTTAACAGGAAGCATATTTGCTCAGCTGCCTTAGTTTAAACGTACCAGTGATCTGTGGTTAAGAAAGTGGGCAACATTTCGATCTCATTACGCAGTGATGAGGTGGCGGCTAGTGATGCAGTGTTCAGACAATGGTGTCAGGCTAAGCAATCTGACGTCATGGCTTCTCCATGAAAAAAGATGCAGGAGAACCCAATCCTTTAATTATATAACTTGCCATTCTGGCAAAGGGGAGGAAACTTTATTAACACAATCAAACATAAGGTCATTGTCTCACTGTCTGTGCTTTATTTTTCCAGTTCCTCTAAGCAGGAATTTTAAAAACAGTTAAATCTGTTAAAGTGTCAAAAGATTGCTATAGCAAGTGAAAATGATTCAATTTAAGGTAATTCACTTTCAGATAAGTTATTACAACATGCCAGGCTAACATTTCATTCTGGTAGTCCACTTTAGACGTCCTGCTAACAGTGAGTAACTTTGCAACTACATGTCAACTAGCAGTCACTATTCTGTTCGCTGACTGTCTGCTTAATATCCTCTAACACTTTATTTTGGTGGATCCACTACACACTACATACTGACTATCAGAAACCTTACAAGTATTTGTCAACTCATTCTACTAGCAGTATCCTCTGAGAGTAGTTGTGATCGAATGGAAATTAGTTGACATGTAGTTATATATAGTTAGTAGAATGTCTAAAGTGGACTATCAAAGTGCAAACCATGGCAGTTTTGAATTCCGGATGAGAACATCAATTAGTTTGTCCTTACTCCATGGGGAAATGACAAGGGTGAGTGTATAATAATCAAAATATTCAAGTGAGCTATGCCATCTCCAGACACAAACATAATAACGGCATTCTGACCTTCAAAGTACTGTATTAAGTATAGAATTTGGAAACTCAGAAAAACAGCATCCATAAATCATTATGTGGTTGCTACTTTGCTGTCAACCGTTCCTGGTTCTATTAGCGTTTCAAAGAATAAGTACAGTAGGTCACAACCGCTATAGTTTCTGTACAATGAAGCTTAAGCAAATAATAATGGCTGTGTAATTCATTTCAAAGATATATTAATGCATTATTACAATTTTATGAAAATATGAAATAGTAAGGGACCCTGTACATGTCACAGTTGACAATGATTTAATGAATTACTGCAACGAATTAATAAGGGACAGGAATTAATTTACCTAATTTGTAGCAACAGCATTTTTTTTCTTCCTCATGTTATGTGCAAGGCCCTGTATATTAGTGCAAATTTCATTTCATGATGTATTGCATATATTTAACTTTTTTTTTTTTTTTTGCCTTCACATCTGCATAAACAAGAAAGCACTTTTGTGACAAATGCACATTTGTCTCTTTATTAAGTAATTTGAATAATATATATTTTTTTTATAAAATGTATTATTGCTGTCAAACAATTTATCACAATTAATGGAAAATATTTATATTTTTATATTTATATTATTATATTTTTATTAAGCAGTATATAAATATATTTAAATATAGCATTTTTTTCCTTAAATGTATACATGCAAAAGTTTGTTTTTATATATACATAATACACTGTATACACACATTATTATGTAAACAAACACTTTTATTTTGTACGTGCTTCATCACGATTAATTGTTTGACAGCATTAGTTTATACCCAAAACTATAAGAATAAACGACGGCTGAGAAGTTTTGTAACACTCACCACCCTCTCAGTCTCCAGAGCATATGCCATGTCAGAGAAAGGCTCCCGAAACTTGAAGGACGATTTCTTCCACTCATAGTTGAATATATGGAACGTGTTCCCAAATAAAATATTTCTTAGCTTCTGTATGAGTGACAAAGCAAAATGCAATATGTTAAAATAATAATAGAAATCATATGGGAAATCATGGAGGGGATTTTTAATTTGTTTACAGTAAAAATCAACACCCAGATCCAGCTAACACACCCAAAATATAGGTTTGCAATATTAATATTTTATCATTATAGTTAACCGTTTTCTCTTTGATTTTTCACCCATTTAGTGGATTTAGCAGTAGTTATGACTACATGAGAATACCAGATCTACTGCTTAAAGTTCTAATAAATAACTGATGAGTCCATATCCTGTCTTTTGTCTCCGGTGCACACATATACAGTACACACAGCTCAAGTCTGTTGTGAGACACATGGGAGGCAAGAGAGCGAGGGTCAAGTGACAGGGTCATGTTCCACGACGGACTCACCACCGCCAGCTCTGGTGACAGCGGCTGCCCACCCAGACTCGGAGACACCGTCAGGGTTCGAGGAACAGAGTAGGGTGCTGTGAACTGCTCGATGTGATGGGCCGAGGTCGAGGTGGCTGGTCTAGAAGGGTCATCACTGTCCTCTTCAGATCTGATCTTCTCACTAGGTCTCTATACAAGAGAGAAAGAGAAAATGTGCAGTTGTTACAGTATGCCTTCTACCTTGTCCTACCCTTAAAATGATATGATACCCTTTTATTATATAATATTTTTTAGGCTATGTCACAAAACGCAAATGTATTTTTTATTTATTTGTTTGTTTTGTTATTTGCAAACAACATAACTTATGATATTATAATGCTAAAAACTCTTACGCTCATCAAGGTTGCATTTATTTGACAGCAATATTATAAAAATATTAATAGGAGTAAAGAATGTTAAATTTAATAGAACTGATTTCTATTTTAATATATTTTAAAATGTTACAATTAAAAAAAAAAAATCAATCAGTTTTTGTGTGTCCGTGTTGATAAAAAGTATTGATTTCATTTTGATCCATTCATAAATCAAACAATAAATCTTACCGCAAACTTAACAGTTTCCACAAAAATATTAAGCAGCAAAAAATGCATAAACACTGATGATAATAATAATAATAATAATAATAATAATAATAATAGTCATGTTTCTTGAACACCAAAGTAGCATATAAAGATTACTTTTGAAAATTACATTTGCCAGCATGGGAATAAAGTGCATTTTAAATATTTATTCTCACATATATAAATATATAAAAGACTCTTTATATATTTCTTTTGAATTGTAAAATATTCTCACGCTTTTAAATTACTTAATTTGAATTATTTATTATTTTTACTATATTTTTGATCAAATAAATGTAGCAAAAGTGAGCTTAAGAGACCAATTAAATAAAATACAAATAAAATAATAAAGAAATAAAAACTTAATTTCTCTTAATCCAAACTTTTGACCGGACGTTTAAAGTGTGCATCGGTTATATTACATTTTTGTGTCAATTAATATTTACACATTTGAAGGTGAGGCCTACACAGATAAAGATATTTAAAATAATGAGATCAAAAAAATCTCACTTTTGTCCGATGATACTCGACTTTTGATTACCAAAGTAGTCCTAGATCTAATATTTCTGTGAAATTTTCTAACGTAACATATAAATATCATTTATATCTTTACTCATATTTCTAACCTCTCCTAGCAACTACTCAAGCAACAGAAACGCACTGTTCCTAATCTTCTGAAGATGCCAGGTTTGAGATGAAAGAGTCATCAGTAGACAACTCACATTCTGGTTTCTCTTCACCTCCTCTTGAAGAAGCTCTATGTAGCTCAGTCTGGAGTGCTGCAAACTCTTGATGGTTTGCAGAAGGTCCTGATAATCCGTCATGATGGTCTTTACCTGCACTCTACTACTGCATGTAAACTGGGTCTCACACATGGCATTATATGGATACTCCTAGTGAACTGCTATAGAGGTAAAGTGGTAGCAAACACACAGCTCTCCTCCACTCTGTGATACTGAGTTTGTGAGAGGATTGCAGACACGCAGGCACGCGCATACTCTCATCTGATTGGCTGACTGCATGTCATACGGCCACCTGAGAGCACGGGGTCTGAAGTATCATTATACAAATATCAGACTTAACCACATTAGAACGGCATGAGCATATGGAACATTATATGTTCAGGATTTAGGAGGTGTTCACACAGGTGTGTTATTGCATTAAAAAACAGCTGCAAGCACAATAGGGGTACGAAAGGCATACTCCACCCCAAAATGAAAATTTTGTCATTAATCACTTTGTAGATTATCCACTGAACAAATATTCCTCTCAGAAATAAAGGTAGAAAAGCTTTCACTGGGCTACACTTATGTAAATATAGCTATGTACATTTTAAGTAATAATATGTAGCTTTAAAGTCCCACAATGGTAGCCTGTGCCCGCCCATACTTAGCTTGGCCAGACTAAGCTCCAATGAGCTTTATAGTCGCGGAAGCCAGTGACAGCTTTTCTACCTTTATTTCTGAGAGTGTGCGTGCATTTATTCTTTGAGTTGAATGAAAGCGATTCTGTGTTTTGTTTCGTTTTTGCTTACACAAAGTATTCTCATAGCTTCATAATGTCACAGGTGAACCACTGATGGAAGATGGACGATTCTGTGTAATTTACTTGGCAGTCAAGTAAAATAATTTAGTAGAAATGTTTACAGCACTCAAACAAATGTTTGAGATGAGTTAATTTTGGAGATTTCAACCTAATAATACTCTGAATAATAAACTTAATAAATTGGCAATGTTTAGCTTTGAGCTGAAGTAGTCTACTGAACGCCTTCGCCTGTGAAAGCATCCTGGATCTAGCCTAAATAACAGATAGAAAACATAAATAAATAAACACTTACTTTATAGCCCTGTGGTAATTCCAACCTGAAAGGTAAAAACAGGTGAGTTAAACATGGAGGGTCGCTGGGAAGCTAGCGTGCGTGCGTGCGTGCGCGTACCCGCGGGAGTTAAATATCTCTCTCCATTTGTCCAGCTCCGCGACCTGCTGAAGGATTTCATCTATATCACTGCTCGCCCCCACATCAGTGTCCATCTGCAGGTGACGGAAAACATCACCCCAGCGGTTAGTTCGAGTCCTACCTGCCCTGCTCCTTGTTCCGCAGGATCCCAGGTGAAAGAGTCTCACAGCAGCTCCCCCGGGAGCTCAACACAAGAGAACATACATGTGAGCCGAGCGCCGAGCGCGTTACGATAGCCTAGCCTGCATTCGTGATCATAATATAGTAGCAGTTTTAAACATTATTTAGTAACTTAAGATTAAGCTGTGATATGTCTATTAATATCACAGGCGTAGCAGGCATCCTGGTTCTCAGTAGAACCCGTAGAAAAGAAAAAGTTGCAGTAGATTTGCTACTGAATCATTTACCTCAAATCTCTCTGTACATCAGTACAGCAGTTTATGGTTGCTTCAGGGTTTGTTTGTTTTGTTGTTGTTTGCTATTGCCTATAATTAAGTCTGTTGTTCAAGTAAAAGCACAATAGATAAATCAACAGATTAACATTAATAACCATACAGTAGTAATTGTGTGTAATTGCTTTCATGAAAAAGTTTATCAGACATGACCCATACATAGTCTCTCACACCTTATTCGGAATTATTAGAATATGGCAAACAATTGTCCTATAGCAACAAATAATATAATAGTTAAAAAAATATATATAGAGAGCAAGCGTATAAAATATAGAAATTCACAAAGCTTAGTCTTTGCAAAATTGCGTTTGCTCTTTGGTTACATCTCCATCTACTGATGTGCGGCTGACGCTGATGCATCTCACGCTTTGCAAGGTTTTCAACATTAGCTTACAGATAGAAACAAACGCATGCATTGCATCAAATATGATCAAAATCAAACAATGCAAATGCTGACATATGATGAATACACTTTATGGTTAACCAACAATGGAGAAAAACATGACTGTGTGTCTCTATTTGGTTCTGTGCTCCGGAAATAAAGTGGTGATGTGTGCAAAGATTGAGAGTTCAGCGTTTAGCTCTCACAGAATATAAATGACAGTAGTGATACTAATACTGAATAATTGTAAGTGTTTTGAAATACAGTACAAAAATAAATACGTGAATAAATAAATACATAAATAAATAAATGCTCATTTAGTTCTGCTTTAATTAAATACACTAGTTACTATATTTTTCAGACTCTGAATGACTTTAAACTAAGTCAAACTAAATCTGTGTCATGCAACCTTAAAAATAAACGCCGTACCTTGTCTCTTCTTCAGAGATGAGTATCAGGCTGTGGTTCAGGAAAGAGTACTTTTAACTCTGACAAAAGTTCAAACCTCAGTATGAATCAGGTCATCAAGACATTGCTTATGTAGCAGACACTTTCTATTCAGGAGGCAGGCAGACACATGACAGAGAGCTTCTTTTCATTTTACAGTTTCCTGGCAGCAGGTGGAGTACTTTGTTTCTTTTCTGTTGGTCTGAATTCTGAGCTCACAAAGCCCTGCTCTTGAGTGATGAGAGCCGCTTTTCTCCTCTTTCACAGCATTGTTCCTGGATGCATACAGCCTCCAAAATACATCTATAAATGTACTTAAAATGTTCATGAATCTCCAAACTTTGTACTATATTGTACTACTGTTTATAAAAGCAGTGCGTTATAAAGAAAGAGAAACTAGAATAGTTCATATCATTTTATTCTGAGTAAAGAAAAGCTGCAGTTCAATACCAATCATGAATATAATAATGTCAGAATAAAAACAGCCCATGTATGCAAGGCATAATTGTGTGTGTGTGTGTGTGTGTGTATATCTGTTTGTATTTTTGGCCTCTTTAATTTGGACTTTTTACACTAATTTTTATTTTATTATAACGAATCCACTTTAATTTAATTCTCAGTTTGCAAATAGCATTTGAAAACATTTAGGTGTGTACATACCAAAAATTGATTTATTAAACATCACATTATATTATGAATAAATGCATATTGGCACGACATGAGTGTCTAAACACTAAAAAAGACAAATCAAAAGAATTTATGAAATATGCAAATACAATGATGATGCAATATTAGTTTACCTTTAAAAAGTGCAAGATAATATTAAATCCATATTAATAATCAAATATGTGTCTGATATTCTAAAGCCATGGTTATAATATAGTAGGATGCATATGCTTGAATGATGAAATTAGATACAATTATGTATAATATTTTTATGTATTTCCGTGCATGTTCAATTTAAATATATCTAGGCATATATACAAATGGAAATGTGAAAATCAATATACAGTGGCCCTAAAAAGCCAAGAAATCATCAAATGGATGCATTGCATTAGATAAGAAAATATCAAACCACGTGGCATCTATAAACCAATGATGCTAGACCATAACTTACAATCAGTGTCATTTTACTATCAATAATATACTATTATAGCTTTTTACATTTTCTTAAATTTTTCAAATATTTATATATATATATATATTTAAAAAAAATTACTTTTTAAAAATATATATATATATATATATATATATTTTCAAAATGTCTATAGTTTTTTTTAATTAAATTTTATAGAAATTTTTATGTTGTGGTACTTCAAACTAAACAAATGAGACTTTTTAAAATATTTTATTTCATCTTAGTTAATTATTTAACTGTTTAAGTAACGAGAACATGTTTTTTTATGGTTATAACTATTTTTGTTCATAATTTTATTTGTCTCGTGAGTTGTAGTGAGTTTTAGTTGGTAGGCATGGTAGGCAGCATTACAACTTTATGTAACGCAAAGACATTCATACATATTTAAGTGTGGCTTAAGTGTCAAAACAGTTTCTGGGGTCACTACAGAACTGTCAATTGCATCCCTTTGTGATTATAAAAGATCGGCAACCAAAGGAAACTGTCATGTCCCCAGCCAGACTGGAAACCACTGACAGAGTGGCTGACAGAATGAATGCCTCCCTGCTGCGAGATAAGACACACAGACATCTCCAAGTTCATCCCCACACATGGTCTCAATGGCTTAAGAGGCTCAGATGTGTTCGGCCGTAAACAAAACAGATGCCGCTATTTGCAAGACTCCTATTGAGAAGTGCTAGCCGCTGTGGTAGGATGTCGCGTGCAGGGGAGGAAGCAGAACAAAAGAGCCGCTCAGTACATGAGATCCGCTGCTCCTGTGCTCGCATCCGACTCTTTGGCCTCCTGAAAGGGGAACTGAATCCCGGCCAGGCGGATCAGCAAGATGCTGAGGCTGTGCGCGAGGAAGGTGACGAAGATGAGCCAGAAGGACTTGTCGTACCTCTCGCTTTGCGTCTTGTAGACGAAGCTGGCCTCGTTGAAGTTAAAGATGATCTCGCTCAGGTGGTGCAGCTTGACCTCCGAGGAGAACAGGATGAGGACCATGCAGGAGCAGAAACCTGAAAAACAGAATGTCATGAAAGAGAATCAAAAATAAAAACGCTTATGAATAAGAAGTTTATTTAAATCTGCTATTAGTATACTTCTTTTAAACTAACAATAGGGAAGTATACTTTTGTCTGTTTGTTACAATAGGTACTTCTCAGAAATGGGCTTTTTTTACTTTTTCTGAAATATACTTAAAATAACATTTAAGTACTTGATTTATACTTAGAAAAAAATATGTTGGTCTAGTTTTCTATTGTTGTACTTGAAGTATACTTAGTCTCAAGTCTCTTTTAGTCTCAAGGAGTACTGAAATAGTACACTTACAAGTATTCTACTGGTCCACTGATATTTGTATGCTTGCTACATAAAGTGTACTTAAAAATATCGTTGAACCTTACTTAAGTAGACTTAAAAAAATAAACTTGAAGTATATTATTAGTAGTTGGTAAGGGTATTGATAAGCAAAAAGACTTTGGTGTGTATATGCTATGCAGTGGGTAGAAGTAGGGTTGTGGGAGAGATGCATATCATGTGTGAGTGAACAAATTATGAATCATATGTATACAAAACTGTGTATTTGATGTGCATATCAATGCCAAAGTCCATTTTTGTGTATCAATACTGTGAGTGTTTGCTTTTATTTGGTGGACTATTTATATGCATGTTCAGGAGACCAGGCTCACACAGAATAATAGAAAAAAGCATAACTAATAAAATGTACAATGAACAAAATCTGTTCTGAAGGGTATAGTTCTCCCCCAAAATGATTTTTTTTTCATGATCTTTTATGTTTTTGACCATGCAGTGATAATTAATGGTGTCCAAACAACACTGGGCCTTCACTGACTTCCTCACAGAAGAAAGAAGTTCATACAGGTTTGTAATGAGTCTGAGCAAAAATGGCTCGTATTTGGTTGAACTACTAACTCTGTTTAAGAAAGAAACGCCTCAGAGCAACACTTGACACTTGGTTTTTACCACATCCCTTCACTATAAAGGAACTTTTTTTGTCTTGTCATTTAAAAGTGTGTTTAATCTTGGGAAGCAAGTGATGCTTTAAATCCGTTTAGCTTTTCAGGGCCTTCAAACGCTGCTCTAAATAAAAGTCTGAGGTTTTTTTTGCAATGCTAGGGGATGGTGAAGTGCACTGTCAGTCTGCAAAAGGGCAAAAAAGTACAATAAAAAGGGCAGTGAGCAATAGCACAGAAGTCATCATTACTCATCGGAAGTCTTGCCCTTTGGTGTTGGAGACACAGAAACATTTTCGTCAACGCAAGATTGGAGAGCTGACGCGCACCGAGAAAATGACAAACTGTTCCTCACAAAAAGCTAATGTATCATGTAATGCACAATGTGTCAAGACTTACGTGCCGCTGTTAAGGTGTAGTCAGATGTATCTGTTTAGTGATTGTTTTTGTGTTTCAGCAGGAATCCATGCGCTGCTTGGACTAAAAGAGTGATTTACTTTATGGTGTATAATTTCCCTTTTGGAGTTTTGAAAAAAAATCACCGTCCATTTTCATTGTATGGAAAAGAGCAGCAGAGACATTTTACCAAACATCTCCTTTTGTGCTCCACGGATGTAAGTAAATCAGGTACTAAACACGAGGTGAGTACATTCTAATGGCAAAAAAAGACCAGGGTTTTTTCTTCCTCCTTTACTTTTTTTGATTCCATTAAAAGAGGTGGTCAAAAGGATATTGAACTTGAAAAGAAAGTACCCTTCAGAAGTCTGGGGCTTGCACTAACTAGCCAATTAGGTCATTTCTTACATTTGGTATGAACCGACATTCCTGGCTGACAGAATGTGGTTTATAGAACTAAAAAGTTTTGTGATGTTAGAGCGTTCATCAGCAAGAGTTAACAGAGCTGAACCGCTGACAATTAAGGCATGGTCAGAATTTATTGAGAAACTTTGTAGATAGACTAAAATATAGTGAAAGATAAATTAGCAGGCATACAGGTTCTCCTTCTTTCCTTTAATTCGTATTATTCTTACTGATGTGCTCATTATAAGCCATGCATGCAGGCTTTGTTATATGATAAATAAACAATCCAAACAAGTTCGGAGCTAATTTTTTACTTAAATTAATACTTTTATTAATTAAAAATTCATTAAATTGATCAGAAGTGACAGTAAAGTCTTATGTTGCTACAAAAAAAAAAGTTTCTTGACCAGCAAACTGGAAGATTCAATTCAGCATTGATCACATGAATAAATTACATTTTTAAATATATTCAAACATATATATTATATATAATGTATATCATAATGATGATGTTTTGACAGTAATATAAATGTGATCATATAAATGTAGCCAGGGAAAAAAAAAATATATATAATTCTAACAAACCCTTCTGAACCAAAATATGTATTTTAAGGGCAAATGTAACCATGTTCAAAATTTATTAAAATTAATTGCACCAATGTGGTTCTTTTTATTTTTATCACCCTGTATCAGTGTAAAAAACAAAAAAGAAATGCTTTTGCTTAAAAATGTATAACTAAAACAAATATCTAAAATAAAATAAAAAAGTTCCACCCCAGTGATACCTATACATATATATTATATACTTTATGCATTTATTTACCCTTTTAACACAATTTAGCAAGAATTAATAATTTAATTCCACTTACAGCAGGTAGTTCAGGTACTGGCTGCTGTTATTAATTATGAATGTGTATTTGCGAGTGATTCTGCTTTATTTTTTAGTTAATGGTGTTCAGTTGTGTGGACAGGTCAAATGGCCTATTAGAGTGCCATCAGTACACACACAACAGAGGTACCTGACACTAGAGATGCAGTGGAAATCTGGCCAGTTCCACAAAGCGCATTCATTTCCATCACTTTATTTATTTATCATTCAATTCTCTCTTCTCAGGATAGCCGAGCTCACTTTCTCACTACGAACAGAGACATATTAACAGTGGCAGATGCTCGTTTTTTCTTACCGTGCTTCAGTAAAGATCCTGTCTAAATGGATGTATGCGTAAAATACTGTATGTATAACATACTGTCTTCAGAATTTTCTCTTAAGATTCAAGTTGCTTTCGACCGGGTAAAAGCTCTACTTTGACGTAACATTAACAGTGACTCTTATTATTTGTGTAAATTATTAAAATCTGTTTGCTCATGAACTTCTGTAGATTTAATAATTATATTTACCAAGTTATTTTATTTAATAAATTATTATTATTATTTAATTTTAAATGAATAATTAGGACTGGATAAACTGGGGGGGGGGAAGCATTTTAGATTGTCATACTGAATTAAGCATTTCATGTCGAAGACTGAAAGACTGAAACAGTATTCTCTTGTATTACCAAAAACAAAACATTCATTCAGTTGATCAAAAGTGACAGTAAGTACTTACATTTTAGCAAAGAAAAAAAAAAAAGAATGTTTTGAATCAATTTTGATAGGACAACATAATTTAATGTTACTTATATTATTATATTAGTGTTAATTGTTCGTAGTACTCTAGGTACAGCAGGTACAACCGTCTCCAAACTTGTCTTTGTGTGTGAGCAAGTCTTACAGCTTATCATGTTCCAGAGGTAAAGGCCCTGGGGTCCATGCAGTGTCTCGTATGGGCTTCCGAAAGCATTGTAAAAGAAGAAGGCGCAGGACACTGAGGAGAAGACGATGAGCACCGCACAGAAGAAGATCACACTCACGTGGAGACTGGCCAGGCCCGCGTCCATCAGGTCAGGGAAAACTACACAGAGTACAGAGATTTATAGCTTATTCTCATCCACATGTGAGGAAAATCAGCTTTAAATTAGTCATCAATTATCTTCCCGCTATTGTGAGTCACTATTTTTCATTTTGACTGTGTCCATTATCTCAGAATAGTTTTGAGGGGACAATTTCACTATACAGGTGCTGGTCATATGATTAGGAAATCTATGGGGTATTGTGAAGAGGAAGATGCGATATGCCAGACCCTACAATGCAGAAGAGCTGAAGGTCACTATCAGAGCAGCCTGGGCACAGACTGTACATGCTCATACTGTACTTTTCAGTTGGCCAAGATTTCTAAAAATCCTTTCTATGTATAATTGCTATTAAGTAATATTCTAATTTTCTGAGATCTGTTTTTATTACTTGTCAGTCATAATCATCAAAATGAAAAGAAACAAACACTTGAAATATTTCAGTCTGTGTGGAGTGTATGTATACTGTAGATTATACAAGTTTCACTTCTTAAAAAGAATTAGTGGGAAAAAAAATTTAATTGCTAATTATATGACCAGCACCTGAATGTACGAAAATTGATTTTAATCATTAAAATAAATCTCTGACCGTATCTGTCCACAATTTGCATGCATCTCCCCATGAGTAAACACTCATTTACAATGACAATATTCTTTTGTTCAGCTAAATGTCTGGCTCTCGAATCTGGGGCTTTTCCAGATCTCATTAGGAAAGAATGAATCATTGTTTGTGAAGCTGTCATAAAAGATCTATCATTCAAAACCCCATCAATGAGACGAGTCCCTCTCAAACCTCGAAAAATAACTGAAAACTGATCAACTGAACAGTGAAACAAGTGTCTCTTAAATCTGTGACCTCTATCATCGGAAGGGGGTTTACTTGCTATGCAAGATTTAGCAACAATTGCATTGATGACTAAAAAATGAAATGTGTCTGTAAAGGTCATTTAAGGTCATATACTATAATTTGAAATAGGTTACTCATCAGTGGCCTTAAAGTATATTTAGACCTTTAAAGGGAATTGAAAACTCTCTCATTTGCTCACCCGTATGTCCTTCTGAACCAGAGTATCTTTCTTGTTTTCATAGAATACAGAGCAGAAACTTTGGCTAACATGTTGGTTGATCTTTTCGAAGCTTTTAGTTCTTCATAAAGATGCAAAATCATTGTTAAAAAACATTCTCTGAATCTATGGAGTCCCTGCATTAGACACACGCATACAAAGCAGGCATGGCACCTGGAAAGGAATGACTCAAGGGCTTTTCTGATCACTAACTTTTCTTCAGTTTTTGCAGTGACCTTTAAATAACCGCTCTCAAACTGATTTGAAGTCACTTCCCTTCGAGTTCACACATGTGCTCACTACATAAGTAGGTTCTACTATTTTCGACCACAAAAATCACAATACTTATCAGTTTATCTGTTGATTTATTATTTAAACAAACATCCGTTGTTGAACTGGCCTACTATTAAAGTGCTCAAGTGCCCAAATATTTTTAGAGGCATGTACTAGATGTGGTTAACATTATATTGCAGTTCTGTGTTGTCTAAAAATGAAACATAAACAAACAAAAACTCTTTATATTTCCAGTGTGCTTTTAAACACTGTTCTTTTCTTACAAGCCTAGTTCATCCAAAAAGGATGATTCTGTCATGTCTTTTTTTTTTCTCACGCCCTTAGGTTATTCCACCGGAAGAAAGAAACTCATTTAGTTTTGGAACAGCATGAGGGTGTGTGAATGGTAACCTATTTCATTTGTGTGAGGACTGTTTTAATGTGATTACGCTACTCACAGGAGAAATAAAAGGGTCTGTCTCCCAGACCACACTGTTTCATGCCCTGGCCGTGGAAAAGTCCGTAGTTCGTCGTTCCGATGAATTTGTCCAGCTCCGCTCCGGACGCGTTCACGATCTGCGCGCCCGTCTTACACAGAACCGCCGCTCGTACCCAGAACTGCGTCCCCATCGCGGCCGCCACGACCAGAACACAGCCGAAGCAAAGGACCCCAGCGACTGAGAATATAATTTTCTTTTGACGGCTAGGCATTATGTTTGACTCGGTGGCGAGCGCAGCCGCAGTAATCAGTGGATATCTGCACGATTACGCGCAACGGCGATCTTCCGGTAATCCAACATGGAAAAGGACATTGTGCCGTTTTGAAATTCTAAAACCTCTAAAAGTCTAAAAACACGAGTGCTGTGAAACGATCTCTAATGCTAGATAGCACATGATGGCCGAGTAAAGTTGGATCCCAATGTCTTCTCTGGATAGAGTTACGCCAAGCGCGTTCACTGTCCGCCGTCTCCAAGCAACCGGGTTGAATGTCTCGCGCCAGTGACCAGGCATGATGTGACCTTACATCGGATTGGTTATTAGATCAGCATCTCAGGCTGCACTTAATAAGGTTACAGTTTATTGTGTGTGGTATAAGAGCGGGCTAGCTGAATATATGAATGCGAAATAATATCCCAGCAAATAGTGACACACTCACGTCTTTCTTTAAATCCGTTCTGGGAAAAAATATGTAGCCTTCAATGTAAAAGGTCATTAATCAAAAAGATAAGACATTACCAAATGTGGCAACAATAATTATTTTGACAAATGACGATTCGAAAAATAAAAATAGTTAAAAGAGTAAAAAAAAAACCTTTATAATCAACCCTTATGATGTGGGAAGGCTGTATAACCCCACACACTTAAATATGGCATTATATATTTGAGGGGACAGCCACGGTGTTGTGCAAAACCAAAGTGAAAATTTTTAAGTGCACTCATTCAATCCCACAATGCACCACAAAAATGAGTGTACAACTGATGCTCAATAGTTAGAGAATACCCATAAGGCCCTGTGAGAGATGTGTTGAGAAAACTGTAAATGTGAAAAAGTTCTATTTATTATGCATTTGAGATATGCAATACAACATATACAAGCGATTCCTCACTGAATAAACAATAAATAAAACTAAAAACATTCAATTTTATGCTTGGAGTGCGTTTGTTCTTGAGATGATGGTCCAGGTCCTGGTCCTCTTGGTCTTTTTGTTAGTAACTTTTCTTAGTAACTTAGTTATGTTTACATATATACATACTGTATTTTGCCCCCAAATGATCATCAAGTAGTATTGCCAAACCTTTTAAAACTGACATTTTTTGGCCAAATGTCTTTGTGCATTCTTTTACCACCGGCTACAGTCTTCTGCTTCGCTGATGCTTTTTCTACATTGCTAATTCACAGTTCCTTAAAAATCTCCTTCTTTACACTACATTTACATCCATCAGATGATTTTTGCACTAATACTTGGTCCATAACCCTCCTCCGGTTGATCTTTCACTCGGCCTCTGTGGTGGGAACGCTGACTCTCTTTGAGAAGGCCTTCGTGATCTGATGCCTGAATGCACGGCACATGACAAAGTACAGCACTGGATCGAAGCACAGGTGCAGGATGGCGAGAAGCAAAGTTGACTCTTTAGCCAGGAACAGATTCTTCCTTAACGTGCAATCGGTGATGACCTCTATCTGCGCAAAAGTGTACGGCATGCGCACAGCGTGATACGGCACAAAGCACACCACATGCGCCAATGTCACCAAAGCGATGTTTCTGAAGGCGTGTTGGGCACTAGCCTGTTCCTCAGGGTCAGATTCACGACGACCCCAGAGCCTCTTCAAGACCAGGCCGTTGGACAACAGCACCGCTACCGAGGAGTTGAAGAAGATGGCCATTCCCAGGAACACAGACAATGCGTGCCAGTGCTTGGCCATATCACCTTTTAAGTCCGCACACGTTAGGCCAACTTTGGCTTCAACGTTTTCTTTGATAGGGATGGCCATGTTCGGCACGTTGATGAAGAGCACGAGGAACCAGACCACCGAAGACATCAGCACCGCAAAGCCCACTTCCTGCAGTCGCAGCAGTTTGGAGCTGCGAGTGATCTGGAGGTAGCGCTGCACGCTGATGAATGCTAGAAAGATGATAGATGCGTACATGTTGATGTAGATGAGCGGCCCACTCACTCGGCAGTGAAAGATGGTCAAACTAAGAGAATCGTTGCCCAGATCTTTGGCAATCTTGACAGGCAATGCCAACATGAGGAGGAAGTCAGATGTGAGAAGATTGATGAGGTAAACATTAATGCACTTTTTAGCACTTCGGCTGGTTATAAAGGCCCACAGCGCCAACAGGCTGGTAGCCATTCCAATCAGGAAGATGAGGATGTAGACTGTGGCGAAGGGCACCATGTTGTCATTGACCACACAGATACTGGCGTTCAAGCTCCCCATTTCTGGATCTGGACTGTGTGAACTCTAACAAACAAGTTAAAACAAGCCTATCGAATAGGTGTGTTCTACTTCTCCTTTTCTTCACGTGACTGTACCTTTTAAGTCTGTGCAGACCACTGAAAATAATCGAAGCTGGTCTGAACACAGTTCTGTCTTTCACTTCACCAGAAAGTAGAAGGTATCAGTAGAGGAAGTGGTAAATCCCCCGTTTAAGCACGCGGAAGCATTTTCTTGTTTGCTTCGCTGAAGGATATGATGTCACGTATCAGCATCAAATAGACAATTTTATGTAGCAATCCTGGAAAGAGACAGAAAGAACAAACATATAAATGTTTTTTGTTTTGTTGGTTATCTTTCACAATAAAATATGAACGCATGCACACGCTGAAGCTGGTTAAGATGGGATGTGAATCAAGGAAACTGCAATCAAAGCATCAATTTAGTTTCTTGATATTTTCTCTGGATCACATCACTCTCAGAGTAGGCTGCTGGACTGGCAGTAGAGTTAGTAGAAAAGTTGACATATACTTGCAAAGATTCTGATAGTCAGTATGTTGCGTGTTGTGGACCCATCAAAATAAAGTGTTAGGAGATATCTACCAGTACTCTGATGCAGGGGTGGTGAACATCAGTCCTGGAGAGCCACAGCCCTGCAGGGTTTTGCTTCTACCCTAATCAATCACACCTGCACAAGCTAATCAAAGTCTGAATGGTTACTTGTGCTGCGTCCGAAATCGCATACTGCTTAAGTAGGTACTACATTTTAAACCGAACATACTACCCAACCGTTAAAAAGTAGGTACTACAGTATATAGTATGAATGTGGGTAGTATGAATGGAATTCGGGTGTACTACATCCGACATATTGATGTTGTCACGCGTCGTCACAACAGAGCGACAATTTAAACTTTCAATAAGTCATCCTTTTATTTAGATTGTGTTAAACAAGTGTAATTTAATCACAATAAACAAAATTTCTTTTCTTGAGGTACGTACAATTAAAATGAGCCACTTTCCACTTTCAGCCGTTTTTTCGAATATGACGCCTCCTCTCCCGGAGCCCTATGGGATAGAAAAGTGTCCATGGTATGCCTACTATAGAAATCGACCGGAAGCAGTAGGTCATCCGGGTACTTCTCATCTACTGAATTTCGAATGCTATGAATTCGGGCATACTACTCGCCTCGCATGCTGTTTTTCGCGAACTATATAGTAGGGAAGTAAGCGATTTCGGGTGCAGTTTTGGAAACTACATACAGGTGATTTTAATTAGGGTCAGAGCTGAACTGGAGTTCTCCACCCCTGCTCTGGTGACTAGTTGACATGTAGTTGCAAAGTTACTTACTGTTAGTACAACAACAATAACAATAATCATAATCGTTGTATTAAGCTTGTATTATTAGTTTTACCGGTTGTTATCTGGGAATAACAAACCTTGGAATGTGGCGACGGACCAATCAGAATCAAGTATTCCACAAAGCAGTATCAAATAAAACAGCAACAAATAAAACTGTGACTTACGTCCACACTAAAAATGCAGACAGTAAGTGAAGTGAAGTGAAGTAAAGCCTTAATTTTTTGCTTTTCATTTAAAATATATATATCAGTTACAGTTTATTTGAATTTGCTTTGCATTTTTCAACACAGGATTCACTACCAAAGAAACCCATAATACTGTATAGGTACAAATACTGTACCTAAAAGGCCACTGATGATTTTCAAAGTGCTTAGTTTGTCTTCTTCTTAAAGTCACTAACTACATCATTATGATTTTAAGACAAAAATATAAATTGAAAGCATAATTTTGTATCTTTCTCAAAGTAAGGTAACACTTTTTGATAGTTCACTTTAGACATTCTACAAAAAAAGTGATATTACATGCCAACTACTGTAGCATTAGAGTATTACTGTCTGCTTCATATCTGCTAATACTTTATTATGATGGATGCACAATATCAAAAACTTACCCTTACAGTCTACTTTGAGATTTAGTAGATGTAGTTGTGAGTTAAGTGAATGTTTTGATAATAACATAGTTTCTGGAGGAACGCTGGCATCGCATTATCTAATCAATCTCCTTGTTACGATCACCCAATCAAATCCTTTCTCCCACTATACTGTAAATGAAACTGTTTCCCCTTCATCCACATCTCGCTTTTGTGCACCCTCCTCCTCCCTATCTCCTTCCTAACTCCACAACTTCCTCTAAGGGGGGCAGATGGAGATCAAGCCTGACGCCGAACCACACCCGCCAGGGTTTGGAGTCTGCCGATTCTCCCGGGTCGCTTCCCGGACAGCACGCCAAATTTACTTTTATTTATTCATTCATGAGGAAGCGTGAACTCGTGAATGAGAATTAGTTGAGAAAAGGTAGAGGTGCATTTCAGGTCTTTTGTTCAACACTCATTATTTAATCTTGGATTCACGAAAGGCAGACAATTTTATGTACTGTTTTAACCCAAAACTGGTGTCTGTTAGCATATTCTGCAAATGGTGGTGAGAAAAAACATTGAAAATGTGCTTTAGGGAAGTGAATCTAATTGTGGTCATCTAATGTGCTAAAAAAAGGAAACTGATTTACTCATTTATAAATATATATATATATATATATATATATAATTTTAAATCCTTTTCATTTGAATTCTGTTCTGTTTCACTTTTTAATAAAGTAATTTATCCTTACTCATGAATATAGCGCACACACTGTTTGTAATTCTCTCCAGGAAGTAAAGACACGTCTGAATCAGTTTAAAACCTAACTATTTGACGCATAACATCTTACTAAGAAACAGATAAAGCTGCCTCACATCAGAATTAGATTATAATAACTTACCTCATGACCAGGCTTCTCCAGCAGACATCAGTTCAGACGCTGGAGTAATGTGATTCTGCTCTCGAGCTATATATTAATCTTCCTGAATGATCTACACAGCTGCTTGTTCTGAGACTTTCTTCATTGGTTCAACTACATTACAAATCCAGTTTCCTTTTTACTTTGGGGTTTGGTCTCTATTATATCAGCCAATGGAGGAAAGCGTCTACCACACCTACAATGAAGTGAAATGACGCAGCGGAAACGTGAACTTTCCTGATTCTGTGTTTGTAGACGACCACAAACCACTAGTCTATGGCTCTCATTTGCATGCGTTCTCTGCTGTCAGTTCCTGCTTTGAAAAGCGACAGGTTGGTTTTGACTTTCCGCTCGATGTGTTAAACATAAGTTGCACAGCTAGTGTTAATTTAACGACGTCCGTGCTTTCATGCACGTCACCTAATCGTGTTTCTGTAACCCAGTAAAATCATTAAAAAAAGCAAAAATCTGTATAAATAATAAAACAAGGCATACCCACCAAATAGGGAATCCACTAGTATTTTGTTACAATATTTTGCAACTATAGTTTGGCATATTACCTGGGCAAATAATTTGGCCTGCAGATATATTGTGAACATAATTCTACCATAACATATACCAAATACTTAAAAACATTTTTTAGAGAAAATATCTCTAAATGCAATACTTCCATTTAAAAGGGTAAGTCGTTTATATAACAAATATAGAAGTAATTTCAGTGTTTTTTCCACAATTACACTATTTACCAGCAAAGCTTCATTGTTTACAAAATTAACACAATTCCTTTTTTTCAATGTATTCAGTAAAGAATTAAAGTATACAACCATAAAACATATTTTTAAGCTACAAAGACAATATTTTATTCACTTTTTATTTATGTTTTTGCAATCATTAGTAAACAGTAATATTAAGAAGTAAATAAAATATACTGTACATACTGTACTCCACATATACAAAATATACATTATGTAATTTGTTCCTGTTATGCAAAGCTAAATTTCTGCATTGTTACTCCAGTTTTCAGTTTCACACGATCCTTTAGAAATCATTCTAGTGCTTATTTGCTGCTCGAGAAACATTTTTACTATTATCTTGTTTGAAACCATGACTGATTATTATCAGGAATTTTTTGTTGAATAGAAAGTTCAGATGAATGGCATTTATTGGAAACATATTTTGTAACATTATAAATGTCTTTACTGTCATTTTGTTTCTTTCAAAAAACTTTTTGAACAGCATAAACACATCATTAGATTTTAGATTAATTCTGCGTATGTAGACAATCATATATACGTAATGTTCTGTCCATTCAAATATCAGTTATATTGCACTATAAAAAAAAGCACATCCCCAGTTTCTGGTTGGGTGGTTAGGTAGAAGAGGTTACATTTACAATCCATTATCAGATTGAATCTTCACAATGAATTTCATACAACATATTCTCTGTATTATTAAAGTAATTAGTTAATAAAGAGAAAATGCAATATTTAATTTAGAAAAGTCAAATCATAAGTTGTTGTTTTACACTGCAATAGATTTAATGAACAGTGCCATCCTTCTAGAGAATTTTAAATGATGCTTTCTCGTCGTAATGTGGATATCTTTGTTTCAATGTAGCTCAACATGTTGCTCATTCGTCTTTGCTGGTTTTTATCGTCGCTGTCTCTCATCGAATCTGACATCCTCCTGAGGCCCAGCTGGGATCTGAAGGCCTTGCAAAAGATAAAGTATATAAGTGGATCCAGACAAGCATTGAGAACCGATAGCAGGACAGTAAGCTCCTTCAGGACGTAGAAGGCCTGCGCAGTGCAGAGTTTCGTCTGAGGTTTGATGAATGCGTAAGGCAGCCTAACCAAATGGTAGGGCACGAAGCATACACAAAAAACCACCACGAGTACCAGCATGTTACGTTTAGACTTCTTGAATTTATGGCTTCTGGATGTGGTCTGTGTGGACAACTGAGCTTTTTTGATCTTTTGCAAAGTCCCCCAGTACAAAGCAATTAGAGACACCAGCACAAACGTGAAGAGCACCATAGACACACTGTGAGTGATTTTGTAGACCAGACTGAGCTGGGGACTGTGTAAGGCCTCGCAGCCGCTTTTCCCAGGCTTGTGAACGTGGCCCCAAGAAGTCAAGAGAAAGAGGATCAAGTATACAGATGACATTGCTAACAGAGAAAGCCAAGTTCCTATAGAAATGTGTTGAGCAGTACGAACTGTCTGCAGAGCATGAGTCTCCAAAGGCCGGACAATCTTCAGGTACCTGAGGTAAGATTAAAATATTAATATCATGTCATAATACATCAATACATTCAAGTTATTTAAAATGCCCCTATTAAGCAATTTTTTACGGCTCCTAATTTTATTTTGGGAGGCTCCTACAATTGATTTACATGCATGCAAGGTGAAAACATTATTTTGTTTTCTCACAATATGCGTTTAATATCACCTAATTGTCTAGCCATTCTCAAATGATTTGTTCAAAGCACCCCATGGTAGAATTTGTGACCACATTCCCCTCAGTAGAAATCACATTTCCTGCTTTCAATGTAATGGAATGTGTTTATGTGGTTTAAGGTGCAACATATTATTTTCCACATAATGTACATTATTCTTTCACCTCTAAGCCTCACCTCCTGAAACAGGTCGATTTGTACAAAGCTCATAATTCTTAAAAAAGTTGGTTGTGATTGACACAATACCGCAAGCATCTGGTCAAAATGTTATGCCCTTTACCATAACATGATGCTGCGTCCTTGCGCTATGACACAAAAACAATAAAGCACATTACAAACGAGGCATTTGTTGCATCCAGCGGGGATATAATTACTAATTATCTTAAAGGTTGTGAGTCAGAAGCAGCAGACTGTTCTTGCAGAGGTAGAATCAGTTCACTTTATAGTCTCTGTGCACAGCCAGCATAAACTGCCCTCCAGGTTTTAGGAATCAGTTCTCCATAAATGCAATGAACACACTCTAATATTCATGTTGAACTGTTCTGGAACAGTTTTGTAAATATAACTTAACACTGATTTCTAGTTGTGCGCTCTTTTGGAAGCACAAACAAAGTAGTTTCACAACTACACACAGCGTCTCCAGAACATGGCGCTGGCAGCAACACTACAACGAGAATAATAGCTCTGTCTTCTTTCTTTGCATAAACATTTAGGCGATTTTGAAAATAAACCCACTCAAAGTGGGGACGTGTTTAAACTAGTCATTTTAGGTGGGTGTGGACAAGTTATAACTTTTATACAGAATATCTCTTTGGTTTTAAAACTTTAATCTTTGCAACTTTAGGGATCCTATCTATACAAAAGAAAACTTGAAATTGCATTATATGATATGACCCCTTTAATTACAAAACAATAAGTGTTATGCCCAGCTGGAGTCGCCAGCAAGAGATTACATGGCGCTCCAGCTCTAGGACTTCTTTTGTATGTGTTTTTCTCTGTTTGCCATTTTCAAACTTTTATGTTGAAACTGTATTCTCCGCCAACCTTGTTTGTCCCCGGAAATCTCGTAGCATAAAAGCCTGTCTGTGTTGGCTACTGTCACGGTGCATACTGTCACCCTAGTCCTGGTTCTTTCATTTGTGTCTTGTTATTTTGGATTTGCTCGTTGCCGACCTCTGCTACCCCACGAACCTTCGCTTGCTTCTTCCCTCGGATTCTGATTGCTGGTAATTCGACCCGTGCTTGGAATACGTTTACGTTTATGTCTCTGCCTACGTTGTCTCTGTCTGCCGGTGCTCGATCTTGTCTGTCTGACCCTGAACCTTTAATAAACTGTTTTCATTTGAACCCGAACGCCTCTTCCGTTGATTTGTCACAATAAGTAAAACGTCACCATTTTCGTCTCCCTTAAAATCCAAAAGTCCTAAGTATGGAAATGGGTTTGTGTTAAGTCACGAGTTCTCTGTCTTATTAAAAAATATGTTCATATTCATCGCAATAGGTAATATCAAATATTTATTTTAGATTCTGGTTAATTTCTGCTACTAATCCCAGATATTTGTTCATATTTAATATGTCCTGCATTTTATTTATTTTTGTGATTTCACTATATCGCTCATCCTGCCTGAAAAGATCATAAACCTTTGAGAATATATCATTTAGTTTCATACATTTGCTAAAAGCTAAATCTGTATGACTGAAGAACTGCAAATCAGTATAAAAAGTTTAGGTCAAGGTTTTGGCTGGCAGTTAATGCTAACCTCTGCCACATTAGCAATATAACACTTCTGGTGGCTTCAGCGCTTGATGGACAATAAGAACGCATTGAGCAAAAAAGTCTTTATGCAGATCAGTGGTAATAACTACTGAAGTAATAAAGTAATACAACTGTACATTAAGTTTTTGTCTGAAATTGTTCAGTTGTCTAGGCTCAAAACGACTTGCTAGAAACATTTTGTTCAATGACCTAATACAAAAAATACCAAGAAATATTTATTCTGTGACTTATTGTTAAATTCTGTGGCTAGAAGCCATGTGATAAGTGGGTTTCATGTTGGTGTCTTGATAGGGTTGTGGGGACAATTGGTGATAAATACCAGGTGCACACATACACACACACACACATTTCTTGTATAGTAGGTGCTTGCATGAGTGACATACCTGTTTGCAGCAATAAAGTCCATGAAGAGAATGCTTGCATACATGTTCAGATAGAATGCTGACGCTCCAAAGCTGCAGTAAATATTGCGTGTTAAATCTGAACTGTTGGCATAATTAACAATGCGCAAAGGCAAACAAAGACAAAGGAAGAAGTCAGCTGCGGCCAGGTTCTTCATGTAGACCGTGACGCTGGATTGAACACGCTGATTGGAGCAGAAATACACCCGCATCGTGATGCAGTTGAGCACCAGGCTGATGAGAAACACTAACGAGTATGCGATGATGAATGCAGGGTGAGAGGGGATCTTTGAAAATTCACAGGAAGCATTTGTTTCTTTTACGGTGGTATTTGTTTCTGTGATGTCATCCAGGGCAGTGGTGAAGCTGGTTAGAGGTGCTGCAGTTTGAAGAATCTTTGAAACGGCTGACTCCATCTATTAACACACAAAAGAGACAGGCTAGTTTAAGTCACCACATGCCACCAGCGTCAGCTGTATAACTTTATTGTCATTTAAAAATCCTCTTCCATGGCCTCATTGGATGATGATTGGGTGGTGATTTGAAGTATATGATGCAGCAATTTTAGGTTCATATAGATCGTTGCGTTGAGACTTGTTACTTGTGTTACTGAAAGTGTTACTTTATGGTTGCAAAAATGGAAGCAATTCTTAGAATGTTAGAATGGTTCTCAAAAAATAATCAAAAAGGGAAGCATGCAAAAAAAACTAAAAAGCTCTGATCACACAGGATGTGTTCTTCAAACCCAAATGAAACATAACAGAATGTAGGTGCACTGGGCTTCCTTTATCTTGATTTTCTCTTATCACTGTGCAACAGAACAGCTAAAGACAGCTGTCAGTAGTCATGTGCAGCAAACTAGTTTTAAATATTTTTAAATATTACAGGCAATATCTGCATCGTGTGCAAGCAAGTCAATCCAAAAGCTAAATAAATAAATACATAAAACATATGTTTGCTAATTTCTTTGCTCACATATTGCATTTCAATACAGACAAATGTATCTATTTTTCAAAATTATGACGCCTTTAATTTGCTGTGTTTAATATTATGTAACATTACTGTATATACTGTATACACATGTATTCAATCAACAGAATGCCACAGCTCACATCCTCATTATGGGTAATAAACCACAATAAAGATATTCCCTTTTCAGTCAGGGATGATTAGGCACCAACTGTCTGTTTATGACAGCATAATCAGCAATTATAAAATATTTTGAGTGATGAAGCCAAAAAATGAAAATTTTTCAACATAAAAATGACTAAACAATACCACATGGTTATTTCATTGTATCATAAGATATTGTTGCAAAATCAGATCTCTGTTGTTCTGTTGCAGTGCTGAGAACTGCATAATGTGACATTTGTTAAGTTCAACGACTGATAAAAAGCGTCTCTTTAATAAAGGTCAGGTCTGTTCACAGGGGCCACTTTAAGGTGCTCTATTCTGCACCACAAATGTTACTAATATCACATTGTGACTGTATCGACATCAATGCAAACATTTTTATATATAATGATGACCATCATTCAAAAAAGGTTGTTCATTATCATCTTAATGTGTGAATATGTTCAAAGGAGTGAGAGAGAGAAGCAATCTATTACTCGGTTCATTGGCCATTTAGAACAAAACAATACCAAAGTGCTCTATAAAGCACAAGAAATTATTTGAGGGCTGCCAACGTTCACGTATTCAGCGTGAGACTCACAAAACTGAAACTTTCACCAAAAGATCCTGTCTACAACGTGTTTTTGCAGCTCTGAGCGATGTAGCCAATCACAGACACAGCTGTTGGTATCTTGAAGACCTGTGAACTGGACATTGCGTTCACTCACTTATAAATGCTGGGTTTTTTGCTGGTGTTGTTGTTGTTTTTTCCCCACCCACTTGCAAAACACAATGTAAATATCATGGATTATAAAAAAACTTTGTGAGATCGTGATGAACTCAAGTGCGTGACACCTTCTCAGTGTTTATAAAGTGGAATTTGAATAGAAGTTTTGCTCTTCCTGATGCAAATGGCCATATAGGCTACAAGCTGTACAGTTTCCGCAGTAGCATAAATCCCACATAAACGCAGAATTCATTTTTGAAAGGGAGAAAATTTCTCATAACATGTTTCCGTCACTGAATAAAAAAAAAAAAAATGGTTATTGCGACTTTTAAATTCTGATTTTTTTCCTCAGAACTGCATGATACAAACTCACAATTCCGACTTTATATCTCGGAACTGTGAGTTTATAAATTGTTTCAGTCGTGTGACCAGATTGAAGACCTGGAGGGCAAAACATCCATAGATCTGCAGCAAAAGCCTGAAAATTTTGACCGAGGCAAATATTTATATCACCTCTCAATACAATAAAACAAATGTGTGTGAATAAAATGTAAGTTTTGGCCATTTGCAATCTATATTAAGTTCCCGCGGCAATATTTCCATCATGACAAAACATTGTAAAAAAAATAAAAATGACAGTAATATATTTAAAACATTAATATTTAAATATCAAATTCAGTAATCACTGTATTAACGATGTGTAGTTTACACAGGATAGCAGATGAGGCTGGAATATAAACGCAATCTGCTTAATAGTTCAGTGTTTTCCTTAAAATGGTCTTCTATGGAAAACTACTTAACGTAAAATTTTGCATGTTGCGTTTATATTGGGGCTTTATCTGCTGGCCTGTACACCTTTAGAAGGTGGCTAATTCATGCAAATTCGTATAAAATTCATTTTTGCTAAATCGTACGTATGTTACGAACTGCCAATTCGTATAAATTTGTACTAATGACCTACACCTAACCTCGAGAAATTTGTACGAATTTGCACAATTTTGCCACCTCATACGAATACATACGAATTGGTTGTGAGTCTTCAATATACATCATCAATAAGGTGTTTACTGAATTTCACCTTTTAATATTAGCAATTTACTACATCATTTATGCAAACTGCGTAAAAATGACTAGTGGTCAGTGGAGAGAAGCTTTGTTCTGTCCGCCATGGGGCGTTCCATTAAAGGGTGCGACATCACTTGACTGTTTGCAAAGAGCTTGATTGACAGGTGATCTGAGCCGTCATTTTGCCCGACATGTACAGCTGGTCTTCATAGAAATTCATGTTAAAACGGGGTAAAAAACATAGACTTAATTGAAACTTTTTCAACATAAGTACATATAAAAATAGGCCGAAGGTCGAGCTGCCACCAGTAAGACATTCCTTTAAAGTATTGCATACAAGAAAACCTGTCATGAAATCCATTGTATGCACAGATTTCAGCACTGAAGCACTCAGTGTGAAAACATGTGCACTTATCATTCTGTGAATAAAATCTCATGAATCGGGATCCGTCTATGCAGATGTGCGCTCATCTGTTTTCAATGCAGATAACCTTGCGTTGTGTCATGTCGTCTTCCCTCTGATTAAACTACTGTATGACTGCAAAAAGACACTCTGAAGTAATGAAACTACAAACAAGATTTTCATTAGTTTCACGTTATATTGTTGAGAAATGCGCAGTAGTTTGTGTCACGCAATTCTGAGAAAAAAAGTCAAAATTGTGAGATAAAAAGTTAGAGAGATAACCCTTTTTTCATTTCATTCCATTTCACTAACTAACAGATTCATAGAGAAATTTAAATTTCATTTTCATAAATGCAGCTGCAATTTATTTCTAATAGTAGCTCATCGCTAGTAGCCTAAATATGCAGTTATTTCACTGTTCACTGCTATTCTTGTTGAAATAAAAATCTAATAATGTTGTAGCACTGCAATGATTCTGCATGAATTTATACAAAACATTTTATAATTGTATAATAAAAACACATTATAACAGTATTCTGTTTGAAGGAATGACAAATAAATTATTGGTGGCCCTAGTAATTACACATATTAGTCAGTGCTAATGTACACAGATTAGAGACATCAAAAAGGTCCTGACCTAAATAACAGTAAATGCATGATATAAACAAGAAATGACAAAATCTTCTCTCAAACTGACCTAACAATGGTTATAGTAATTATAACCATTAAAATTTAATTGCAATTAACAAGACAACACAAAACACATGTATTTGATCACGGTTAACTTACTTGAAATCCTCACTTGTAGCCAAGCTGTCCACTGAGCTTTGATCTAGAGTTGGTCTTTTTCATTCACTTCCTTCATTAGTTCCTTCTGTAACACCATGTAAAGAGGAAATTGCCTTTTGTATGCATCTCTCTCTCTCTCTCTCTGTATGTGTGTGTGTGTGGTGCATAATTCAGAATCACAGGTGGTCGGGGGTGAGGTGGTAGGGTAATTTTTTGGTGACACGATAGACACTGAATACGCGAACAGTTGCAGAACTACACTATGAGCTGTAATTATATTTTTAGTTTTTACTTTTTGGTCATTTGCAAGTCAAAACTGTTTGGTTTCCATTTTGTTTTCTCAAACCTGAAGCAAAGTTCAGGCTGTGTATTGTATTATTTTAATACTACTTTAAAAAGCAAAACTGTTTGAAGGGATTGCTTTTTGAGAAAACCGTGGTTTATGTTATGCTGTTACGAGTTTAATTTCCACAGTGAATCAATGATTTACTTTTTGAGTCATTTGTTTAGGTGATGCCTGTGCAACACTCTGTTCTCACCATGCAAATACCTTACTGTAGCTGTGGGCCATCCTGAATAATTAGCTTGTGTCAATATCTCAGCCTAACAAAGAACCCTTCACTGAACAATGTTCAGTAAAATGGTAAGAACCCACAAAGTTCCTGTCATGTCCAAGCTGTTTGCAACCTGACTACTCACTTGGGAGACTACCATTGATGCTAGGTTGAAATTGCTTTAGTTTTGTGGATATGCTGCCATCTAGTGGAGTCTCTATGAGACACATTCTTTGAACTGCTTTACAACAGGCTGGAGTTACTACTACTACTACTACCCAACAGTAAAATGAAGCTAGGATTAATGAACCCCCTTAATTGGTGGTTTTAAGGAGTCTCAACTTCAAGGTCAAGGTCAATATTATTATCCTACAATTTGTTTCACAGCCAACAGTAAACCATACAATAACAAAACTAGCACCCACCACCTTAACTGCATCCAAAATTTGCACCGACAACTCTGCAAATTAAATGTGTTAAAATGAAAATGAATAATCAGCGTATGCTGCTTTAATTGCAAACCAAGCGATTTGTTTACCTCTCTGAAGTGGCAATCGCGAATCCTTGCCAGTAGGCGTCAGTATAAAACATTGAGACCAATGGTGCTATCGAGACAAATAACAAAAAAGTGCCAGTTGTGCGTAAATAAATGCTTTTTCTAAAGCTGTGTCTAATACTCTCAGAGTTGGTACTTCTCATACATTTCCGTGTAGTATGAATGTAAACTGGATGTACTACATTCCTCATGCTGTTATCACGTGACCTACCAATGACTTCAACTGCTGTTCATTGAATTCCATTGGATAGGGGTGAATGAAACTGCACATTTTGGTATCAATCCAATACCAAATACAGGGCCAGTTTCACCTATAAATCAATGACCAATTGCACTGTGTCCTAACTACACGCAACTAGCCTAACTAGCAGTGATGATGACACGTGAAAATGTACATTTTTAATAAACATATCCATTTGTTTCGAGAGCAGCGCACTTCCAGCGAGAGCCCACCCACCCACGTTTATGTTTGGCTGAAATATTCGATTGTATCACGGTGTTGCTTCACAGAGGAGCCCAGAATTTGAAAGCAATGCATAACGTTTTATGTTAAGCATTTTTTTTTTCCCATAGAAAGAGAAAAAAGACAGAGATGCCAGTTTTTGGTGGGGCCCCTCTCTGACCAGTATAGTGGACAAAGGTTTGCTATATTTTGATTGGATCATGGTGGAATAACATAAGCAAACTGTCCAATGGCATCAGATAAAGATGCCAGTACAACTGCCATTTACCTCTTTAAGGGCAAGAAGAAGACCTTTGGTGCAAAGCCTGGGACAGACAAGACATCTCACTGGTCAAAATGCAGTTCTACCCTTGTTCTGCTACAGTACGTTCTACTACGACGTGTAGTGCAACAACTACTATCAACTAATGGACAAATGAATGCCTGCATGACAGTTCAATCTTCTTCCATCATGTCTGGGTTTAATGTGTTCGTAACATTGCCAAATGTATTCTGGTTGTGGTTTGGTAAGTGAGAAATGCACGGTTAAAAGTAGTGGCACTTTTCTAACTTTGTGTTTGGACTATGCAAAAAAGTTCCACAGGAGGAGAGGAGGGTGGGCCACACCGTGTTCCCCGCTCTGATGGAATCAACCAAGCACAGCATGGAAATGGAGAAGCGCCAGACTGCAATCTCCTCCTCATCAGGAAGAGTTAACGGTACCCTTCTAAAAACGCTCCTTGTTCTGAATCTCCGGCCCGTAAGGGAAGAGACAGTAACAGAAACATTTGCTCTCCTCCAGAGAGACAGTAACAAATCCTGTGAGTCCTGTGAGGGAAGAGGCAGTAACAGCTACAAAGGTTCTATACCTTTGTCCCACGAGGGAAAAGTCAACAACATATACCAAGTCCTGAGTCCCCAGCTTTGAGGCCAAAACAGATACGACCTCCAGCCTGCGAGGAAGAAGATAATCTACATTCAGATTTTATTCAGTCTTTGTCCAGTGAGATAGCATCAAAGGCAGCATATTCTGAGTCTCCATTTTAGAGAGACAAAGCGGATCAACCAAAGTCTAAGTCTCTAGTCCAGAGAGGCAGAAGACACACAGACATCTGCAACAATGTTAATCACAGGGAATGCTCTCGCAACTCAGAGCATTTCACTTTTCTACTTAAGAGTAAGAAATGCCATTATTAATAATTTAATCAATTTAAATGCATTTACAGTGCAGAAATAAACACCTGCTGCAGCAAAAGTTTTAAAAGGCAGCAGGAAAATATAGAAAAGAAGAGTGTCTTGGTTACAATAAGATAGTTTTATTATTATTTTTATAAAGGTTAAATGCATTACAAACAAAGGGATCCAGCATCTGCCTTTCTCTGCGTCCATTATTTATAGACTTCAGGTGCATTCCAAAGTCAGCTGGTGCTGCTCAGACAACCCAGTTGGAAATTCCCAAAAAGCTCAATATAAGAAACACCCATTTGTTTCCTTCTCTTCTCTCAAGATCTCCTAAGATGTCACCTTTCCATGTGTCCGGATAACAGCACTCAACGTTAACTCTATTCTTCTTCAAACTCTAGCTAATACATTTTCCATCTTCCATCCATTTTCCATGCCCTTTTTTCTGGGGTGCTTTTTTTTTTTTTTTTTTTTTTTAAAAATAATATATATATATTACTTTTTGCGCACAGCTTCCCTGTCAAACAAATACATTTATTGAAGAATAGTATATAGAAATATCAGTT
>JAUMHP010000068.1:2149016-2161481 GCA_032361065.1 Enteromius trimaculatus
GTTTATATATCAAGTCCTGCCTCCGAGTCCTGCCTGTTCGTTCTGGAAGCGAGAGCGCGATTAGCGACAACCTGCAGTCGTGACAACTAAGCTTTGTCTTTGTCTTTTGTAGGAATTCCAGAGCGGAAGATAGAGAATGATCAAAGCCGACAATGGAGGAATGCAGACGGCCACACACACGGAGGGAAACCAGGAGAGAGATAGAGACTGCAGAAGTATGGAGAAGAGAATAAGGTAAGTTCTCAGGTACGTAATCGTTAAATGAGGATCTTGCCTGAATTTAGTCCACTTCATCGATGATGAGTTCGGACGCTGAGTGATGTGTGGTGTGTGTGCTTTTATGTGAGCGTTGATGGTGACTTGATTGGATGCAGGTGTTGGTGACAGGTCATCAGTATTCAGGGGATTGTGAGCGTTGTGTGGAAGTGAGGGTGGAGCCTGGTGTGTCTGTGACAGTAATATGTATTAGCCATCACATTTGACATTCTAATTGTAAATCATAGTTGTAAATAATATTTTATTTCAACTGGAATGAAGAATAAGTGGCAAGTGATTCATTAAAAATACAGGGTCATTTTAGCACATTTATTTAACCGATAAACTAGTTCATTTGATTGACATAAAACAGAAAGAAAACTGCAGATTGTATTTTTAATTATTCCGTTTATTTTAACTGAAATAATAAGGCATGTTAGTGTTGCAATACCATTTTAGTCTTCCAAAAGTTAATGCTGCCCCAAGCCAAGGAAAACAATAAAAACATAACATAGTAATAATGATTATTACAAGTCATTGTTCTGTCACAGTACCAGGGGAGGGGAGCTAGGAATATTTAAGAGAGGTAGCATGTCCTAAATAAGAAGAGGTGGGAAGCAGTCGAAACCGTGCCTGATAAAAGCATAAGATTTTAAATTAGTTTCACATAATGTTGTAGAATTTAGGCTAAATTTTTCAGGCATGAAAAACAGAAAGAGAAATCGATTTAGATGTGATGCAGGTCTGAGCATGAAATACAAGCCACACTGAAGGACACTATTAACGCTTTAATGTAAGCACATTTCTCGGTTTCTTATCTTCAGCTTGTGTTGTTTAATGCTTCTGTAAATGTTGCACTAACTGCAAACGTTTTATCTCTTCATAGCGAACTTTGATCAAAGGAATGGATGGCAGAACATTAAACTTCTCTCATCAGGAATTGTACTTGATTGGATTCACGGATCTGCAAGTGTATCGCCGATATCTTTCCATTCCTTTTTCCGTCATCTTCGCTTTCACATTGTTTGCAAACTCAATTATAATGCTGGTGATTGTAAGAGAAAGCAAGCTGCATGCACCCATGTACATTCTGATCGGGTTTATTGCAGCTCTTGGGTTTATACAGCCAATATTTCTTGTTCCGAGAATGTTAATCAGTTTTCTTTTTGGCAAAAATATGATTTACAAAGATGAATGTCTCGTTCAAATGTTTTGTTTGCACATGGCGGGTTGTTTCCAGTCGAGCATTTTGGTTGGAATGGCAATTGACCGATTATTTGCCATTATTTTCCCATTACAATACCATCACTACGTAAACTTAAAAACATCCTTAATATTCTGTTTGTCCATTTTTATCCGGAACTTGCTTTACGTTGTTGCGATGGTGGGCCTGCTTGGTCCACTCTATTTTTGTAAATCAAATGAGATTTATCACTGTGTTTGTGAGCACACATCTGTTGTTAATTTAGCCTGTGGTGATGTGAGCAAGAACTACATTGCTGGAGTAATCGGTTTCAGCTTAATAACAGGTGACTGTGTGTTTATATTCTGCTCGTACATTGTAATTTTTGTGATTATATCTCGCTCTCCTTCTGGTGAATCACGGCAAAAAGCCATCAATACATGTAGCACACATTTAATTGTCATTGTGGTGGCATTTTTCTGTGTTGTGGTTGCATTTGTAGGCTACAGGGTTCCTACTATACCTAGGGATCTTCGTGTGTTAGGTACCTTGTCATATCTTCTTCTTCCGAACTTCTTTAACCCAGTAATCTACGGGATACGGACAAAAGAAATCAGAGTTCAAATTGTAAAATATTTATCTTCTAATAAGGTTGGTTCATGTTAACTTTGTTGCCTCTTTATCTTCATTTCTAATTCATTGTATGTGAAGAAAAAAATTAGTTTTGAGTATGTGTGTATGATGTATGTTACTCGCATATGGAATTGTGTTTGTGAAATTTTACATCTTAAATTGTAGAGTAGCCGTGCCTCGTATTTTCGTTTTCACTTTGAATGAAAAATGTCATTCAAAAAGTAAAATGTGGATATTTCAAAATGAAGTATATTTAATTTTTGATTTCAGCTGTGTTGCTTTAACTGACACTAGCCCTTTTTCTAATTACTAATATCTTTTCAGACATTAGAAGTAGTTTGTTTGTCCAGCTACAGTACATGTGGATTAATAATGATAGTCAATGATAACCATCTTAAATACAATGTAAGTTGCTGCAAAATGTGTCAAGTTGTTCAGGAAAATGAAATTAATCTACTTCTACAGCTTGATGAAGTTTAAGTTTTAATAAATAAAATGTCATTTTAAAAAGGTAAGGCTGCTTGCCAATGTATTGATTGTTCTTTTGTGAACTGCTTCTCTTTCTTTGAACCTGCTTGATATCCAACCTGGTCTCATAAAAACAAAAAATTGTGCAACACTGTTTTTACGTACCTTAGTGCACATTTTTCTGCAATTTCTCAAAGAGAAATGTTCACTGAGTGGACTACAAACTGGAAAAAAAATTGTGCTAAAACACAGATTCAAACTGAGAACCCCTGCTAATTTTTATTATGTTGACGTAGGTATGTTTTGAGGCGGATCAGAATTGAAATATCCAGGGGATGTCGCTAAAAGTTAATGCTCTATCATGTTGGAAATATGCCCTACACCAAATCCAACCCTAAACCTACCCAATAGTGTTAACAGATGCGAAACTGATATAAAAATGCATTTGTTGATGCAACCGTGTCATTTCAATATTTTACTCAGATCTGAATTGTTTTGTCGAACCGCAGTTACAGGATTTGAACCAGAGCTCCTTGACTCTCAAGTACATCTCTATACTCTCCGTGAGCTACTGAACAAACCTACCATCTATGAGAACATATAGTGGTGAAGCTGTGATGCTAACATTCAAAAGTATCAGTTTTCAAATTTCCCAGCATGTTAACAGAAGTCATAACATGGTATTCATCAAGTAATTGTGCAAAAATGATGATTTATTAATCGTAAACTGCAGTGATATGTACTGGTTTGGTCAGATGTTTGTGTCTTGCTAAAAAGTGTACCGTTTATGCCATGATACCATGTAGGTTATATATTAAATTTCTTTGAAGAAGAGTTTGTATATTCTTCCCATGTCTTGTAGATTTCAAGTCTAACCCCCGTCAAACCTACCTAAACCAGCTTTTTAAAGTGTTAAGGTGTCACTCAGAAATGACAGGCAGGTGCAGGTTTGAAAATGGTTTCGAGATCCCTGCTCTACATGCTCTGTTTTCTACAACAATTCAAAACAGGTGAATATTAGGGCTGCACTGAATGTTCTGCCAAAAATAGCATAAAAAAATGATGTGTGATCAAATACAGAACATTGTAATGTGGCAAACGTGGGCAGTGTAAAAGCATTTAACAGTGTCTGAGAAAGACGCAATCATTACAAGCACAGCGAAAGAATGTTTAACACTGCATCATACAGTATGTCTCAGATGAGAAGAGGAAGGGTGGCTGTTGCTGGTTACTGTATGATGACTGAACTGTAAAATACATGTAAAAAACAAGTCAAAAAATGGCCAAAATAATATAAATTTTCTAACTTATTTATTTTAAGTTAAATTGTGCTTTGTTGAGTTATAGATATATAATGATGTTTAGTGTTAAGTAAATATTTATTATTTGTTTTTAAATATTTTAATAAGTTAAAAAAAAAAAAAAAAAAGTAAAAAACTGATCTTCGGTCAAGTGTTTAATTTTGTTCTGCTTCAGTCAAGAATTTTCATTTCGGTGCATTTCTAGTGAAAATGTCTGTGTTTACAGCAAACTAGCCACCCATCCAGGATTTTGCCTATGGCCTGAGATCCTTGCAACCCTACGTGCAGTAATAATAATAGTAATGGTAATGAATTTTATTTATCAGATGAGAGGCATAGACATCATTAACATGCAAGGAAGAACTAAACAGAACCTATGCTAAGTTTTTCTGTTAATTTTGTTGGGGGTGGTGGTGGTTGCACTGCACTTCTCAATAGGGTTCCTAATATTACACTTATTACTTTACAATATGTACAAAACTCAGTGGCTAGAAACCTGACAGGAGTCAGGACAAAAGCACTTCACCACAATTGTAAGATCTTTGCACTGGCTTCCAGCCAGTTTCTGTGTTGATTTTCAAATCCTTACTGTATGTTTACATATAAAGCATTGCAAGGCCTGAGGAGTATTCCACAAAAGTAGAATTAAGAAAGAAGGATAACAGAAAAAGCGCGGCTTTGCATGTTTGCTAAGTGAGGATAAGAACATGCAGCTATGTCAAGCCAGGTGTAGATAGCTGGGATAAGTTCTCGTTCACGACATTCTTAAATAACAGAATCAACGATGCAAAAATAGATAAATCGCGCACAGAATACTCGAAATATATAATAATTCTATAAAAACAATATATATAGCTGCTATAATAGAACAAAGAAAAAAGGCCTGGCAGACAATAGCAGAGCGATTGAATGTGGTTTTAATTAATTTTAAATTAATAATATATTAATATTTGTTTTCCACAGATTTGTTTTACATGCACAAAAACTTGCAAACAACAGAAGAGAAGGACTCATATGATCATATCACATCACACACCTGCAGTGCTTCTGCGTGCAGAGAGAGAGAGAGAGAGAGAGAAAAAACATTGTAAAGGATTGGCCATACGAGAAATATTTATTTTACTTCATAAAACAAGAAAACAAAAGAAAAAATGCAGCATGTAGTCTAGTATGCAGAGTTTTAGTTAAGTTTTGTGATACACAAAAGCAGACGAGAGAAAGCGACCTCATCTTTATTACTAAAAGGAGTAGCCTAGTTGTTTCTAATGTTAGAGGGGAAAAAAAGACTGTATGAGAATATTTGTGGATATTGGCAGTGGAGCTTGCAGGTGTACTGTTTTCTATCTATAGACTTTATTTTAAACAAGTAAATTATTCAAGTATTAACTATGATGTAACAGTATTTCAATGCAGGATAGTTAAAATGATGCAGCATATTTACAGAAGACCATGAAGTGATTGTAAAACATATTAGTTTCTAGTAGGATTGACAGCTAAACTAACAAATAACCCACCAGAATTAATCTTAGCCTAGTTGTTAGCATAGCCTGGAGTAGGCTAGCTGCTGAGAATAAATCTCCTTAATATCATTTAGCTTAATTTAGCCTGTTTTCATGCAACTGAGTCAGGGCTAAATTCAACCAAGGATAACTGGAAAATCCAGCTTAATCCATTATATTGCTTTTGTGCAATACCTCTCTGGCCCTCAGGATCTATCTGCCCTTTTAATTTTATATGTTACTATATTTTGCACTCCTCCCAAACTGTTGCACAGACTGTGTGTGTGTGTTTTGTAGTTTTTAATTTGTATCATTACATTATTCAAGTAAGCTCCAAGCCAATGTCTGAACTTAAAGTGGTTATCCGACAATTAAGGACACAGCAAACCTGGCTAAGCCTGATCAGTGTCTCCTCCATTAAGTAAAACATAAAAACAAAAATGTCTAATTCTGGGCCCACCTGTCCTGGCAGGGTGGCAGCTCTCCCCTCGCACCATTGCTATGCAAGTGTAATCGAGAACACCTGGTGGAGCAATCGGGAAATGATTTAAAGGCGGAGCGTCTCATGCAATTCAGAGGCATGGCCTTCAAAGTATGTACTGTGCACTTCTGGGTCTGCACACTCCACAATGGGACACAGCTAATGACTCACTGTTTGGAAAGGCACTGGAGGGAAAAAGTATGATGAGGACATCTGCTGGTCAAAAGCTGGAAAATGCTAAATCTAAATACACATCTTTAGTAGCACAGATTAACATAAATGTCCAATTTATCTTACAGCAGCCACAGGATAGAAATAATTAAATAAAATAGATGTGATAAATTTGACTGGATGAAAATACATACAGTCATATATATTGTGTAAGCAGCAGTTTAGAGTCGGACATTTGTATGAATTAAACATAGAAAACATCCTAATGCCTTAAAGTCTGATAAACAATTAAATAAACAAAATATTTATTTTTTTTATCACTTGTAATATATCATTTGTATACTTTAAAAGTTTATGAGGGTGACTCTTGGGGACTTAGACTAAGACTCTTGGGGACAAAACATGGTGTATTTAGAGACTATGGTGTGCGTCTACCTAACATTTCATCCTTAGATCTGAAGAAGAAGAGGCAGTGGCTGAAAAAGAACGATTTTGTGATTTTTACTTATTATCAGAAAGGGGTATGATATACATTTACTGTGATATACCACTTTCTGCCTATCAAATTATAATCTAAATTATGAAAGTGGTATGTGTAGATTTATCTCACAGTAAAAACAAAGGCTCAGAAGGTAAATTGAAATGTTAAATAAACCTATAACAAGTTTTGCTATTATTGCAGTAAGGTGCATCTAAATCTTTCTGGAAGACCACAATGATGAATGGTATCTGAAGCCATTTAAGTATCAGTAATTTTACCGAGCAACAGATATGTTGTAATTGTACCGAGCAACAGATATATTCTAAGAATGGAAAAAAGTATGCTGCGTGGTTGTGTTGTTTTATCTTGATTTTTTTTTTGTTTTAACAACATAATTTGAACAGAACACTGCATGTGCAGAGGGTTTTATTCAGCATGAAGGATCTTACTGCAGAAAATATTTCATTCACAGACTTCAAACTGAATGGTTTCTACAGTCTAGGAGAATGGAGGCCTTTATTATTCATCCCTTTCTTTCTGATGTTTTTACTGGCAATTTTAGCAAATTCTGTTCTTATATATTTAATCATCTCTCAAAAGTCCCTGCATTCTCCTATGTATGTATTAATTGGTCTTATGGCTGTTGTAGACCTGGTATTGCCTATATTTTTTGTACCTAACATGCTTCTGAACTTTTTGTTTAACTGGAGTGGGATATCTCTGACTGGTTGTTTGATACAAATGTTTAGCCTTCATTTTGTTGGAACATTTCAGTCTACTTTGATTTTGTGGATGGCACTGGATCGGTACTTTGCAATATGCAAGCCTCTTTATTATCACAAATATATGGAAATCCCAAATTTCCTAAAGTTTGTTATTGTGCCAGTAATCAGAAATATATTACTGATAGTCGTTACTGTCTCTCTGGCAGGAAAACTAACATTCTGTGTAACAAACATTATTGATCATTGCTTTTGTGAACACATGGTACTGGTTCAGTTAGCATGTGGAGATATATCTATTAATAATATTGTAGGACTCTTGACTGTTTTCTTTATCCCAACTGCAGATTTTCTTCTCATCAATATTTCATACATTGTGATTTTCACCTCTGTGTTCAAATCTGGCAAAACTAACATGAAAGCCTTAAACACCTGCATTACTCATGTCATTGTTATGTCAGTTACTTTGACCTTTGCTTTGATTGCATTTTTGTCATACAGAATAAGAAATAATTTTTCTCCTAGTAGTCGTGTATTTGTCAGCACAATGTACTTACTTTTTCCTAGTTGTTTTAACCCAATCATTTATGGAGTAAGAACTAAAGAAATAAGACAAGCATTTCTGAAGTTCATTAAAAATGTAAGGGTATTTGCTTTGTAATGAATCAAATAAAAGTGGATTTTCATACACTGACTCAAATTAATATAATGGGGGTGTTGTGTATTATTTTAGGAGAAAACATATCATATTTAAGGAAAACATAAATTTAATTGATAATTTTTTACGGTAAGCTTCATATCACAATTTGTGGTGGGGGTAATAAACAGCAGTCACGCTCCTTGTTCGATGATGGAAGGCCCTGGAGGCTTCAACCTCACATAAAGACACGTAACACATACACAACAAACTAATGAGTAAAGGGACGACAGCTGGGGAGACACAGGTGAATCTAAATAACTAATAATGACTTCAACACAGGAACAACCAAATATGGGCAAACAGGAAATCATATGAAAACGAAACTAAACTGAAACCAAAAACAGGAAGACAAGAAATGAAACTAAACTTTAAATACAACAACACAGAACCAAACGTGACATTACTCCCCCCTCCCGGAAGCGACCTCGCGGCGTAACGAAACACAAACAGAAATAGACCCTGGGAGGGGGGGTGGGTGCCCTAACCGCCACAGGAACAGAGTCAACAGGTCGCCATTAGGGCGGATCAGGTGCTGGCTGAGGCTGTGGCGGATCTGGAGTCTTGGGCGGCCGTTGTGGACCCGGAGTCCCGGCATGCGGATCTGGAGCCTTGGGCGGCCGTGGTGGATCTGGAGTCCCGGCAGGCGGATCTGGAGCCTTGGGCGGCCGTGGTGGACCTGGGGTCCCGGCAGGCGGATCTGGAGCCTCGGGAGGCGGATCAGGAGCCAGGCTGAGGCCGTGGCGGATCTGGAGCCTCGGGAGGCGGATCAGGAGCCGGCTGAGGACGTGGTGGATCAGGAGCCGGATCAGGAGCCGGCCGAGGCCGTGGTGGATCAGGAGCCGGCTGTGGTGGTTCGTCGGCAGCCTCCGGCAGTGGCGGCTTGTCGGCAGCCTCCGACTGAGGTATACTGGGGAAGCTCCCCGGGAGGCACACAGGGATGGCGTCAACAGGAGGGTGTACGAGGTGCGCGGCAGACTCTGGCGTTGCGCGCTCAGACGAAGGTGCAGGTGCAGGCGTTGCGCATTCAGAGGAAGGTGCAGGCTTGTGCCTATTCAGACGAAGGCGCAGGCTTGTGCGCAGTGCACTCGGATGCAGTCTCTTGCGCAGCGCGCTCGGGTGCAAGGGAAGGCGTTGCGCACTCGGGTGCAAGGGAAGGCGTTGCGTGCTCAGGTGCAGGTTTTTGCACTACGTGTTCAGGTGCTGGCTCTGGCATCGGGAATTCGGGCTCTGGCTCTGGCATCGGGAATTCGGGCTCTGGCATCGGGAATTCGGGCTCTGGCTCTGGCATCGGGAATTCGGGCACTGGCTCTGGCATGTCTGGCCACGGTGGCAGGTCCTCCTCCACCATGGGCTCTGGTGGATCAGGCCATGACAATAGGCCCTCCTCCATCACCGGCTCAGGTGGGTTAGGCCATGGAAGCAGGTCCTCCTCCATCATAGGCTCAGGTGGATCGGGCCACGGCAGCGTGGCAAGCTCTGGTTCGGGCTGTGGTAGCGTGAGTTCAGGCAGGCGCACGGGAGGCGCGAGTTCAGGCTGGTGCACGGGAGGCGCGAGTTCAGGAAAGCGCTCTTGCAGCGCGAGTTCAGGTTGGCGCTTTATTAGGCGCAATCTCCGCCAGGGATTTGTCCCAGAGCCGGGCAAGGGCCTTCTGGCCGTTGCTCGTCAGGACCGGGAAGAGGTGTGAGCCCATCGAGGAGGCGGCAGATAATCTCCTCCGGCTAAATCATCCTCTTCCTTCAATTTGTGGGTCGATCAATCTGTCACGCTCCTTGTTCGATGATGGAAGGCACTGGAGGCTTGAACTTTAAATGGTAAATACTTTTAATAATAAGAGGTGCACAACACTCAGAGATTCAACCTCACATTAAGACACGTAACACATACACAACAAACTAATGAGTAAATGGACGACAGCTGGGGAGACACAGGTGAATCTAAATAACTAATAATGACTTCAACACAGGAACAACCAAATATGGGCAAAAAGGAAATCATGAAAACGAAACGAAACTGAAACCAAAAACAGGAAGACAAGAAATGAAGCTAAACTTTAAATACAACAACACAGAACCAAACGTGAAAATACGTTTCTGTGATGATTTTTATTTATTTATTTATTTATTTAATAATGTTGCTGATGCAGCAGGGGTCTGAACTGCTGAAATGGGCACAGTTCACATGCCTCAGGTGCTTGTGAAAAATAGCATGCAGAAAGGGGCATTTTAACACTAAAAATCAGCAATGCATGAAAAAGAAATACAAGAAAACAATATAAAAGGAAGCATAATTTGTAGTTGTTGAGCACATGTATGTATGCATATATATTTATCCTTGAAGTCATGCACATTGGGGAAAATTCAATGTATATCCTTTAAATGTTGGTGACGATGGTGAGTTGAACACTATGGGAGTAGAGGACAGACTCTTGGGGACAAAACATGGTGTATTTATTTAGAGACTGTGGTGTGTGTCATTTCACACTAAGTTTACAACAAGGCATTGACTGAAACATGTCCAGGAGAAAGATATGATTTCTACCATAAAAGGGTAGTATGATAAAGGTATTGTTTATTCCTTCATTTTCTGCCTGTCAAATGATTATATAACTTATGAAAGTGTATAGTTCAAAGCTCAGAATTCAGGTAAATCAAAAATATTGCATACAACAATATAGTCAGCCACATCTAAAAAACTATCAGAACTATTACTGCACTGTTACAATTCATCTAAAAGACCACAATAATGAACAGTCCCTCAAAATACAATCAGCTGTAAATAGCAGTGAGTGTACACAACAACATGGCAATACGTTTGTTCTCCAATTGGAAAAAAAGGTATGCTGCATAGGGTTGGTCCTCTTTACAAAGATACCTAATGAACTACAATGTCTTTCTTTTTAGTTTCATCAACATAATTTGAACAGAACACTGCATGTGCAGAGGGGTTTTTTAGCATGAATCTTCCTGCAGGAAATATTTCATTCACAGACTTCAAACTGAATGGTTTCTACAGTCTAGGAGAATGGAGGCCTTTATTATTCATCCCTTTCTTTCTGATGTTTTTACTGGCAATTTTAGCAAATTCTGTTCTTATATATTTAATCATCTCTCAAAAGTCCCTGCATTCTCCTATGTATGTATTAATTGGTCTTATGGCTGTTGTAGACCTGGTATTGCCTATATTTTTTGTACCTAACATGCTTCTGAACTTTTTGTTTAACTGGAGTGGAATATCTCTGACTGGTTGTTTGATACAAATGTTTTGCATTCATTTTGTTGCAACATTTCAATCTACTTTGCTTTTGTGGATGGCACTGGATCGTTACTTTGCAATATGTAAACCTCTTTACTATCACAAATACATGGAAATCACTAACTTTCTAAAGTATGTTATTGTGCCGCTAATCAGAAATATATTACTGGTAGTCACCACTGTCTCTCTGGCTGGAAAACTGTCATATTGTGTAAGAAATGTAATTGAACACTGTTTTTGTGAACACATGGCACTGGTTCAGTTAGCATGTGGAGATATATCTGTTAATAATATTGTAGGGCTTTTGTCTGCTTTTCTTATAGCAACAGCAGATTTTATTCTCATAAATATTTCTTATGTTTTTATTTTCACCTCTGTGTTCAAATCTGGTAAAACTCACATGAAAGCCTTAAACACCTGCATTACCCACATCATTGTTATGTCATTTACTTTGATCTTTGCCTTAATTGCATTCTTGTCATACAGAATAAGAAATAATTTTTCTCCTAGTGGTCGTGTTTTTATCAGCACAATGTACTTACTTTTTCCAAGTTGTTTTAACCCAATCATTTATGGAGTGAGAACAAATGAAATAAGACAAGCATTTATAAAGTTAATTAAAAATATAAAGATCTTACCACTGTAATAAATCAAATTAAAATGAAGAGTTACTGTACTGTACTGTACATGGTAATATGTTGATGCTGTCACTTTATTAGAGTTGAATATTGTTTTGATAAAATAATAACAATAAAAAGGCTATTAATTAGGTAATTAGTATGTCTGTTATTAACATTATTTTCATATAATTTCATTTCCAGAGCAAGATGTATGGTGGGATTACAGTTTTTACCCATTGCTTGAACACTATAGACACATGCTTAAACCAAAGTAACATAACTTGAAGTTGTTGTAACTATAAGTGTAACCATACCTTAAACAAAAGAGCTGCTTAGCACTTAAGTTGCAATTCTACAACACACTTTCTCCTGAACACTACACACTATTTCATACAGAAGACACTTTGTTCAAAAATGAACTCTCAGGATACCATTGGGAAAACACATCTATTCAAAATACAAAACACCACTTAAAAACACACCTTACAGTTTTTTTCTGAATGCTTAAGCACATTTTTTGTAACTATTTTTGCAAAACTCCACACACAAATAAGAAAACCTTTCAGCCAATTATCAAAACATTGTAGTTCTCTTGCAAAAGCGAACACAGCTAGATTAACACTTCACACCTTCGTAAAAATGGTGTTTTCGTATCAAACAGTACACACAAGCCATCATCTACTAAGCACACAATGCGC
>JAUMHP010000068.1:2161581-2174785 GCA_032361065.1 Enteromius trimaculatus
ATACCCATGTCATACGCATGTCATTATACAAATGTGTGTCCTCATAAACCACATAAACCCGTCCACACACACACACACACACACACACACACACATATATATAGGGCTTTCTTGAAGCCATTTATTTTCAATTAGCCTATCGGGTAAAGAAAAGAAAAGAAAGGAAAAGAAAAAAGGAAGAAACCTTATGAAAACAAGACTAAAATAAAAAGACAAACGGCTTTAAATGTATTATTAATTCAGGAGATATCCTTCTCATCAGCCCTCATGCATGTCGTAAATAAACAAAAGTTTATAATACTGTATATCTTTACAGTAAAGAGTCCAGCTGCACCGGACAGAAGGACTGGAGCTCACCGGTCATGGTGAACCCTCCCACGAACAGACCGATGTCTCTTCCGCCGACCATGATGGACTCGCTGCGGTCAGCTCCCTCGGAGACCCCCGAGCCCTTGTTCTTCCACGCCGCCCAGATCCCCACCATCAGGATCAGCAGGTAGAAGACGATGATGGCCAGCAGTCCGTCCACATGAATGGCCATCTTACACTGACCTGCGCGAGCCACAGCAACTCGATCAACTCCTTCGGTTCTTATGATTATTTAGTAGTTACGATTTCACACACTGACATAGACAAGGAAAAATAACAAAGGAAATAATATACATTATTATTTTTGTATGGTTTGTTAGCACTTATTGAGGATCTTTCTATTTAAATTCAACTTTCAGTTTAGTTTTACTTTCAAATGAAACAATGCTTCCACTAAGCAACAAGTAGCGGTAGATTGTATTGTAAATGCACTCCTAGTACATGGTAAAACAAAACAAAAAAATCAGTAAAACAAAGATATAGTGAGGTACCTCTGCTGAGAGAGACTGAAGGAGAAGAGCGGCGGAGCGGCGCGCATCACCGGAGACTGTCTGGAGGAGACCGCGAGCGCGCGCGCTCACTCTCTCTCTCTCTCTCTCTCTCTCGCGCGCGCACACACACACACACACACACACACACATTCTCTTTCTCTCTCACACACTCCTGAATACAGCGGTAGTGGGGTGAGGGTTAGGTTTAGTGACTCAACATTTTTTTTTTTTTTGGTTAAGATTTGTGTTTAGTAATTTTAATGCAGAATTTTTGATGTTTACTGGGGGAATTAAATATAAGTTTTTAGTGAGGAGGAAAATGTGTTTACTAAATGATTTAATAACAGCTAAACAAGCAATTTGGAAAACAGGAATGGCAAAGAATGAACTCCCTGCAAGGATCCTGACATGCTCAGATGAAAATCGCGCTTGTTACAGTCTTACAAATAATGATGTGCTCTTTGTGATGTGTGGGGTGTTAAAAGTTTAATTCATGATGATCAACTTGTAATGCTGTTAATTGTAATTGTAAAATCCTTTATTAAATGAACCGTGGCCAGACAAAATGACCACTCAATGTCAGATCATTTTCTTCGAGGAGACTGCTGGTGCTCACAATGTAGGTTAAACAATTAATACTATACTATACTAAAACACTATATTTTGTGTTTTTGTGCTGGTACCCTAACCTAGCTGGTTTCTCAAGAAACATGACACTAAAACCACCAGTAGGTGGCAGCAAGAGTGATTCAGTAAGAAATGACTGATCCATCCAGAATCACAGAGTGAGGGTAATCCCGAAACATGAGTGTGTTCTGTACAGTATGAATATGTGTGTGTTATGAGTGTAATCTGGACATGATGTCATATGCAGCCTGCCTTCATGAATGAATCATTGGCTCACCTGATCTGTTCAGGATTGGATCACTGCAGCGTTGTTCTGAGACATTCGGATGTCTTGCTCTGACTTTGTTTGGAACTGTTTTCACTGATGAAACAGGAAATATTGTGTCGAAAGAGAAATTCAATCATTAGCTTCTTGTTTGTTGAACTGTTGTATAAAATCAGTAGTCTATTATTTGTGAGCACACTCCTTCTGCTGGTATTCATATACAGTATATTAAACAAACAACCCTGTTGGGATTTTTTAATGAACTACATGCCATAAAACTGCATTCTAATACTCTGATATTATCATAGATGAGAAATATTGTATACAACTGTATACTAGATGAGACCGAGGTATAAGGACCCTTTAAGGGCAATCCCTCAAACTAAAATTTTACCTTCAGGATGAAAACTGTCAGGAGTGTTTAGATCTGGTTCTCTGTACAAGTTGTTTTCTTCATGGACGTGAACTCTGGATTCGACTGTCTTGGGTTGATCTATGGTTTAATGGACTGTGCTGGGGCTTCTGACTTCCACTTTTTTGCGAAGATCCATTAAGGGGCTCCGTATTTACAAGCTTGTGATGAATAATATATTCATTATTATTAAGAGAAGAACTGGAGGAATAGGCTATATACAACACTGAATATTGAAAGTTTTATGTGGCACAGTAGGCTATTGTCAGGAACGAGAGCTGAGGCAGTCAAATCCATGTGTAGGCTATTTATTGACAGACTTACAGAACAGTAAAGGCAAGGCAATGGTCCATAACGGCGTACAACAATGTCGGAGGCAGAGGCAAAAGACAAAACAAAGAACCGGCGTGAGGTCGGGCGATCGGCAAACAGAGTCCAGAGAACGATGAGACAAAAAGGGAAAGTCGAGGGACAGACGAGGTCGGCAACGAGGAATCCGCAAACAATAAACAAAGACAGTAATACAGGGAAACGCTTAGAGAGGAGGGAAAAGCCACACACAATGATCAGCAGGGAACACAAGGAGATCTGGAGCATTTTTAGACAAAAATGCCATTTTCAAATTTATCCAGATTAGTGTAAAAGTAGCCTAAGGCCTGAGTGCCATTTACAGTCTCTACTGGAACTCCAGCTGGGTGTGACAGCTATATTGTCATATCAAAATACAAAATGCGTTTTAAATGTCAGAATCAGAAAGAGCTTTATTGTCAAGTGTTTACACACAAACCCAAGAAATCAGTGGCGAACAGATATGAATATAATTAAGGTCATTAGAATGAAATATAATGCTAATAATAAACAGAATAGACAAGCGATCCCAGTCACCAGAGATCTAATCACCATCACCCGTCATGACCACCTGTTCCCGATCTCAGCACTAATCAACGGCACATAAAACCACACACCACATTGCACACTTTGTCTGAGCTTGTTCCTGCAAAGTGTACTCACACTACTAAAGCATTACCTGAACACCTACCTCTTGAACTTACTTGAAATCTCCCCTCGTGTGCTCCTTGTTGTGCTTTGTCTCTCCAGATTCCCATGCAGGATCTCCTTCCTCGTCTCTCCCAAAGTCTGCAGTGTTGGTCTTTGTCTGCGTGCTGTCTGTTCGCTTCATAACAGTATCACACCTCGAGAGTAGAAAAAGCGTTGTGCATTGACAAAAGCTTTTAATCACTGTATAACATCTGTCAGAATCCTTTCAGATTTCGATTAAGTGCATGATCATGTGAAGTGAACATTTGATGACGTGTATGCATTTCAGTTTACATGAAATAATGATCTGTTAATCATTAGGTAATGTTTAATAAGTGTATTAGTAAATATTAATAAGCATGTGTTCTTGCTTACTTGCTTACTTTTGTTTGGAATTCACTCAAAATTAAAATGCCATCAAAACTTTTCTTGAGACACTTGGTTCCCTTCAGAGATAAATTCCTAACACCCACAACACATCATTGGTTGAATTGGTAAGAATAAGATAAATGTTTAAAAATTTAAGACTTTTTCTTTTTTTGTTTGATTTACTTTTATAATGTAGTTGGTGGCAGGTTTACGTTGCTTTTGCTTTAAGTGAACACGTTCGGTGAGCGCATCGTGAGTGTGTGCACATAAACCCGTTGCTTTCAAATACTGGACTACACTTAAAAACACAAGCAAATACTGAATATTGTGATAATGGTTTGATTCAGTGACATTTTCTTAAACACTCCCTGGACTCGGTTGGTCTCTGAATATGTCAGAGAGGTTTGAGTCTGAGTCAGGTCCATCTTTTCTGTATGCGAGACTGGACTCAAGTACCCTAACTCTAAATGAATGAACCATGTGGAGCATCATTAGGTGCTTCAGATCTCTGACAGTCACTAGCTCGACACGGCGAAGTTCTGTGATTATCAAGAAAAATACACTTTTTGTTGTACTCATGCAGGCGCAGCCCACTTAAAGGTATTACAACAACTCTTCATCCCGAGATTGTGATCGTGGATTCGTTATCGGCCAAAGCACAATTCCAAAGCAATACCCGCTCCCTAAGGAACAGAAAATGGAGACAATGGGATTTCCAGAATAATCAAATATCTAAATTAATATATAATCAACATTTGTGATCTGTTCTCAATTACAAATATAGCCTAAATATAACGGTCACTTGAAATTGGAGTCAGATCGAACATGCAGCTAAATCAAAACTGAAACTAAATTCAAATAAATTTAAACACGCAGGTTAGAGACCGAACGCCACTGAACCTTCAACCAGGACACAGGATTTGTTTCTGGGGAAGGACTGGACCTTACGACTTCACAATTAACCCTGAAAGGGCTCCAGATTCAATCAAGGCTGACATGTATATCTTCCAGTAGTGTGTGATCTGAGACATTCTTTCCTTGTATTCAGCCTTTTTATTAAATCTCTTTTGCCATGTCAATGGTGTATTGCTGTCGTTAGTTCGTTTTTTAACATTCTCCCAAATGCCAAACGTTGGGCCTTTAGTTACTGACAGGCCACTAGGAAGGAAGGTAATAACATTGAGATGAACAGAATAGACATTGACACACACTTTGTACCTTTGTAGTACTCAATTCCCCACGGACGGGCTTGAGGGACTAGAAGTGGTCCATCTCTGCAGTTGACTTGCAGGTCGTATTCTACAGCATCCATTCATGTTTCATGTTCTTCGGTAATGTCACAAACATAGCTGTGGTGAAGCGAGTTGTGAGCCTTTTCCAGCGGCACAGAAAACTTGGAGGCAGAAGTTCTCTTTAAGAACATTTCATGAAAAACAAACAAGGACAAAACTGAAACAAAGCAAACCGACACAAACCACATCCACTAAGAAACATCAACGACTGACAGAGGTAAAAGACATGGGGCATGGATTTATACAGAGACTAATCAGGATTAAACACAAGACACCTGGGACACACAGCTGGCAGAGGATCAACACTAATGGCAAGGGGCGGAGTAAACAGACACAGAGCATGAACAGGGACAATAAACACATAAGAATGCCTACGGCGTTACATAGCCCTCCCCCAAAGCGTGGCTTCCAGATGCAAGATTAAAGTTATTAGTCTTTGGGGGGGTGGTGCAGACGGGTGAGACGCCCTCCAAGGCGGCGCAGATGTCCACTTGGGTGGATCAAAAGGCAGTGAAGCTCTCCAGGGCGGAGCAGACGATGGAGACGCCCACCTGGACGGAGCAGATGGAGGAAACACCTTCCAGGGTGGAGCGGACGGCAGGAAAGCCCACCTGGGCATACCAGGAAACTCGGCTGCCCTCCTGGGCCGGTCAGGCAATGAGAATGCCCTCCTGGGCCAAACAGACAGCGAAGACACCCTCTAGGGTGGAGCAGATGGTGGAGAAGCCCACCTGGGCATACCAGGAAACTTGGATGCCCTCCTGGTCCGTACAGACAACGAGAATGCCCTCCTGGGCTGAACAGGCAACGAAGACCCCCTTCAGGCCGGAGCAGACAGTGGGGAAACCACCTGGACATACCAGGCAACGAGGATGCCCTCCTAGGCCATCCAGTCAGCGAAGACGCCCTCCAGGCACTCTCGGGCCATGGTAACTCAGGGCTGGGACCCGACTGATGCAGAATGGGAACTGCAATGCCATCACAGCTCGTGAGTCCGCGGGATCAGCAACTTTCTCTGGGGTGTTGGCACTGAAATACCTCCATAGCGCACTGACTTAGGAGGCGGACTCCACGGAATCGCAAGGCGGGAAACAGGCAGCTGCAGATATCCTCCGGGCTTAACGGCCATCTTGTGCGCTGTTGGTGGTGACACGCGGGGTAGTGAATGTGGATGTATGCATTCGCGGATGCAAACGCCATCTTAACATTTGGTTGTCACAAACATAGCTGTGGTAAAGCGAGTCTTTCATTCAACAGAAATCAGTACCTTTGGTTTTGTTCTTGGGAAAAATGCCTTTCATCGTACCTGAACCTGAAACACAGAACAACCCAAACATTCTGTCTCCGCACCTAAAGCAATGCTGTTATGACAATGATTCTATAGATATTCTATATCTCAGTATTATCAAAACCAGACTTGCACACAAACTTTGCATTGCAATCGTTTCCCAAAAAGTCCTTTGTCTGGAAATATTATGAAGTCTGTAAACATTCTTTATGAAAGCCCCTAAACGCTGAAGACAGGTGAAAACATTGCTGTGGTGTGTCTGATTGCCTGTGTGGCTACTGTTTAAGGTGTGCTTAACTGGTCTTGTGTTGTCAGATCTTTGGTGTTTGTCGTCTGCTTCCCGGATGGGTTCTGCAACAGCTCCTGGTTCCCTGTTACTCGTCTGGAGGTTTCGACTTCGGAGTGGCTGTCTATTGCGTCCCTGTGCTATCTAGCCAGCGAGCCTCAGCCAGATCTCTGTGTTTTCTGCTTTTGTGTTTGGAACTGACCGCACATGGATTCAGCGAAAGTGGTCAAAATTCAGGATCTTTTAATCAATAACAATGCTCGCATGGATCGCTAGGATGAACAGATTCTATCAACTGGGTGTGCCGGATGTGCACCACCCAACTACAGCTCTTAAGATCGTCCACTGCACCGCTCACACCACCTGATCCCTCGATCTCTATAGACAACGTATACTACCACAAACCCAGACTATCTTGACCAGAGACGTACAGCGCTGAGTATAATCCCTCTAGAGCCTTTTAAGTGCCCTATGTTTTTCTCTCTTCATCCTCTGAAATTCACTAAAGAAGTGTCTACGGTGGCCCTGGTATTGACATTGCTGTCTGGGAAAGCGGCACTGTAGGGAAGCGTGGTGTGGGAGAATCATCATTGCTGTTCCTCATTCCATTCATAGGATATCATAAGATATTTCTCAAGGCCCTTAATGGACAGTCTCTGCCTTGTGCTACACACTCTACCACCCTAATGACACCCATCACCTCTGCTAATCACACTGAAAGGATTGCTTTTTTTCCTACTGACTCTCCTCTTGCCCCGCTTGTGTTGGGTCATCATGGTCCATGAATTCAGTATCTGCTTGGAGCAAGTCATGGTATGCTTCTTGTCTTGTGACTGCTTTTCTCTCGGTTTCTTGTTCTGTGTTGCAGGATGAGGTGGTGAATGTGTCAAACATGCCTAAGGAGTACCATGACCTGAAGGAAGTGTTCAGTAAGTCCAGTAAGGATGATAGTAAAAGGAAGAAGAATGGTCAGACTCCTCTGCCCAATGAGTGGATGCTCTTTCTCCAATCCAAGCCAATCCAATCCAATCCAAGCTCAGTGTCTGAGCTGGGAACCTAAAAGTGGAGTCTCAATGTACTTGTCCTCTTCTACAGAGCTGAAATCTGCAGGTGCTGCAGATTGAATGAGTTTGACAGCACTGATTTCAGAAATTTAATGCAGATTCTCAAAGGCGCTGTATTTCCTTCATCAAGGTGCCTGCCCCATACATCAAGCTTTCGGATCAATGCAGTGATCTTGTCTGCTAGGTGAGGTTGGTGCTTGTCTTTCCCTTGAAGCTAAAGATTTTTTGGTTTTCTTTGCGTTCCGTGTCACAAATCTATTCATTGTTAATTATACCAGCATCTGTCTACCGCCCGTCCACATTTAATTGTTTCGCTTCAATTATTCTGATGTAAAATCACTGTCATAAACTACTGTGGTTCCATGTGACATTATCTTTGCTATTCGTTCGCTGATGTTGTTTTAATTTAGGATTACATTTAAATATGTCTTAACACCTTTACTCCTTTACTACTTTACCTTTACTATTGTAGAAGAGCGTCTGTAGGTAAAGAATCTGGCAAGGCTTCCTAGGACAAGGAGAGGTGAGTGGATTCAAGGAGGTAATATGGCGAAGTTACCTCATGCTCAGTCGCTGAGCTACAGGCAGGTGATGCTTTTAACTCCCACAGTTAAGTGTCCTCATGTGCGGCTCGTTAGAAATCTGGCGATAGAGAGCGGATATAGGGGACTGAACTGGGGAACTGGGAGCTGAATGTGCGCTCGTTTGATGCCCTTGTGGCTGGCAGCGGTAGCTGCTAGGCGCTTTCATGGCTTGTCACGTGACGTAACCTTATCAAAGAACTTAATAAAATATGAAAATAGATATACCCAAATATTTAATATAGACTATAGGGAATTGCACGCAACATACTGTTACACCGTTAGGCGTTTCCTCTGACTATTGTTTTGTTTTCATGTCTTACCCATGTGCTTTTCTGTTTTTATTTTCATTCAGTCTCGCGTGTTTTGTCTTGTTTGTAACTCCACCCCGCTCCCTTTCAGCTGTGATTCCCAGGTGATTTGTGTGTTCATTTAAACCATACGTTGAGTCTTGTCTTTGTGGATTATTAACGTTATGGTGCTTATCGGTGCCTTTTGTGAAATAAATGTTCACAATCACTCCAAATCTCATCCTTGTGCCTTTGCTTTATTTGCTTGGAATCGAGAGCGCAACTACACGCAGCCCAAGTGTGACATATACATGGATTTTTTATTTCATTTTGTTTTTAATGACCCGCCCCAACCGGCCACGCAAATAAAGTGACAATTTCTTAACCCCTTCTGAAATCATGCCATTCTCAAATGCATGTTGGTGTGGCATCACACCGACAGAGGCCACTCCCACAATAGTTGTTTGACTACCTCAGACCCACCCTGAGTGAGTCGTCATCAGACCGAGACACCTAAGAGATTGAGGTGTTTTGTTGTTGAATGAATTAATGAACATAGCAGTTGTCATTTACCCCCGACATCTGAGTGACTGAATACATGGAGGATTAACGTTACGTTTGGTTCTGAAGGGAAACGCGCCCTTGATCAACTGAAATGCGTTTATGTTCATGAAAATCATTCATGATCCAGCCTCACCTACAAAAGCAGTGACGGTGTGTTCACACAGGGCATCAACGTAAACTCTTCCCACTGAGTTTGAATGGGTGATGTCAAGCGTTGCTGAAAAGAACTGTGGATCTGTCGGCAGTGCTTCACTGGCGTTGTTCGTGGAAAAAGTTGAGAATTTTTAAACTTCTGCTGCGAGCAACACCAGTGAAGCACCTGCCAACCGAAGCGTCAGCCAATCAGGATCGCTCTATGCAAAAACAGTAGCCAGGCGGCAGCCAATCACGTTCATCCTGTATCCGATTTTTTGTTGTTGAGTTCCTCTCTAATTTCATTGGCTGACGCTGCTATGACCATGGCATCAGTGCCAAACTTCAGCCACGCCTTCCGTCAAGTGTTGATGCTGACTCCCCGTGTGAGCACACCATGAGTATAATGTCTTTTAATGAATCGTTGCGAATCACCTTTCCTGATAATGTGCTAATTACTAAGTTTCACTATGAGAACGACTAAAAAAAGATCCTCTGGGAGTGCCTCGGAAAAGAGGGGCGGGGTTATTGGAGCTTGTAAACATTTAAAGGGGAAGTACACAGAACAGAGCCATTTTTAAAGAGCTATTTGACAGGGTAAAATTAGCGTTTTTTACACTATCTTTGAGATAAATTTTAAAACAAACTATATTACAAACTTTCCATTAAGACCCTAAAGAATCATATTAGCTCCCAGGAGGTGTGCTGGTTTTGCCAACAGTAGTAAGCTCCCATCATAAAGAGGGCCCAGTCCAAATTCTTAACATGTCTAATGAGGATATGTGGTTGCTCGCATCGTTGTTCTGGTGGATAATGACCCAGAACACGAGGTAACATTTCAACGCATTTCTGTCAATGCTGAAGAGATCTCTCTAGGGGTCCATGTCACCATTGAAACAAGAGCAGTGGTCTAAGGTGTTATCTCAGCTGAACCTAGGAAGTACTGCGGAACAACAAGCTGAGTTAAAAGCATTGCTTGCTGAGTATGTTCACGTGTTCACCCTGGAAGATGATGATCTTGGGTTCACGACCAGGGTACAGCATGAAATTAATTTGGTGTACAATGTGCCTGTTAACCTGCTGTATCGTCAAATTCCACCCAACCAATACAGAGAGGTCAAGGAACATATTGCACAACTGTTGAGAAAGGGTGTTATCCAAGAGAGCGCAAGTGCCTATGCATCTCCAGTTGTGCTAGTAAGGAAGGCCGACAGTAGTATTAGGTTGTGCGTTGATTACCGCAAGTTAAATCTGAAAACCAAGCGGGATGCATTTCCACTGCCGCGATTGGATGAGAGCTTTGCAACAAGGTGCCCAGTTCTTTTCGAGCATCGACCTGGCCAGTGGATATCACCAGATGGCTTTAGCAGAACATGATAGGCTCAAGACAGCCTTTGCCACACCATTTGGGCAGTACAAACATCTGAGAATGCGAATGGGGGTGTGTAACAGGCCCGCAACTTTCCAACGATTAATGCAAACAACTATGAGTGATCTTATCTTCCAGATTATGCTTGTGTATTTGCATGACATTTTGGAGTTAGCACAGTCCGCAACCTCTCCTAATGCTTGGGAGCCATTTTGGAATGTTTCCCAAGCATTAGGAGAGGTTGCGGACTGTGCTAACAAGGCAACAAGAGACGGGAAATGCCATTTTCTTTAGCCTACAGTGAATTTTTTGGGGCATCAGGTTTCCACCGAGGGTATAGCCACAGACCCCAACAAGATCTCTGCTGTAAAGCAGTGACTGGTACCCACAACTCTGAAAGCTCTTAGGTTGTTCCTCCGGTTCTGTGGGTATTATAGAAGATTTGTCCCTGGCTTCTCAAAACTTGCAGGGCCGCTACATGACTTAGTCAACCAGTGCCTGAACGAGGGACCTCAAGTAAAAGTTAACCAGAAAGTGATAAGTGAGTGGAATCCTGATTGTCAGGTGGCCTTCCAACCCGGAAGAGGGGGGTAATCTCTTATGCGAGCCGAAGGTTGTGAAATGCTAAAGGGAATGACAAGAATTATAGTAGCATGAAATTAGAACTGTTGAGCCTCAAATGGGCAGTAACTGAAAAATTCCGGAGCTACTTGCTGGGCTCCAAATTCACTGTCATCACAGATAATAACCCGCTATGCCACCTTAACACTGACAAGCTACTGTAGGACCCCTCTAACAAAGGTGGGAGGCGCAACTAGCAGCCTTTGATTTCGATGTTCAATACCGACCAGGGCGAAGCAATAATGCTTCAGGTGCATTGTCTAGGCAGCCCTTGGCTGGGGAGCCTGTGGTAGACCAGGAAGATGTTGACTATGACAACTGTGTGACTATTTGTAGCCTGGTACGATGAGGGACTGCTCTTGATGCTGAATTGGTCCAAGCTGGAAGGAAGAATGCATGCCGTGGAAGCAGGTGGGCTGGCAACCAAGGAAGCGCAAGGGAGAACGGCTACTTGGCCTGGCTTTTCTAAGGAGCAGTTGTGTCAAGTAAAGATCCAGTGTTAAAGTGCCCCTATTATGCTTTTTCAAACATGATCGTTCATGCAGTGTGTCATGTAGCTGTATGTGAACATAAACTATCTGCAAAGTTGTAACGCTGACAGTGCACGATAAATAAAGTTATTGTCTATCAAAAACAAGAGTTGACTCACATTCGCCTAAACGAGACGTCAACCTTTTTGAATCTTTTTCTGTTACCGGGCCACATCACTAGATAACATATTTGGAATAATGTCCGCCCACGTTCTATGTCGCGAACAGCTTGCCCCGCCCCTAAACAGTACAATCTCCACATCGATGACATCAAGTGAAGAAAATGCTGCATCCAGTGAGAGTTAATTTGTTTTATATGACCTTCTGAAAGATGAATCTATGAAGAATGAGTGATTAACATTAATTTTGTTCAACAACACATCAGCAGTACAGTCTCTTGTTGTGTCCCCATCATTTTACTGATGACTGCTTTTCCAATCTTGAAGTAACAGTTACAACACGATATTCACCAAATGCTTGGTTTTAAAAGAACGATCAGAGTCCAGTTTATTTGGACCTGCTTGCTCCTCTGAACTTCTAACTGTAAGTAAGATTAAAAATTGATGATTGTATTTTCTTGCGATGTCATGTAACAACCCTGCATATGTCCCAGTAACCGGCTAACTTGCTTTGTAGTTCTGTTGTTCAGCTGTGGGACTATAATGCAGTCTAAACATTGTGATTGATGAAGCTTGACTGTCTGTCTGTCTCATCATGAGTTTAAGTCCCTGTTTACATGAAGGGACGAAGCAGGTATTTCCCTGCAGTTTGGTTATGCTTAAAATGCTTAACGTCATGTGAGCTCCCAATTTAACGTTACATAGGTTTGGCATAGTTATTTTCACGCTCGACGGCGTATTTATACGGGCTGATATAAATTACAAGTTTTTTGAAAAGAGAAGTGGGAACTGATAAGACTCATGACTGGTTAGCGGTACATCAGAAACGGCTGAAGGAGAAGTCTATGCTGAAAAGAAAGCAGCACAGCGGATTAAGCTTTCCCAGGATAAAGTGTATTGCCCCTCTGTTGAGGTTGGCCAGATCGTATACATGAGGAATCGACCACTGGGAAAGAAAAAAATGCAAGATGCCTGGCAACTTACCCAGTATTGGGTGATAGAGATTCAAGGGACTACTCATACCGTGGAACCAATGGAAGGAGATCCCATCAGGAGAGTGAATCGAGTGGATCTCAGACCCTGTGTGCACATCCCTAGTGTAGTGGTTCCCAAGAGGGGTGTTGAGCCCAATCTGGAAGTGGATGAGGGGTCAACGGGGAATGTGGACGAGGGGTGGAGGGTGGAGTAGTGCTGTTGGAATGCACTGGCCCGAATATAGATGGAGATCTCACATGCACTGAAGAAGAAAATGATATGGGAGCTTCAGAGGTATGAGGTTATTTTTGTGTCTTTATTATGCAAACAAAAATACTGTGTTTGAGAGTAAAACTAATTATTTTGTAATTGAAAATAAAAGTTTGCAAAAAAAAGTATTTTTAAATCTCAAAAATAAAGAAATTGATAACAAAAGTATTTGCAATGCATGTACTTTTCTTTACAATCTTTATTTTTCTTTACGCTCTTCAAACACTTTCATCGCGAAACCACAAGTTTTGC
>JAUMHP010000068.1:2208109-2221250 GCA_032361065.1 Enteromius trimaculatus
TCGTGATCACGAGAAAACAACTTTTGTTATGTCGAGATAACGAGAAAAATAAGTCGTGATCACGAGAAAACAAGACGCTTAGAACTTCCGTAGAGATGTAAATAAAATCATTAAAATAAAAAGTTAAAGGAATAGTTCACCCAAAAATGAATATTCATGCCTTAAGTAGTTCCAAACCAGTATAAATTTCTTTATTGTGCTGAAAGATATTTTGAAAAAAGGTTTGTAAGCACACAGTTTTGGGTCACCATTGACTTCCATAGTATCTGTTTTCTACTATGGAAGTCAATGGTGACCAAAACAGCCTGGTTACAAACTTTCTTCAAAATATAGGCGGAACAAAGAAATTCATGCAGGTATGGAACTACTCGAGGGTGAGTAAATGATGACACAATTTTCCTTTTTGGTTCAACTATTTATTTAATTTACATTTTCAATCCAATTTTGCTACAATATAATTATTATCTTGAAAGGACAACACTTGCAAGCAAGTTATGAGCTTTCTGATTAATGTTTATGTGTGAATAAAAGTGTTACGTAAATCTGTTAGAAGTGTTTGTGTTTCTTAAACCACTTAATTCAGATTAATTTTAATGTGTTTGTATTAACCTTTTGAGGCACTGAAGTTTGAAAGGAATAAACGGGAACTTTCATTAGCGGGTTCTCTCTACTTTCATTAAAAATAACCTCATTTGTGTCCCTGACATGACGGTCTAAATGATGACAGCATGTAAGTTTCTTGGTGATCTGACCCTTTAAATCTTGACAGAAGCAGATGAAAAAAGATACATTACTGTCACTGAAAATGGGAAGTCTAATCAAGCACCTTGCATTATGAGACAGTACTTAGTTTAGTGTGATAGACTGTAAGTTGTTGGCAGGTGAAGCACAAAAGCTTCTCAGTATTTCACTTCTCAGTTTTTTCACTGCCATATCTAGTGATAGCCTACAGGCATGTTTGTTCTAGTTAAAGGGCTTCAATTAAATTACCCAACTTTCCTCTCTGTTAAGTCCTAATGCTGCTGTAAATTAGCCGTGGTGTCTCCACAAATCCCGCCGGGCACCAGCACATCCTCTCAACTTTACATCCTTATTAGAGGAGCGTCCTCATTAATGGACATTAGGCTTTCAGAGGAAGCATTTTGGTACAATAAAAAGTGTGTAATGACGGAGATCTTGGCAGTTAGCAAAAAGCGGCTTACTATTAAAGCAATGAGTGTGATTCATTAGCGCCTTCAAAAACAAGTTTGTGGGATTTTTATGGCTTCAGCATTAGAAGACAACATCTGAAGTGGTTGTAATGGCACTGAACTGCAACCTATTTTGCACAAAACAAAGAGTTGTTATAAACCACAATATTAGTTTCATAATATTAACCCCAAATGAGCCTTAAGACGACTTAAAAATGACTTCATATAAAATAACATAGGCCAAGACAGTTCCTATTTAAAAAACGGCTTCAATAATGAATAAACTCTTAAAATGCCATGGACATTGTAACGAAGATTAGGTCTATACATAATATTTGTAGTTATGCCAAGCTCATTTTTTAAAGTGAATATAATACATACTTGCTTCTTTTTTTTTCAGTCATAAAACTTGATTATTTTTTGTAGCAGTCTCTAAATTATGGCAATGACTTCTGATGAATTGCTGTTTTTTTCCGCCTCATGTGTAAGCCAGATAACAGCATCTGATAAATGAATAAATGTAAATGAGTGACTGTCAGTGAAGTTTCTCTGTTTAAGTTAGCATGGTACAGCTGGCATTGCTTAAATAGAGAAATGTACTCTGAACACACACTGGCATTCAGTGAAAGAGACCTCTCTTTTAAAATATAGTCAGCATGGCAATGAATGATGCCTTTTACCATTAAGTTCCATGCCTCTAATTAAATTGCTTTGTAATGCAAAGTGCCATATTAGGGCACTGATTTTACAGCCTGGGTCAGTGGGACACCAAGCCACTCAGAGCTGGATACTATCTAGGTTTCCCACTGCACTACAGAATTTTGGTAGTACTGTATGTAAGTAGTACTTTATTCCTTTGCCATATTTTCCAGAAGCATCAATACTGTATACATTGTAACATGGGAAACTGTTTGTATATTGGTCAAATCAAATTAATGTTCAAAAAATGCAGTTTAAATGGGCATTTCCATTTGCAAGATCAGATACAAAGAAAACAAAACCTTTCTAAATACAAAGTTCTGGAGCAGTCCAATAGATGTAACCAATGTTCAGAGGTGTATTTGTGAAATTAGTGAATACACTTTTATTATTTCATGTTGCAGACCATGAACTGATTTACAGTTGAGACACAAGAACAGATTGCAAAAATTATTATTACTTATTATATTTAATGACACAACCCCGTTTAGCTTACATTTTCGTGCGCATACTGAATTTTGATGCAGCTAAATTATCTGTTTTCATTGATTCTGTTGTCAGAAAACAGGATGAATAGGGAACAGTGACTTATTAAAACTACATAACCAGTTCTACCTTAGATGTTAATCTGTTAAACACAATGTTTACAAAAAGTATAAACTGGTTCTTCAAATCTGAATCACAATGTTGTTCCAGGGTCAACAAAGATTTTGACCCAGGGACACGCCGAACTCGGCAAAATCAGGTTCTGCTCTCGTGCACACTGGCGTTAAACCTACCCCGGAGTTTTCAAACTTTTCCAAAGTGTCCATTTTCGAGGGTAAAAAACGGCAAATAGTGTAAACGATGGGCGAAAATGTTTTAAAACGAAAACCCACTAGTGTAAACGGGGGCTCAGATAAGCAACATATCTTTTAACTGAAAGCGCAGTTCTTTCAGCTGTTCGCTGAACAAAGCAGACGCAGGAGCGTGAGTATCAGATACATAATATTTCCGTTTGCTACGAGCAGGATACACTAGAAGCTCGTGGTAATAAACACTGTAAATAGCAACTGTTCGCATGTCCTCGCTTAATGCGCATCTTGTGTAAGAAAAAAGCATTTTGGGCGCCCAATGCTGTCGCCTACCTTTGCCTAATGGGTAAGTCTGCAACTGGGCATGTTACTTTAAAAAGTAATTAGTCATAGTTACTAGTTACTTCTCACAAATAGTAACTGAGTTAGTAACTCATTGTAAAAGTAACTAATTACCACTGAAAGTAACTTAAAAAAAAAAAATCTGATCAAATGGCAAACTTGGATGCACCCAATATTAAATGTTAAATTAATGAAACTAACTGGTGGTGGTGCTTGTTTATCATTTAGTGTTTCTATAAAAAACAGGGCGAAAAAAAAAGATAAAGCTACTACGAATTCTACTACTAATAACGATATAAAACGCACTAAGTATTAATGAGCTGCTAGGTTTATAAATATTAATCACGTAGTATGCGTTCGCTCGAATTGATTTGCTGAAATCAAAACAGGGACAATAATAGATGAGCCCCAGCCAATAATTAGTCCCGCCCACTACCAGAGAAACCGGCAGTTCTTAAAAGCTGAAGAATTGCAAAGGAAATCAGTTATTTTGACTGGAAAATACAACAAAGAATATTGTTTACATGTAGCGCGTCAAGTCTGCATGTTATGAAAGGCTCTATTGCTCTTTATCTTTCTTTGCTTGAGACAAAGCGATGTGCGTCTTCACAGAGTTTATGGGACGTCAAATACAGCTACACTGCGCATCCAAGACGGACTGAAAAATAAAATGCTAATAATATTATAGTAAATTATAGTAACGCCACATTGTCAGTAACGGTAACGGCGTTGTAACGAGGAAAATCTATTCTGCCACGACCAAATACATCAACACTGTCATGTACATTACCATAAGTAATTAGTCTCAATAGAGTACTTAAATATTCCTCCTACTACTAATAATAGCAGTTCGCAATAGGAAAGCCAGTGTTTATAGATAAATTACTGCAAAATCATTAGCCTGTTTGCTACAACGACTGGAAGTATTTTAATATAGATACTTTTAGGGAACTAATCCTCTTTTGGTTTGAAACAAATTTGACAAACAAGAATCCAGTCTGTTTTTTGTTGCCTTTGCAGATTCATCTTGAAACCCAAGGGTTCCTCTTCAGTCACCAGCTGGGAATGTTAGTCAAGAGCCAAAAATTCATGCCTTACTACCAAATGTCTTTTGGAAAAGAGCTGATTGGCAGCTACAGCGCTCCTGCACATGCCATGCGTATGCAAACACCTGGAAAGAGAAGCAATCGTTCAGCTGGCCTCGCTGGAGTCTTCCAGAGTCAAATTGTCTTCATCTAAATAAATGGCTCACACAGTGGAGCCTCTTATTACAGTCCCTTAGCTCCGGAACTGACAGCACAATAATGACAGACAGTGATTTAGATCACTTACAGCAATTACAGTGAAAAATATTCAGCCTTTTCACATCAAGATTTCCTGGGAGAACTGAGGAAATGATCAATAGGAAAAAGCTAAGCTCTTGAGTAACGAAATATTCATGAAGAGCAAAGGGCAGGATGTGAGATAAAACGAGATGTGATTATAACTAGTGATTCTTCTTTCTGTTCTGTTCTATCTTTCGTCTTAAACTAAACTGATCCTAATAGTGTGAACATTTATAAATGTGTTCATTTTTAATACCCAGACCAATAATGCTGGGGAAGCAATTTTAAAAACTCTCTTATTTAGCCTGTTACAAGGGATGCAGTATGTAATGTCTGTGCCACTGAAAGCTCTTTCGAATACACCCCCAAACCATCAACCACGGATCGAACAGATACCCTCGCCTCAAATCACTCCAGAGGTTTATTCAGCGCTGATTTGTAGGACTAAACTGGTCGCTTCATAGCAACTCAGGGACATACATACTGTGGATGTCAATGGGGTCCACCAACTGTTTGGTTACCCACATTCTTAAAAAATCATCTTGTGCTCAACAGAAGAAATAAACTAGTGTTGTATAGCCACACCATCAGACTGATGACGTTTACACCTGGTATTAACATGTGTTTTCGCTGATCCCATTACAAGTGGACGACGCTAAGTACAGATATAAACAGGGTGCAAAACGTTCTCGACCACATCCAGAGGTGGTTAAAAATGCATTTTATGGGATTGCTGTTGTAGTGCACATTTGTTCAGTTTGAAAAAGTGTTTGAAAAGCTTCTGAAGACCGCCTTCTCTCCACCTACTGACCAAACATGTAATCACTGTGAGACGTGTTGGTGGGAAGCCCGCTCGTCAAACTTTGTCAAGTTGAACTTGAATGTTTATTTCGAAGCACTAGAGAGAGTCCACATCGTTTGTTACCCGAAGCAAAAGTGGCTGCTCTCCTCATCAGTCCCATTTTGCGAGCATTTTCTCCACTTGTGATCGGATTAACAAAAATGCATGTTAATACCAGATGTAAACAGGGCCCTGGCAAATACTCGTTCTCACAGTTGTAGATAAAAATGACTTTCTTTTCCCATGATGGAGTTTAGTACCACTAAAGCAGATGTACCGCTAAAAATCGTAAAACAGAAGTTGTGATTGTCTTTTCTTCCCAAACAACCCTTTGTAAAGACTTAGTTACTGTTGTAATGTCAACACAATAAGCAACACGTCATGTTCTCATGGAGCAAAAAACACAAGGCAGCAGGGAGGAATAGCCTTAGTCTTAACTTTCATATTTTGTCATTTTTAAGAAATGTAAACTATAAATACTGATTACTGTATCACTGCAGTGCTTCAGGTCAAGTGGTATGTGATCCTTTTTATCTTTCCATATTTACTCAAGGCATAAAATAAACATGAACGAATCATCAGAAGGTATTTTATTCAGCGTTATGATTGGTAGCCTGTGGCTGTCAGGGTCACTTGTGATGTATATCTGAATGAAATGGCTTCTCAAATACTCTACAAATACTTCGCTGTATGTATAGAGTAAAAGGTCGACCAATTGATCACTTTTAATAGTTGATAGTTGACAGATAGTTGATTGCTGGGATAATAAAGACAGTTTTTTCCCAGGTTGCTTGCATTGCTGGAGCAGCTTAGAGAGTCTGTTGTCATTATACTGCATATCATACGTGGTACAATGTGTAAGCATTAGGATGTCAGCTTTTATAGCATTAAAGGAATAGTTTGACCAAAAAATGTCATTTTGTCATCATTTACTCACCCTTGAGTAGTTCCAAAAAGAATTTCTTTGTTCTGCCAAACACAAAAGATATTTTGAAGAAAGCAAGAGCATTTTTTTCCCTACTATGGAAGTCATTGGTGACCAAAACAGCCTGGTTACAAACCTTTCCTTTGTGTTTTAATTCTTACAGGTTTGGAACTACTTGAGCGTGAGTAAATGATGACAGAATATTAATTTTTGGGTAACTATTCTTTCAGGGCATTATCACTCTTATCAAATCTGTGAAATTTTTCATTAAAAACGTAGTATTTTCCACTAGATTCTAAGATTTTTGTCGCTAATGCAAACGATCAGTGCTACAATCTGCTTTGCAATCTTGCAATCTTTTGAAAATGGACAACGTCTGGCACATATTTGCTCCATACAGTTGTAATATTTCAGAGATAGATAAAAAAAACACAGATGTGTTTGTATACAGGGGTTGGACAAAATCATACATTAAAATACATTAAAAATGTCAATATCAACTTTTTTTACATCTCACAATTCTGACTTTCTCATCATTTTGAGATTTCTGTAGAATTTATCTTAAATTCATTTTTACATTTTATTCTTTAGTTTGTATATCAGTGTAGTTAGTGTGATGTATATTTTCCATCTTTATTATATAACTTTATTAGTATCACATTACAATATTTGGTCCTATACACCTAACAGCACATTTCATATTAATGTGATGGCTTATAAGTGTAGTTTTGGCATTTTTGACAGGTTAATTACTTAATATATTTAATGCTAGAATGCTGAAACTGTCTCACGATCAATATGTGCATACTTCCAGGACATCAATTATACATGTATGATGTTTACATGATTTATTCATTTTTTGTGATTCTTTTTCATTTTTTTCTGGTGGCTTCTACAAATTGAACCAGGAAGGAATTAAAAATTAATTATATTAGCTGAGCACATAACGCTCTCATGCCATAAAACTGTGAGTCATCTGAGCGGAAATTTGGTTCCCAGCATGCCCAGTAATAATGTGCAAATCAGCACTGACATGTACATTGTTTTTAATATTTATATAAATGTGAATTTTAGAGCCAACCGCAGTGATCATTTTAATAATCATGTTGTAATTAATTAAATGTGAAGTTTATGCATCAAATCAGGATATTCTCGTGATATCTGAAAGATCACGTAGACTGGAGTAATGGTGTTGAATTTTTTATTATTACTAATATTTTTTTTTAAATGTAATAATAATGCACCTTAGAAAGAAAAATAGATTTTTGAATTGTGTATACATATGCTAATCTATGGTCGGGAGCATAATGTATTTATAAAAAGCTGACATCGAAAGGCAAGCAACATCTTTTAATGGAATCTTTTATTACTTAACATGCATTAATATTACTATACTTTTAATATTAATAATACTGTAAACGTTGGTGAAATGTGGCATTGTGGTGGCCTGGCAATGGTGACACAGCTTACAACTACCTATTATGCCGATCCTGGCGATTACAACATGATTTATGTCATAATTCTGGGTCACCGAAACACTGCCCAGTAGACCTCGCCACATGAGAATTCAATATTTCCTCAGAACAAATAAACAAATACTGGCAGCAGTCTCTCTGACCTACATTTAGCCTCATTCAAATAAACCAGATTAGACTCTTCTCCCATGATGACAGAGAGAAAGACGTTTTGAGACACATCCAAAACAATAGTTTTTTTTGTTTCAGTGATTAACCATTTTACAAGAACTCACACACAGTCTCCAGAGAGATTATAGTTTTCATAAATATAACCATGAGACCAAACAATCCTGATTCAGAGAATGAATAATTGTTTAGCTTTGAGAAATCTTCTTAAATTTGTGATTAACTTAATATCGGTTTAAGCTTGTGCATGTTAAAACAACAGCAATGCATAACTTAAATGTAATTTTTTGTATGGAAAGATGTATTCAGTTTCGTACCCAGAAAAGCTCTACAATGGCTAATTTGGCCATACTCTACATAGACACCCGGCGTTCCCTAAAAGCATTAGATTATGTGTTAACATAAACATGTCACAAAGCCTTCATGAAATTAAACCTGAGAGGCACCAGGAAGCTTTCAGCCCATAATGTGCTTTCTCACTCCAAGTTTTAATAGCGAGGCAACATACAGTACAGTAAGTGATTTCAAAGAGTATGTATGAATTTTTAAATACGGTGCATGCAAGAGTATATGCAGTCTTTATTGTACTCTTAAGCTAAAGCAGCAGGACTGGCTACCGGTGAAGTTAAATAAGTTAATTATTTAGGCCTTCAGACTAAATTAGTTAATGTGTTTTCTTTCTGAGGTTGGCACATTCTGAACAAAAAGGTGTTCTGTTTTTATACAATTATTCTGAAGGCTTACTAAATTAAGTAACAGTTCACCCAGTTGGCATCATTTACCTCCATGTTGTTGCAAAACTGACTTTGATTAGTTTAACACAGTTGGGGAAGGTTAGCTGTTTTTTTTTCCTCTTGTCTATACAAAGAGAGCAAATGGGGATGCTATAAATCTATGAAAATGATTATGAATGTTCTATAAAAGTACTCCGTTGACTTGTTAACTCCAATGAAAAAGTTTCAAATTTAAGCCAAAGTTCACTAAACATTGTCCATGCTGCACATCACTCTAAGAAACAACTGGGCTGACAGCTTTTGTCACTTTACAAGGTTCCAGTGTGTTAATTTAACACTATATCAGGGGTGTCCAAACGTGGTCCTGCAGGGCCTCTGTCCAGCAGAGGTTAGCTCCAACCTTTATTAACCACACCTCAAGTCAAGTCAGCTTTATTGTGTGGTTAGCTTGCTAACTTGCACAGCTTGCTCAGCTGTGAACCAGCTCACTAGTAAAGCATGAACAATATGTCTCTGTGTCTCCCCAAGTCACCGTAGTGCTATTTTGGAGAGTGCCATTTATCCGCTGGATGCTGGACTAAACTACTTACGCTGTTCTGTGTCAGCCGTGGCACATGGATACGCTTTCTATGTGTATTTACTTTATGCTTTGATTTGAATGAAACAACAGGAGACGAATTGCTGAATAAAGTTGTTATTTTTATTTTCTTTGCGTACAAAAAGTATTCTTGTCAGTTCAAATATCCAGAATGAACCACTGATGGAAGATGGACTATTCTGACGATGTCTTTCATACTTTTCTGGACCCTGACGATGTCCAGTGTCGTGTACTTGGCAGTCAATGGGACATCACATGTCTCCTGGTTTTCATCCCAATTAACTTTAATTGTGTTCTGAAGATGAATTAAACTTAAACGACATGAATTTTTATTTGGGGGGGGGAGTAGCCCATTAATCATACAGCATCTTAATAACCATTAAGTAAGTTTGGAGTTTATATAAGTCATAGTTACTTAACAGTAAGAATTGCTCCCTAATGGAGAGATTTGTGTGGTCCTGCTTGTTTATCTTGGTTAATGCCGGTGCATCCTTTATACTGATGACCTGCAAAGCTTAGCTGGGAAAGCTGATTAACCAAGGACGACTGCTGCTTAAGCTTGTTAAGAAGTCCTGTGTTGGTCTTATTAGTAGAGCATTAGTCTTTTTGAATTAAAACTATTTCATTTTGACTCGTACAGTAGATTGTATTTATTTATTTAACTTATTTAAATATATTCAACAAGCAAGCACTGGCTCAAAGTTGAATCACAAGCTGTAGGTTTAACCATGAAACGCGTTGCGCATTTCCACTGCGTCTAAGAACAGGTTAAATCTGTGTTCAACTGCATCCTCTTCATCCCAGGCTCCAGTCCCCGGCCTCTGAAGACACAGGATGTGCGGCCCAGGAACAAAGAGCATGGGTGGGATCGAGGCAGGTGGGGGTTGACTGGGGGAGGAAGCGGAAAGGATAGATGACAGGCCCTCTCTGTTTAGCACGCTAAGCATGACCGCCATGCTTGCTTCTGTCGGTCTTACGCATGCAAGTCTTCATTTCCTGACTATATGGACATCAGTATCCCTTCCCACAAGGAGGAAAATGCAGGAGACACTCGCACACCATTCTAACAACACAGACTGACCACCGTCCGTAATAAAATAGACTGGAATGTTTGTAGATTTACAGCACAGCAAGAAGCTGTCTCAAACTTGGCACTTTGCACTGCTACTTGTCTTGACCTTTTTGTAACCGACCAATATTGAAAAACTGATTAATTAATTTTAATAAAAAAAATACATTTTTAATTGATCAATAAAAAAAGTAATGTTTAACTGTCTCTGACATTTGGCATGCAACCCCATTGCGTCAAAATGTTCTTCCATTGCAAAAACAATGAAATAAAATAATTGATAAAAAATTTTTCACATAATAATTTGAATTAATTTCAATTATTAATGAATTAAAAAATGTAATTGATTGACACTGGTTTTTGTATTTTTGTACTCTATATATATATAGTCTGTATATTACAGTAGTTTTTTCTACTACAAAATTTCTACATAATTTTATGTTTCATTCAATGTATTACTTGCTGTACTATGTTTAATATATAAAGATATATAAATATCAGTTTTTGTTTACAAGTGTGCAATACTTTGTATATTTATTATGATTATATAAATTTTGTTGTTTTGTTTTGTTTAGATATAAAATATACTTCTATATAATATAAAACATGAATATTAATATATAAATGTATATATATATATATATATATATTCTGTATATGTGTGTATTTATATATACATAATAAATATACACAGTAAATATACATATATTCTGTAAACAGAAGCATTTATTTTGGATGTGAATATATAAACAATTACAATGACAAAACCTCCTGACCTTCTGAAATTGACGATTAACATTTTCTTGAAGGTTAAGCACCTCACTGACCACTGCTGAGAAAGAAAATGGCTTTTTTTGTTTCAGACTCTATTCGTCCCCTATGGAAAGTGTCACTAACATCATTCTTTGTAAAAGCTGAGAGAGAGAGATTAGCAGGTCAAGACGATCACTGACTAAACTCTGCTGTACTGAGTTGAGCTCATTAAGATAAGCTAATCAGACGGTAAAGAAGAGAAAGCCGTTCTTCAGCGCAGCTTGAATAAAGAGAACAGCACAGAACACAGGGGAAGACAACCAGTTTATTGGCAGCTGCTTGAGACTATCTCGCTGGGGCAATAGATTTTGCTCACGGTTATGTCAGAGGCTTTCAGGCCCAATCAATAAATGAAGTCAGTGCTCTTAACAAACAGTGGTCGTGCCCTTTCAGATGGTGGGCTGAGAGCAAAGCCCCTCCACTCACATGCCGTTCACAGGCTAACAACTTCCATCCTTTATATCAAGTGAATAGAGGCACTTATGCTAATCATCAAATTAAATAGAAGTGCCATTATTTATTGTGACTGGAGAATCTAAAATCTGCAGTTTAAAGTGAAAATAAAACATCCCACTGTTGTTAAAATGGACTGAAATGATATATGGAGTACACTATAAAAAAACTGGCAGCCATGATTGCTTGAAACCATGTTTTACAAACTGTGATAGTTAACTGTACATTTTATAGGGGTTGTTCAGCCAACAATGAAAATTCTGTCTTTATTTACCTGCCCTGTATATTTTTTTTTGGTAAGTAAGTTGGTAATTATAAGTAACTTTTTATTTGATACATGCATCTGTGGAAGGAAATGCACACAGACCACATACTTGATGTATGAATAATCTAATGGCTTCCTCGTGTCATGCAGGTCAAAAGGTCAAAAGTTTATCACATTCGATGTCAGTCATTCTGATGTGTCTAAAGACTGCTCACAGCCAGATAGATATTTCCTGTCTGATATTGTTTATTGAGAAACACTAAATGGTTTGATTTTTTTTAAATTGATTGTGCAAACAAATTTATTACTATGTGATTATTATTTAATATTGTAGCTTGTGGCTAAAATGCAGCTTTATGCACAACGGTCACAACATAGCAGTTTAGGTGTTATTCACCTTAACGAAGAGCATTATACAAAAATGACACAAACAAAAACATAGGTTTAAAGACATGCCGTTTCATTTGCTTACAGCTGCCTTAATGCATCACGCACAACTCGTTCTGGACAATGAAACTGTGATTCAAGTGGTCATATGCATCAAGGGAGATTCAGGCAGGATCATTTAAAAGGTACTGAAGAGCTCTGTAATATGCACAAGCATCTTCTTGATTCATAATGAACAATGGATCACATAAAACGATGGATGCACATCCTGAAATCACGGCATAGCAGATACATAACAGAACAATTGTTTTGAACTAAAAAGCACTTTAAGTAACAATAAACCATTAAAGACTTTAAGGATTTCAGCTTGCTTACTGCACCGGAAATCAACTCTGAATTTGAAAAAGCGCATCAGTGCTGATAGCCTGATACTGTCGTAAATTAGGTTAAATGGGGAAAATGAATTTTTATCTCGCAAAAAACACTTAAGCATGAGTTGCAGATACTGCAAAACTTTATCACACCTGATCTTCAACTGCCGGTCAGGCCTAGTTTAATAGGGTGTGAAAGAAGGCTGATCATTCAAGTCCATAGATTTTCAGCGGGGTGTATGTTTCTGAAATGTTTAAAGAGCAGAAGTAGAATTGATTCTTTAATGACATGATTTATTTGCAGTGTCGGGCTCAAACGGACAAAGTGATATATAGACAGCGTAGGGACATTGGTGAATCCACAAATCTTTTGGGGGTGGGGGTAAAACACTAGCAGACTTCGTACTTCAGCCCAGTTCGACGCTGGATTTGCACATTGTTTGATACTGAAAGACGAAGTGGTCCCACCTATGAAAGATCCCGGTCATGATTCAGCATCATTCCTAACCAAGGGTTCACCACATGGGTGAAACTAACAAATTTATTACAAATTATTTAAAATATTAAGTGAGTATGGTCTTAATAATGATTTATATATATTATAAATATTTACCTTGTATAATTAGTTTGGGGAACAGAAATATAAATGGAAATGTAAGTTTTGAATCAAGGAATTAATATAATCTGAATAA
>JAUMHP010000068.1:2237936-2254047 GCA_032361065.1 Enteromius trimaculatus
AACACATATATTATGTAAAGAAAAACTTTTATTTTGGATGCGATTAATCGCGATTAATCATTTGACAGCACTAATTAAATGCATTTAAGCAGACCTCAAACTATTAAATTGTGAATTTCTAAATGAAGCACAATAAAGTGTGACTTCCTGCTTTTACGTCATAAAAGAATAAAGAGGTTTACTTGGTATGCTGCTCATCCAGTGTCACTTCCTTTATCTGGCTTCTCTGCTGCAGCTCCACTACTTGGTACGCAAGCTGCAAGCAGAAAATTATTATTATTATTAAGACAAAAACTGATTAACAACAACAACTGATTCAGACAGTACAAACGCCCATTTGTTTTTTCATGTTTTTCATGTTTCTGTTAACTAGAACAGTAGAGAGAAGACCTGTTTTGATGAAGCACCGATACGCAGCAGGTTTTATCACATACCTTCACAAAAAACTTTCCAGCTGAAGCTTTAACAATGGGTTATTACACCTAATGCTCAGAGCTCTCTGAACGTCTCTAAAGAAAAGCAGTCCTAACAGACCCAAATACATAACTACAGCTATAAAAGGAAGAGTTAAAAGAAATTCTGTGTGTGGTTTATTTTTCATCTAAAGAAGGGAAAGAGATAGAGATGCATTTTGCATTCAATTTATTCATGTCTCCAAACAATGTTCCCATTCGTGTTAGATTAATATGCTTTGGAAGGACATTTTCCAGGGCTTTTTTACAGCCATCAGTTGTGTGGAACTTTAAGATGCTCGTAGATCTGATGACTGACTGAGATAAAAACAGGCCAACTTGTAAACCTGTTTAGTGAAACATGTCACAACTTGTGCTATAAAATCCAGTTCGGTTTATAAACACTCGACAGACATCTGCTTTCTTTTGAGAGAGTCTAAATCTGTTTTTCCAACATATAACATCACTTCCTACCTCACCGGTGGACGTTTTTAGAGATGACAGAGAATCTTCGGACAGTGAGGGTCTGCGAGGGACAAAAACAGCATGAAAGAAACATTAAAAATAAAAAAACAGATAAAATATATGCTATTTTTATACTGTAATGTCAAAATTGTACGGTTGTGAGATAAAGTGTTACATATTATAGAGTCTGTGATTATAGTAAAAAAAAATAGTTTTAAAACTAATAATAATTATTATTATTATACAGTCAAAATGCACATTTCAATGTATAGATGTAGTAATATTTTATTACAATCAGAGTTTATGGGGGGTTTTCCTGTAGTATAAAAATGTGTTTCATGTTGTATTCTTAGTGAACTTGTTGTTATTCAGTTACTGATTCAAATCAACTACTAGCTTACTCCAGCAGAAGTTGTTTTTTGGTTCAGATTAGCACGTTTTCACTTTTTACAGTGTAACATTAAAGCCTATTATGACTCAGAGCGAGGGTTACCTTGACCCTGATCCCAGAATGCCTTTGGTTATGAGGGCTCTTTGCTCGGACTTCTCCAGCAGACTGTGATCTACAAGAAGAAAAATATGACAAACTACTTCTGAACAAGCATGATGTGTTTTAAAAGAGGCCAGGCGATGTTTGCATTCACTCCAAGAGTGTTAGCAAGAGAGATTTTCTATTCGCACTTAAGTGTGGAGATTCACAGAAGCTGAGAACTTCCACAACTCTGAAAATAGTCTATAGCAGTGAGGATTATACTAAGGATATGCAAATTAGCCCTTCAGTTAAATTAGTTACATTTTTTAATTCTTGTCTCCATATTAATGAATAAAAGTGGAGCATATTTTGCATTAAACTACTAAATAAATTATAAAATAATACAAATAATCATAATAATTTCCACATTACCAATATAACGCAACAGGTTTTTCTTATTTTGCATGACGTACTACAGGTTGCACTGCATGGCCTAAAGTTAAATGACATAAAAACAGCTTTAATAACGCTTACATGACTCTATGAGGTCCTGGAAGACGCTCGTCTGGGTCCTGTTGCGATATTCCAGCTGTCTGATAATGTGACGCTTCCATGTCTCGCTCTGTTTAAGTTCGGAGTCTCTCGCGCGCTGTGACGCCGCCATGATCATAAATAATAATTTTAATACGATGACAGTAATCTACGTTCTTAGACATAGTTAATGGATGTACGCCCCGTCATCGGAAACTTAACTTTTACGTTTGTTTTCCATTCCTAGGAAGCGCACAGGAAAGCGGCAGAAAGTGGGCTGAGACGCGACGCGTCAGTGCAGTGGCTGTAAACACATGAAGGGTGCCGCCTGCTGCTGTCGCTGATGAGTAATCGCGACAAACATGTCAAGCGTGCAAACAAACTAACTAACGTTAGAATGGAAAGTGGATCTAAATCGTAGCACATAAAATGGGAGGGGCCTTATAGCCCAGACGTGTTCTCTGATTGGTTAAGCATGACGCATGAAATTATAATTCTCATATTTTATTATTTTTTTTGTATATTTCCAACTCAGTGTATATTAAAGCGTACGACTGTGATTATATAAATCAGAATCAGTTTTTATATTAAACTTGCGCAAAACGCAGTGACTTCTGTTACTTTTCTCACCGATTTGTCCAGATGGACCAATCACAACCGTTGTGATGACACAATTAAAACAGTTGTATCCACTTTATGAATGTCCTGAGGGGCGTTTTAATTTCTACGCCTGGTAACAATAAGTAGAATTTAAATACTTATCTTCACTTCACAAATTTTTCCACAGGAGTCATAAATTTGAACGCTACCTCATGAGGTTACGCATTTCTGAGCCTCAAAGCGCCCTCTGTCGTAACAAAAAAGGAAACCGTCTTTGCTAGTAACTTTTGCCACTCAATGCCGTAAACACAGCTGTACAAACACTTACAAACCTCAGCTCACACTGATTTAGTGTATGACTGACAGTTTCACACTACTAGGCTAACAGCTAGACACAAAAGACTAGTATGTATGACAAATACTGTGGGAACCACAAATTACAAATAGCCCTCGTTTATATGAATGGGAAATTATTATTATTATTTTATTATTATAAAACAATCTACATACTGCTTTTAACTTAGGATTTACAAAGTATCAAAGTCACTATAATACAACACTCTCTCGTTAATTTAAAAGCTTAAAATGCAAAATTCACGTTTGGAAAACCTTTCCAAATGAATTTTATGGAAATTTTGTAGATGTCTTCCAGAACAATAATGAACCACAAAAACAAACATATTTGAACGTTTAATATTAAAAGTGCAAAATAGCTGGTTAAAAACATTTACAAAGCCTTTGAAAACAGACAACTATACATGTGAAAAGAGGAAAAACGATAAGATTGCACATCAACATGAAGCATAATCTGCACACCAGTGGCAAGCGAATCGTGAGTCACAGCCTGATGTTTTGGGAAGTCACTATTCAGAGCAACACATGAAATGAAATGACAATGAAACCCCTCTTAGTCTGCGTGGTTGTGGCGGTGTGAAATGGCGTAAAACTACACAAGCATCAAACATCAAGAACTTCAACACAGAACGGAGTACATAATTCAACTGTTTGTACTACAAAAGGTAACACTGTTTCAAAACTGTACATAAAATATTAAGGACATTATGGGGGAGGTCCTGAAGATTCGCCTTGACCAATGTTCAAGACATTAAAAAAAAAAAAAAAAAGTGTAAGTGACTAAATACCCTCAGGTATTGAAATGTAGGGTTTAAGAAAGGTGAGGGGGCAGCATAAAAAAAAAAAAAAAAAACGCATTTAAATATTTAAAACACAAAACCAATGAAAGACATTAAGGTTTAAAGGTGCTTATGGATAGGCCATTTTTGCCAAATCAAATGATGCCGTTACTCCAGTGTGGCCTGTGCTCCTTTTTCAGTCATTCGCAGTAAGAGCATCTCTGAATATTTCTCCAGGAGAGCCACGGCCCTGTCGTCCCGGAGCTGACGGCCGGGAGAGTCCTCCGGCACAGGACGGGCGCTTTGGGGCAAGGGGCATGTCTTTTGTGGACACAGGGAGTTCAGCTCACTCTGTACCCCCAAAAACACCTCCTGCAAAATATTCTTCATCTGCTGCTGCTGCTCCGACAGCTCCGGGACAGAGCACAACTACACAGAGGGGACAGAATAAGCGTTTTTGACGAATAAATCAATAAATACAAAAAAAAAAATTAAAAGTAAACACGGACCTCAAACTTAGAAGGCAAATATATAAAAGGTAATTTACATATTCTACTCTCAAGAAAGAACATCATCCGAGTTATTGTTAACTAGAATGTAATCTCTTTTATATCATATTTTAGTTCTTCATTTTAATACGTTTAGGTTTTTGACATACATAAACACAATGTAAAAAACCTACACTTACTAATTAAGAACTAAAACTCTTCCCTTGACAATTAAACTAAATGCTAAAAAATGATTTAAATTAGAGACATATTATAAAGTAGAAAGACTTTTAAGTATCAGAAAAAGAGAATCCATGCGTCATTCCTGACAGGGGTAGAGATTGTTGAATCACCTTGTTATAAAAGCCAGTGGCTTTATGGATGGTCTGCCAGAGTTCATTCACCACCATCTTACACATCTGGACACTCAACGACTCTGGAGAAAATCCTAAAGACAGAAAAAATAATAAGTACCATCTGTGACTGTGATAAGCATGTTATTAAAACAGATTAGGCCAAGTGCAAAAACCTAATACATCAATATTCTGGTTAGTCGAAGTGCAAAACAGCCAGTGAACAACCAAATGCATCGTACTTGAGCTCATTTTAATATTTAGTCAAAGTATTATTTAAATGCATTTTAGCATACAGGACACAAAGTACCTGTGTCCTCAACGCAGTTGTTTTCTGTAGGATCATCTCTTTCTAGAGCTACAGAGTCCGTCTGATTGGTGGCCTGTGTATTCCCACACGACTCCGTGAACTGAAGGTCTTCAGCCACAGAACGACTGGTTTCTGAGTTCCTGGTAAACATTTCAGAGCCTGTTGAGAACCTGCTTGAAGTCTTAGAAACCAAGCTCTGCTCAATATTAACGATCTGCTTCCGACACTCCTTCCCCAGCGACCGCATCTCTGTCGGCGTCACTAGAGTCTGTCGACGCGGAGACTCGGTGCGCCTCCCTAGACGGCTCTTGAGCGACACCGGTGACAGACTGGCACGGCTGGGGCCAGCGAGGTCCAATCGAAGAGCTGCCCGGGCACTGTGGTTACCCAAGGCTGGTGTTGGATGAGACGACCCAGAGGAGAGAGGAACAATGTTCTCTTTGCTCTGGTCAATGCTTAGATCCAGGGAGGAGGACGGGGCGTTTAACTGCACTTCCTCTGATGCACACGTGTTTAAACTCTCCACAGAGTTACTCTGGGTTATCTTTGCCCGGGAGCTTGCAGTGGGACCCATGTAGCTTTGGCGGGAGCGCGGTACAGAAGCGTCACATGTACTGCTGGTAGATTTGGTGGTGAGAAGGCCTGTAGTGTTGACCGTACCGTGAGCTTTGGACTGAATGCTCTTGTTTGTGAGTTCTGAAAAGACATATTAGAAGTTTATTAAAAAGGACGAAAAACCCAAAATGTCGTTTTTAAAGCCTGTAGTTTAACCCCAATCGCACAAAGACAACTAATAACCAAGATGTGCACAAGCTAAGAGAGCACAATGAGGATGAAAGCACCACACCAATGTCAAACCATTCTGATTTGGTGATTTAGTAAAGCCCAGACACCACAAAAACAACACCCAACATACTCTCACAGACCTCCCAGAGCATTTTTCCAGCGCAAAAAAGATAAGTTTGGGCAAGATTTCCGAGCAGCCACTGAGGAACGTTTCTTGGTAACTGGAGGACAAGATTTCAGCATTCACATTAAATTATAATTTAGCAAACAATGTTTAAAATAACAAAAATAAAAAGCTAGAACGTCTGCTAGATTAGACAAAGTGACCAACAATGGAGGAAAAATCAGTTGAATTTTACATGGAGCAGTGCACAGCACCACATTGGGCGGATATGTTGAGATCACATGACCAGTCAGGTACTACTGCTAAAGCCCAGAGACACTTAAAGTGAAACTGAAAGGAAAATGCTAGTACTTCAGGGCCTTTGTCCTTTATGTTACAAGACCATGTTACTCACAAACGTAAAACGCCTTCCATTAACAAGTAACAGGACATACCGCTTTTCTCGTTCTCCTCAACGCTTCCACCGTCTGAAAGAACCTTGGACTTGTCCTTAAAAGCAGGAGAAAAAGAAAAATGAACGAAAAGTCTCAGAATTTTAAAGCTTTTGCTTCTACTAACATAACCTATAATATCTTATATCAGCATGTCCCAAATAGGTCTAGCTACCATATATAGTTTTACTTTAAAAACAACAGATTTGGAAGATTTGTGGGTTTTAGGCCATGCTTGAGGTCATTTAAACTAAAAGAGGAATCCTAAACAAGAACACATTTTTAACTATTAGCATATATACACTTAAGACTTTGAATTTTTACTTGTTGGCAAACTATTCTGTCTTTTACTCACTTTATAGGATAAAGATTTAGTTTTTTTGTTTTGTTTTTTATTTACAGTTAAACTCATGTGCAATCAATGCACATCAAATAGGTCTACTGCAGATCAAACGATACTTGCTTTGGGCGTAGGAACAAACTCCAACGGTTCTTGTGGAAGTGAGCGAGATGCAAGAACAAACCTTGTTGGTTCTCTAGTGTCACACAAGCACATGTTACTATATCCGATGTGCTTTATATACACGCTATTTGCTTTTATTAATGATTATATACGAGTACAAGCCTAAACTAAATCTGTTTATCATGTGGACCAGACTGAAATCAAGGAACAGAAATCATTCGGGTTTCATAATCCATCTTCCCTTGTGTTCCAAGGATAAGCTCAACTTTTCTGGGTTTGACTAAATGGTAATTTTCCTTTTTGGGTGAACTAAGCCTTTAAAGAATCATAAAAACCTAAAACCACATTTTAGCATATGTAGAGGTTGTACATCATGGAACAATGGCATCACTAACAACATGGGAGAAGTGGTTAAATTTATGACTGTCGCACCACTTTTGCCACAGAAGGACATGACGCTGGTTTTCAGTCAGAATTTTGATTGGTATGGTCATTATTCATGAGAATAAAAATCATACCATTGCTTCATCGAGGGTTAGACAGTTATCACTGGACTCATCTGGTATGCTGGGCAGGCAAGCAGCAGGCCGGCAAACAGCACTGCCACTAGCCCCAGCACTGCTGAAACAAATTAAATGTACAATGTCATCTTCACCCTGACACACTACAATATGTAATTACACACACACTTCCCCTGTTTTATTTAGATCTCAAAAGGGAAGAGAAGAACTATGATTGTAAACTATTTCTCTATTACACATATTGAACATCAAGAGTCAAGACGTGGATGCTGACTCACCGAAAGCGGCTCTGAAAGCGTGAGAGGAAGCGCGTGGAGATGCTGAGACGAGGATTAAGGAAGTTACTCTCCGTTGCGGGCTGCAGACAGCTCAAGTCTGTGTTGAACTTTTCTACAAATTTCCAAAGCAGATAAAATTAGCAATAAGAAATGTGCCATCATGTGTGCCAGAAACGTGCCAATATCACACGTGTTTGATATCCTCAGACTGGACAAAAGTCATTGTGTACTCAATGTACTTCCTAGCAAAGAACATTTTTTTAAAGCCAATAAAATATTAATTTCCAATAACACAGTTAGACAGCTGAAGATGCAAAAATCTTGTACCATTAGCCACCACACCCAGAGAGTCAAAATGCTGGTGGAGCAAAGTTCCAGATTCCTCTTCATCCTCCTCAACTCCTGAGCTTCCTGTAGAGCTCACCTGACTGAGGGAGTCTGTGTCCTCTACAAAGCAACAAAACAGATGTGTCATATAAACAGTTGAACCTTCAACCTTTAAAAGGCCACTACTAGTCTTTTACTACCTCAGTAATATCGTAAATCTACAGCGCTCCAAACAGAGAGTGTAATGTGACTCACGGTCATGGGGCTGCTCGCTATGGGAGGCTGGACTCTCAGCCGAACAAGCACTATCTGGGCTTAGCTCTTCTTCCTCAGGGTCATCACCTGCACCCTCACACAGAGCTTTAACATCAAACTCTCTGTGAGACAAAAAACAAAACGAAGTCACTCAATAAGTGACACACACACACTTTTTTTTTCCCCCCAACACAATCAAAATCGTTGGAGAATGACACCTCAAGCAAACAATGGGATACCTCAGGGCTCGATGCTTAACCCCTTTCTCTTTTGAGTACATACTACAAGCGTACTCCAAGCCATCATATGCTAAGGCCAATTTTAAATATTAACCAAAAGCAAATAACACTTCTCATGTTGTAAGAAAAGCATCAGCTAAATTAAATGTAAACATGCCTTCTTCCCAAGTGAAAAATGAACTAAACCAGATATCATTAAAAGCAATTTACCCTTCTCCAGAGGACAGAGCAGTGCTGTTTGCTGGGTACAAAATGTAGCCGGTCTTCTCTGGTGAGCTGAGCTCTGGATGAAAGTTCTCCTCTCCATGGTGCAACTGTAGAAAATCTGGCCCTTGGAGCGAAGAGCTAAACCCATCTCGGGAATCCTTCTACAAATAAACAAACACCTTCAGATTTCAGACGATTCAGTGATCAGACGGATTACAGGGATACAATTACTAGTGAGGCTTGTTAAGAAAAGCATCAGGCTCATAATTCAAAGTTATACATTGTGTTTGTTAGCCCCACCAATCGTTTTCTGATTATTTGTCTGTCACATCTAAGAATGAAAACGGAGTGAAAGACTATATGAGTGAAGCTGACCATATAAGACCTACAAACAGGGTTCCAACACCTTTTTAACCAATACATGTTGTCATGTATCATGACTACTGGTAAAGAGCAGCATAATCCCAATAACTTAAAAAGCTGGTGACCTCCAGAAATGTATAAGCAACACCAGCCGTGGTCGACAGAATGCAGGCGTGTCCAGCGAAATGTTTTTAAATAAATGTGTGAAAATGAAGAACAAGTTTTAGGAGCACAAAAAAAAAAAACAATAGGAACGACGTCATGAGAGCTCAAGCATCACCCGTCTCATGTGCAGGCAAGAAAGGACTTTATGGAGCTATTTCACATCCTGTATGATTTGTAAAATCAAACCTACCACCAATAAGAGCATTAGGAACACCCACAAGGAACTTCAGATTATACAGACTACTGATCACTGGGATGGTGAACAGGGGGCATAATGGGTCCAAATGTGTTGAAAATGTACCATTTAAATATATAGATATGTTTGCTGCTTTATCAAAACAGATTCTATTATTCCCACACCATGCAGTGTTGAAAAACAGCTAGTGGGACATCAGCTTGATGTAACTTACACTGCAAGTCTTTTCCTCCTCCTCTAGATCATCAACAACATCTTCATCCAGCAGACTATCCAAACTCTGTGGGTGAAAGTGAGAATCCTCCTCAAACTCTTCCTCTCCCACGGCTCTGCAGGGAGTGTGGGAGAGGGGAAGCTGCATGCTCTTCATCTCCAGTACGGTACGGATGGCTAGTGGATCTGACTGCACTGCCCAGCGTCCCTGAGGCTGGTACTGAGACCTATTAGCTACGCCGCCACCATCATTTTCACCTCCTCCACCCTGTGACAACCAGAAGATCCACTGGTCATGAAAGAACACAATAGGCATTCATCTGATGATAAAAGAAAGGTACATACCAGTCTACGAGCCCACATGGGCATTTTGCCATTGGTTTGGAGCACCAAAGAATCCACAGATGCTGAAGTGGAACAGTCAAGCCCATTAAACTCCATTCTGAACTGCATACTATATTTTTTGCATATGCACTTAGTGGAAAATCTTGAACCTCTTGGTCACATTATCACCACAGAAGAGACAATCTGGCATACCATCAGTGGAATCAAGCCTGTCTGGAGTACTGCAGTCCTCCACACCATCTTCTGGAGTCTCCTCTGGCATCAAACTGCCCTCCTCTTCCTCTTCCATGTGAGACAACGCACTACAGGGTACAGCGATGTAGGTCTCTCTCCTGAGCAATAGGAATTTCAATAGAAAAATAATAAAACAAGAATCATTAGAATTTTTTGCATGATTTAAGTTTATAAAATTACGTATTAGTAGAATGTCTACAGTGGACTATCAAAAAGTGTAACCCGGATTTTCTTGTGTTGTCAGAAGCCTGAAGTTTAACTGTAATACAAAGCATGGTGAATATGTAAATTAATGTTTTGCTCTCGCTGATACCGGGTAGGTGTTCCAGAAAGCAGGTCATGTGACATACTCGGTGTATTTAATAGTAAGCAGATAACTTCAACTTTCGGGTCCAAAAACAAAACCATAGCAACTTGCTTTCTGAAGATGGCCTGCTGTGGAGTAGATTATGTTTCATGGTTAGCGTACTTCAGAGCTATCGGTGCATGCGTGCGTCCTCTAATGACGAGACTCCAGTGGTCTGTCTGATTTACACAGCAAACATATTTTGCTTATCATCAAAAAGCTGTTGTTAATGATTCAATCGGGATGTCTACCAGAAGTTAAGGCCGAGAAAGTACGCATGCGGAGTAACGCTTACATACTACCCACATTCATACTATACAGAAAGTACTGTTTTAACGTTTTGGTAGTACGTTCAATTATAAACGTAGTACCTACTTAAGCAGTATGCGATTCCGGACGCAGCATCTGTCTTGCGTGTTAACCAGGAAATACTGTGATAAATGAACTTACTCCCGGACACGTTTTGAAACCAGCATACCTCGAGCAAGCAAGGTTTGGGTTGATCAAGCCAGAGTTCTGAGTTTAGCAGATGTTAAAATTACCTTGCTTTCTGGAACACCCCTGTGGACGGTCAGCCAGACGACAAACTTTACTTCTGCATTTTTGTATCCCTAACCACAGGAAGTCAGATGAACACGATATGGCTTGTTTGCTACACACGCTAAAGCATTGCTTGTACTGTTTTCAATGCATTTTTCTCACTATATGAGGACATGAACTTCATCTCCAGAGCTGCCCTGAGATTTTATTTTCAAAGCATTTTATTGGGTGAAAAGTACTGCAACTGCTTTTTGCGCCAAAATATAAATTAAACACGCATCAACTTCACCTGGGTCTATGCCAGGCTTTATCAAATCTTACCCTGGAGGTCCAATGCACTGCAGAGTTTAGCTCCAATCCTACTAAATAAATAAACTCACCTACCTGTGAGTTCCTAATGATCCTTATACACTGATTGACAGACTCAGGTGAGTTTGATTGGGGTTAGATCCAAACTCTGCAGTGCATTGGACTTCTAGTGTGAATGAAGAAACAGGACTCTACCTGATGGTTTGCTGTTTGCTGGGAGCACGCTGAACTCTCAGGCCTGCTTGCTGCCTCCTCTCTGCCAGCCTCTTCCTCATGGAGTTGGTCATTTGAGAGTCCAACCGCCACACAAACACACAGCTGGATACACACACACAAACCCCAGCATAAGACATCTGTATAAGTGATGGGTTATATTGGTTGGGTATATTTGTACCCAAATCCCTTTCAGAAGTCCAGGGAACTGCACTGCAGTGTTTTTGTTTTTCACTTAATCGAAAGAAAAACCTAGGACTGCTTCACAAAAGCAGGTTTTTCACATCTTCCCAATCATTTAAAAAAAAAAAGGTGATTTAGATGCAAAGTTGTCTGAAAGTGGAGGTCTATCATAAGTTATGAATACTATGTGTTTGCGGAAAACCAGGCAATGTACAATCGTTTAAGCAAACCTGCCCCCAGTGGCCAATTTTCTTCACATCAGCTTCCATTAACCTTGTTTAATTGGTGCTCAAACTTCATCAAGTCTTAGATTCAAGATTTACCTGTCTCCAGAGACCGTAATCAGATGCCTGCAGTCCTGGCTGAACTTCATACCTGTAACAATTTCTGTGTGGGGATGAAACGTTTGGTTAACGATAAGGAGACCAAAATAAAATTTATTTATGCGAGTAAAGAATGAAATCAGTGATTAAGAGAAACAAATCTCACCCGAATGTCCAAATAAGGTGGCCACACATTCGCCTGACTCATAGTCAAAGATACAGATATTTTTGTCTGAACAACTGGTGGCCAGAAACATCCCAGAGGGGTCCAACTGAACCTGAGCGCAAGAACAACAAAAAGTTATTGCCTGCAAATGTGAACTACCATAAAGAGTAGTATTCACATCTCACACCTTAAGCAGCGTCCCATCATCATTCAGGGAGCCCTTGAAACACTTTTTCATCTTGCCACTCTGCACATTATACACTCTGAAAAAACACAAGAGAGTCTTTAAATAGCATTCACGCAACTACGTATATCTGATAATGTGCTTGTGTCTCTTAAATGCATTTCTTATTATAGTACCAGCATTCAAAAAGATAAATAAAAGGCCATCAGGAGCTTTATAACAAGTAACAGCTCACACAAAGCCCTACCGAATGTTACGGTCTTGGCAAGCAATGGCTGTGTGTACGCGGGTGGCGTCCAGGTCCATATCATACAGTGTGCTCTTCTCCACTATGTGATGTGATCGGGAGAAGTTTAAGCCTTCTGAGGTCTTTTTTTTAGAAGAGAAACACAAACGACAACAGTTAGAAAGAAAATAAAGTTACATTAAAAGGCAGATAAATGCAAAGTGTAGACGTTCCCTGACTGACATCATGACACTATTTTGAATGATCTGCTCCGGGCCCATTTATGTCTCGCAATCTCTACACTGTCTGTGACCATCTAGCATTCTTACCTTTTCAGCAGATCGAAAATAGATGCTCTTATCGGCTCCACAGCTAACCATACACAACTCAGAACTCAGCCCTACAACAAAACGTACAACATGTCTTAATCTGAACATTTAGGATCGCCAAGCGGTTATCTGCTGTGGACTCACCTGTAAACTTGACGGCAGTGATGGAGGCTGAATGATCATAAACTGTCTGCACTAGATTGCATTTGTTCTCCATGTCAAAGATGTGTATGAGGCGATCACGACTCGCAGAAGCCAACAGACGCAAACCTGACAGAAGAAATAATAAAACTTCATAGTTTTTCACAGCCCCATTAATATTTAAATTTCACAAATATTATACAATTGTGCATGCAAAATACTAGAGCCCGACCGATAAAGGATTTTCAAGGTCGATACCGATAAAAATTTGTTGGTTTTAAAATCCGATATTCTGATATATTGGCTGATATTTTATTTTTTTCTTCAATTTCAGATTTTTTCAATAAACAGATTTCCCTAACATTAGTTATTTGCAGTTATTTATGAGTTTAATATGATAATGCATTTCTAAAAAGAAACGAGTTTTTTTTATTGTCACAACAGAACAGAGGAACATCAAAATATATTTAAGTTCTGATAAATAAAATGTATAAAAATAGAAACTTTAGATATGAAACGTAAAGTCCTGTGAACAAAAACACAAAGACAAGAACAACCAAATCAAAGTTCCCAGTAAGGGTGTTTTAATTTATCTGCCATTATAAACGATACCGATAGTTTGGAAAATGCCTAATATCGGCCTGCCGATAAATCGGTCGGGCTCTACAAAATACACTTTTGAAAAGGCTCACTCACCAGTCTCCGTAGGGGAGAAGGCTAGACACAAAACCTCAGAATCATGAGCCTCGATTTTCTGCAGCTCGTCCATAAACTGCAAGCCGAAGATCCTGAAGAAGTGACAGTGGACTCAGCATGTGTTCATTTATGGAGTTAGTTCTCCGCTTAGATCCTTCATTTTCTCTCACCTCAGGTTTCCACTGCGGTCCCCAGCGGCCAAATGTTGGCCATCTGGGCTGATTCCCAGCACCCTGATCCCAGATTTACCATCCTGGCTTGCTCCCTCAGCCTTCTCAGCCTCAGCTTTGAGGTACTGCGTGTCATCGTCCACATACACTATCCTTACGATGTCCTGAAACACCAAAATCAATGAATATGAGAACGTATTGGCAAACTAGGTACCCACTGACGTTAGGTGGCCTTAACTACTATAAGATTTTAATCATTTGATACAATGTACTTATTGTGCACACGTTTTTACATTGTACTTACGTTGTTAAATGTATCTATATGTAATATCTGTAATTTTTGTAAATATATTTATAATTACTGTTGACCCTTACCTTACACCCCATCAGCTTTTATTCAGATATGAACAGGTCAATGTACATACAGTGCCTACACTAATATTGGCACCCTTGGTAAATCTGAGCAAAGATGGCTGTGCAAATAAATCTGCATTGTTTATCCTTTTGAGCTTTCACTCAAAAATTCTCATCTATCATTGAAGTATAATAACTGAATATGAATGGGAATATACTTCAGAGATATTTTACTTAAATTCTAGGGGTGCCAATAATTGTGGCCAACAAGTATTGGAGAAAAACATTTCACTGAATGAAAGATCAAAAGGACAAACAATGCTGATTTATTTTCACAGCCACCTTTGCTCAGATTTACCAAGAGTGCCAATATTAGTGAACCTAGAGCATCAATGGAATTGGAATGAACAGTCAATATAAAGAAAAGTACAAAAAAAAAAATCTCAGGTTTCTTTAAAAATAGTTTAATTTGTTTCTTGAAGATGAGCTACAGTTTTTCCAAGTATTACTGACTATGGTTCATTTCCAATGTTGTAGTCTCCCATTACGCTGCACACAACTGAATTTAAGTAAATGTTAAAAACGTCACGGTTCTTGGAAAAATTGCAGCTCATTAAATATTTTCAAGTTTTTTTTAAGTTGTCGTGTCTAGCAGTTGTCACAGTCAGTACCTGGCTGTAAAGGTTGTGGCGAAGGCCGTGTCCCGAATCGCTCTTCCACAGGCGGATGGTGTTATCGGATGAACAGGTGAGGAAGGAGCCGGGGGACAAACATTCCGCTGATGAATCGTCAAGCTCAGGGTAGGTCTGCAGAGAACATTTACGCATTAATAAACTGGCCTAGCGTATTATTTATCTGATAAACAGGGTGTCACCACCTCACCTCCACACTCCACACACAGCCACTGTGGTACAGAGCAGAATACACCTTGCCTACGCTCCGAACGTCCCGCACATCCCACACATACACACTGTGGTCATTATACACACACGTCAAGTGCCTGGTCACAGGGTCAAAGGTTAAAGCCAGTGTATCTGGATACTGTGCTTCTGGGTTTGCGCCGAACAAATGCCTATGAAGTCAACAAAAATATATACCATTTTATATTAATATGGCATGCATGCATGTATGTATGTATGTATGTATGTATGTATGTATGTAACAATTTTCAGTCTTGTTCTGTATGCTATTAAATTTGACAGATTGAAAGAGTGGGGGAAACTAAAATACATGGTTATGACATTTATAATGTTTGTAATCGCTTAATTATCAGGAAAATATGGTTATGGTACTATCTAAATTTGTTAATAAAAACAGCATCTCTGGAAACATAGCTGTCATAGCTGAACTAATTTTAACATGTGACTGCATCTTAAATACTTGATACTGTAAAGTGCTTTAACACAAGCTGTATTGTTAAAAGGGCTATATAAATAAAGGGGACTCAAATGACACTTACAAAATGCCACTGGCATGCAGCCATCCAATAATTTATGATTAGAAAACAAATGCATTTTGTTTGATTGATTAAAAATGTAATTAACACATATTACATAAATAGTTGCAGCTCTAAGTCACTCCTCATCAGTCCAGGATTTTCTGGCGGTCTCTTACCCTGGCTGGGTGCCCTGAGACACATCTACTCCCAAGCAGTGCGGCCGGTGCAGTGTGGTGATGTAACGCAGGTCCTGTGGGCTGAACACACGCACGGTGCCATCCGCACAGCCGCAGAAAACAAACGTCTCGCTCACCGATAAGCACTGCGCTGACGTCGTCTACAACAGCAAAACAAAGGCATAAGACAGGATACACCATTTAACACCGGCCTGAAAGGAATAAAATAACTTACTGAAAACATAGTCAGCCTCAGGTCATCCAAGATACAGATTGTTTACATTGGCAAAGATTTGAATATAATTTGCATTGCATCTCTTGCTCGCCAAAAGAGCCACTGCAGTGAATGGGTGCCGTCAGAATGAG
>JAUMHP010000068.1:2269368-2299565 GCA_032361065.1 Enteromius trimaculatus
ATTCTAGTAATAAATCATCATATGAGAATGATTTCTGAAAGGATCATGTGACACTGAAGACTGGACGAATGATGCTTTGTATCTCAGGAATAAATTACATTTTAACATATATTCACACAGAAAACACTTATTTTAAATTGAAATAATATTTTACAATATTACATTTTTTCTGGATTTTTAATCTAATAAATGCAGCCTTGATGAGCAGAAGAAACCTCTTTAAAAACCCTTAAATATCTTACTGACCCCAATTTTTTGAATGGTGGTGTATATTAAAAAGTCAATGGAATGAGGTGGCAGTGAATAAAGCATGACAGAACTCTGGCTTTAACCTGTACTGAAGCAGGAATATTAGTTTGACTCGTTTTGAATCTTACCCATCAGCTCTTTGACTTTGTGTTTGTTGATGAGCGTCTGCAGAGCGGACAGCAGCGGGGCGTCGCGGGCCAGTGTCGCCCAGCGCTTCAGGAGACTGAGGACGTCAGAGCACGATAGCTTCTGTGGGTGCAGTGTCAGCCAGCCTGCCTCACTGTAAGCATTCAGAGCTGTCCCACAATGCACCAGCACAGAGGACAGTGTGAGCAGGAATGCCTTCATCTGAAGTGCGTTCACACCACTCCTTATCAGGAACAGAAGAAAAGCTCATTAAAAACTAGATTTTTGCGTTCGATGAATAGCGATTGCACGTTTAGCATCCCACACTCCAGCGTTGATGCTTTCATCCTGTAATTTAGGCTTGATGAGTGAAATGCTAATTCAGTCTTTGATGATTTATGGTCTTACCCCAGGTATCTGATGACGGTGAGCAGCGTGCACAGGAACTCATTGATGATTGGCAGAGGAAGACATTTCCCTGAAGTCTGTGGCTGCTCTGATGTAGTGCTGTTTGCTTCTGGTTTACCTTCTTTATTACCCAGATTAGTGAACCACAGAGTATGAAGCAACTCAATGACGGAGCTCAACAACCTGCTGTCAAAAGACCTACAGGAAACAAACACAATCAGTCACTGCAGGGGCGATGAAGTACGGCGCACACCAGTGCTTAAATCAAGTGAAGAATCCACCCCTCACCTCTTGTCTATTAGCTGTGATATCCATGTTAAGACCCCATGTTCTTTCGTGAGGTTGTAAGCTGCTTTGTTCACACGAGCGGTCTGCCGCAGAGCATTCAATATCTGAATCTGGAACAGCAGAGGAGAACATTTAGTCAAATCTGGTCTCTTTACTAAAATGTTACCAGTTACTTTTTTTTTTTTTTTTTTTTTACATTTTTAGATCTCGTCGTATCCAGGAAAGAGCGCACTGAACATAAAGGAAGCGCATTAAAGCTTAATGTCATGTTGCTTTGCTCACTAACACCATGTTTAAACAAAAACAGACACAGATTTTGCTTCAAGTGCACCTGAGAGGCTTGGTCACAGAGCGGCGTGCTCGCGAAACCCAGCAGGGTCTGATAGATGCCTTGCTTCTCACAGATCTCGTAGCAGTGCTTGTCCCGAACCCCTTCCTCCAACACGCTCAACACCCACTCGCGCTCTACTTTGCGCTGGACAGAGAAACAAAACGTACCATCGTTTGAGACTTTAGCTGGCTGCAGACGCTTCTCAGTAGTTACATTACAGTACATTTATGAATATATACCGCATAAGCACATTTTGTGTCTACAAGAAATTTACTGCATAACCAAAGTTGTCTAACGGTAGCATTTAGCAGGTCCTCTTTCATACGTGATGTTTCATTACCTCCAGATCAAAACTGTAGAAGAGTCTGAAGAAGTCAGGAACCCTCCTGAGATCCAGAAACTGAGTTCCCAAAAGAAACTGGTTTACCACCAAGTACATGTACTCCTCTGAGGTGGGGGAAAAAAGTTAAAGTTGTATAATAAAATGTCATGCGTATACGACTCAATGAACTCACTCACCAGGTCTCAAGATTTGCTGAGCAACTTTGGTTATGTAGGCCACGTGCACATTCGGCATCCGTAGATTTTGCTTTGGGATCCCGTTCTTCACAGTGTCAAGCAAGTACAGTATCTGGATATTAAATATCAACAAACATATTATTTATATTACATTACACTATACTATATTACTGTATTATAATATTTAAAATATGTCCTATTTTTCTTTTTGAAAGAAGCTGTTGATTACTAAGCCTGCATTTATTTGAACAAAAATACTAAATAATATTAGTATTAGGAAATAATATTGTAAAGATATTGTGATACATTATGAATTTAAAAGAACAGTTTTTTACTTAAATATACTGTAAAAATTTACTTCTTCCTGGGATGCAAACCTTTTTGTTGTCAGCATTATATACATATTTGTACATTTATTATAAAATATATTATATATATACTTGTTACAATTCCAGGATTCTCCGTTTTTCAGGCATTTATTTGAAATAGAAATTTTGTATTTTTTATTAATTTAATCTTCTTTTAATAAAACCTTTTTTTATGTCTTACTGACTTTTTTCTATTTTAGTTTATTTATACTGTATTAATCACTTCTATTATTACAACATTAAATTGCATAAAATAAATACAAAATGCTTCAAGAATCTAAAAATATTCAAATAAATCTAATTTAACAAACAACATTTTTTTTGTGAAAGTTCTCTACCTGTTTCTTCTCTCTGAAGCGAGCGCCCTCGAGGTGTTGATAAAAGGATCCCAGTACTTGGTACGCTGCGGCCCTCACTTTAGGGTCATAGCTGCTCAGGGCCGCCACTGTGACACCCAAAGCATGACTGGAAACAAACTTCTGACAGTCTACGGCACACTCTGAACAGAGAGAGACAGAAGATAGCACAGGTTAACACAAGTCAATATAACACATGACCATCAAGAAGCAGGTTAGTAGTCAAAGGATGAAGCAAATGTAAAAGCAAATAAAAAGCATAATGGGCATGTCTCGTCAGGTTACCTGGCCGAAGGATGAAGCTGAACAAAGGCAGGAGGAAGCAGGGGTCATACAGAGATGACAAATCTAGAGGATGCTTGCCTTCCACTGCGTAGAGCAAGTTTTTATTCTCCTGTAAAAAAAAAAAGGGTGATAGATGTAGCATTTAAAAGTGTACAAAACATTCTATTTCTACATAATAATCAGAAAAGGAAAAGCAAAAAATGAAAATCTATATTTCTTTTTAAAGGAAATTCTCAATTGCTGATCCTTTCAATACAGTAAAATCATATTAGTGGTGTAGTAACGTTTAGTGTGCTCTCCAAACAAAGCTATTCCTATCAGTTGTTTTTATGGTACTTTATGACACTTCAAAGAAAAAAAAAAACATTCAGGTTTGAAATATGGGTGAATCACTTCTGTGGATTATTTTTCTTTTCTTTTTTTTCCATTAAAGGTACCGTATGTAGGATTGACACCGAGTGGTTGCAGTCCAAATTCAAAATTCTGGAGAGGGGTTTTTCACCCGGCCCCTCCTTCTCAGACTGGACGCACACTCAGGTTGCCCTGATTGACGACACCAACAGGAACGAACGCACATGACAAAGAATTAAAGGAAATGCACTGTATTTTCTGCCACGCAGGCAACCTGGATGCTGAAACACTACTGACTTTGTAATTGGGAGATAGATGGAGGGTGGCGCTTCGGACAAAAACAAAACATGACAACATAAACATCAGTTAAGGGCTGCAACTGCGCTTTTTCCAGGCTCTACTACGACTGTCAGCGATAGGAGTACTTTTAATTAACATGTTTTCTTAATGCCTGTTGAACATAACAGAGACATTTTATGATTATTAATAAATTTCTTACTTACGGTACCTTTAAACGCTGCTATTCCACCATAACTGAATGAACCCGTTTCTTAAAATACTGCATGTTAAAGGAATAGTTCACCCAAAAAACAAAAATGTGCAGAAAGCTCATCCTCAGACCACCTGAGATGTGCATGAGTTGGTTTCTTCATTGCAACAGATATGAATGCAGCTGATAAAACCATCACAATAATCCAATGACCTCAATCCACCAACTAAAAGTAAAAATTTGCATGTAAAAAAAAAAAACATTTCTTCCAGTCAAGAATCCATCTCCTGTTTTCTCTCACATCAAATCCACCCGCATACTTGTTTAGAGCAATTTTGGACTATTTCTCCAATGAATCAGATGACCTTTTTTCTTCACTGAAGGAAGCAAAGCTGTGGGTAGAGCACTCATTTTTAGATGGTCTTAATGATAGATTTATTAATTGCAAACATACTTTTCACTTCACAAAATGTTAAGTGACACACTGATGTTGTGTAGATGACTATTGTGATGTTTTACTCAGCAATTTGGGCTCTCATTCTGACGGCACCCATTCACTGCAGAGGATCCATTGGTGAACAAGTTATGTAATGCTAAATTTGTCCAAACCTGTTCGGACGAAGAAACAAACATCTACATCTTGGATGGCCTGGGAGTGAGTAAACAGTCCTTTAAAGGCAGATATATGTTATTTAGTCAGCCCTTTAGTACCTGAGGGATGATGTATCGTTGCTGCGGGAAGTGTGTGACGGTGTTTAACATCCTGTCTGCAGTGAGCAGTGACAGCAGCTGCTCTGAGCTGGGCTTCTGCCACAGTGACTGTCCCAGGCTCTTCCGGGCTTTATGGTGCTCTACCGCGGCAGGGCCCCAGAGCACATACCTGACAACAAATAGACACGTTAATGGAAATAGACACTGTTAATGGAAATCACGTGAGCTGAAATACGTACTGAAACTCCGCAAGACTAATGTTGTTCTTCTCATATTCCTGGAGCAGGAGTAAAATCTTCTGATCTGTGAAAATCAAAAGATTTTACTCGTCACATAACTGTCTTCAATGACAATCCAAATCAACTGAACCATGTCCAATGCACAGGTCTACCTGTTGTGCTCAGCGAAGCTCCATATGCACCAAGAAGCACAAGGAAGTGATTGATGTTGCAAACGTCGGGACATTTCTTCACCAGCGTAAGCAGGAGAGAAACCAACGGCTCTGGGGAGGGGAAGAAATGTTCAGAGGGGGTTATTTGAATACGTAATCCCAAGTATAGTGATAGGTAACAGGGATGAAACATATAAACAACAATGATATGAAAATGACAGCTTGTTCATGAAGGAAACTTAAAAATATTGCATTCCTTTCCAATAGATCCTCCTCAATATTACAAAGTGCACCTTTAATGCTGCAAATATCATCAGTTTGAGTTAGCAACCCATCAGCCTGTGTCATCTAGAATTTCATATTTAATCTACATATTTTCATGTTGGATTGTTTAATGTTGGACAGACGCAAAAAAACGTCACGTGTTCAGAAGTGACACAGAAGAACGACCTAGAGCTGTTGATGTTGTTGCGCTTCACTTCGTTACCTTTAGACAGACGAGGACTATCTGATTCATCCTGTGTGGCCAGCATTGTGGGTAAGAACAGAGAGTGACTGGTAGTCATCATGTGGATGGTAGCCATGGGCAGGAGCTCTCTGGGGGTCTCTGGTGTTCCATATACGACCTCCACCAGCGCGGTTAAAGTGTCCAAAAAGCTAGGGTCACAGTATCGATACCTAAGAGTAGAATTGTTTCATGTGTTTTAATCAGCCAGAACAGATCGATATAGTTTTCTTCCAATTTTGGTTTTGATTATTAAGAGAAAAACACTTACTTCAGTCCAGATTTAACAAAGGTGTTCCAGTCTGACGAAGTGATATTTTCTGGAAATACCTGCAATAAACCCAACATGCAGTATATTACCAGCTGAATATTGAGGAAAACTCCTTATTAGGTCATTATGCTTCTGTGACTTTTCAATTAACAGCAGTTTATACCTGTAAAATAGACTATGGTATCTGTATTCTGTGTTGAATACTAGGGATGTGACAACCTGATCTCGCGGAAATTCGTACATAATTTACAAGGTGGCTAATTCGTACAACCTCACTCACTTCTAAACCGTACGTATTTTACAAGTTGCCAATTCGTATGAATTTGTACGAATGACCAAAACCTAACCCCGCCCCTAAACCTACCCATTACAGGGTTTTAGAGGAATCGTACAAAATTGTACGAATTAGGCACAGATAGGTCGAGAGACTGTGTTAGATGAGACGATATAGCTATTTCCGGATCCGATACTATCACGATACAATATGTATTGCGATTTTTTTTTATTTTTTACAAATTTCGATTTTACAAGTATTGCGATCTTCAGGCACTTCACAAATCCGATTTCAAAAGGTTTCTTGGTCTACATTTTTTCCCCCAATTAATTCTTCTGCTGTGCAAACGCATCTTTACAACTTTACATCTTAACCAACATTGGAGTTTTCTTTTTGCATAGCTAGTTGAAATATCTGTGTTAGTACTGCCATCTTAAAGTAGGTGTAAATCTTGATCATTATCAACTCAGTGGCCCAGTTTCACAAACTTGGCTTAGCTAAAGCTTAAATTAAATTAAACGGTGTTAAAAACATATTTAGTAACACTTTAAAATAGAACACTTATCAACTATTAATTACGACTTTTCCATCAATAAATTCCTCATTTGAATGGTACGTTCAAACCAGAAGCAACTTGCACGAATAAATTGCGCTATTCGCGCGTAGTTGGACGCTTGAACATTTTGAGTTCACTCGCTTCATTCGCGCGTGAAATTCACTTCACAATAAACGCAAATTCACGTTATGGGAGGGGCTTCAGCCAGGCACTTGCAGTCTCTGTAGTGGTTAGACATGAGGTAGAATTAGTTTTGAGTAGATCTAATAGGCAAACTTTGGTTTAATGAATCTAGTATTTATTTATTCAATTTGCGCCGCGTCATTCACACAGCTTAAATCTTTGCATTGACTTGACGTGTAAATCACTAGCGCTTAATGCTTCAATCGCTTAATAGTTAGTGCAGTAGTTGTTAAGTTTAGGTATTGGGTAGGATTAGGGATGTAGAATACGGCATTAATATGTGCTTAATTACTACTAATAAATGGCTAATATTCTATTAATATGCATGCTAATTAGCAACTAGTTAAAAGACCTTAAAATATAGTGTTACCACAAAAGTGAATGCTTGGTCAACACATTACATCTATGCTGTACTTTTGAATATAGTTACTATGCATGTTTGAAAATAATCTCATGAATTCAGACTCATCCCTCAGTTCGAAAAAGCTTATCAGGCAAGCAAACACGTACACAATAAAATTGTTGGCAAGTAATATTGTTGTACTATTAAAAACTGTATCTTAATCTGGAAAACTAATTTCCAGACACATTTCATTCATCTAGAGAAGTAAGATGACCATGACGGTACTGACTCACCAGGAGTGACTTGAGTCTTGTCAGTATGAACTCTTCATGATGGGATTGTGGTTCTTTCTGTTCTTTATATGCAGCAGAAAGCCAGAGGAGAGCAGCTGAAAGCAGAGATTTCCTCCACTGAGTCAGTTCCTCTGAACCTGCCAGCCTTTCGCTGATGCAGTCTGCCAGCTTCCATCTGAAACGAGATGTTCCAGTATATTTTATGCAAATAAACACTTTGGAATCCTTAAAGCTTCAGTTCAAGCATGTTTTAAAAATGCAAATGTCTTAAACTTTAAACCACGGGCTTTCTGAGTTTACCTTTCACTACTGTCAGGTTTCTGAAGGATGGCAGGCAGATCATTCATCAGTGATGTGAGGTCAGAGTTCCCAGCAGCCAGTCGGATAAGGCCGGACAGAACCTCCACATGCAGGCCAATCATAACCCCGACTTCTCCTTGCTGCACTGTGCACCACAGCTCAGACAGTAAAGCTTTCCTCAGGGCCTTCAGCACTGACTTTTGAACTGCACAAGGCGACAGAAGAGATGACACGAAGGAAACCTATGGAATTAAGTCAACTTAAACAACATTGTTTGAGCCACTACTATGAAAGCAGCAGTACTGACTGTCTTTAGGGCGGATGGGATCATCAATGGTGGCTCTCTTCAAATAGGCGTTGAGTAAAAACAGGAAGCTGCTGTTTTGGGAGCTGATCTGTGTTAGGTTAGATGTTTCCAGGCACCAGAGCTCAAAGCTGAGGACATGTGTTGAGCAGTTCTCCAGTAGAAGAACCCCTATGGCCTGAGCCGAGGGACTTTCTCTTTGGATGCAGTACAAGAGGACGTCCGTCTGAATGAGTTTGGCAGTGCCTGGCTCCTGGGTGAGCACCTAGAGAGAAAGATTTTTATTTAATGTGTGCAAAACGACTATGATGTCAATGAGTGCATTATTGAAATCATTCAAAACAACATCGGGCCAAAACGAAGGGGAGAATGAAGTAGGCCCAAAAAATATTGCTCTGACTGCTAAACACCTTCAAACTACCATTGTTTGGCCCGTTGCAGTAAGTGTGCTCTGGGTCTTCTTTTTGGTTTTGGCTCAGTCTGTTAATGTCAGACAGGAGTAAAAACATGAACACACTCATTTTTATAGAACGTGAACGTGTATTTCTAATTGAGAGCAACAACGACCCGTTTCTTCATGTTTAATCTGTAAAGCTGTTTGTGTTACCATCTATTGTATAAAGTGCTTTGTAAATCAACAAGATGTGATTGGCCAATTTGCTTGTGCAAATATAAGACAAAAAAAAAAAATTAAAAATTAATTATATTTCTAGAATTTGAATTTAGTCATTTCTGCTCCTAGCCTTCCTTTGACGCTACATTCATTTCGCGAGCAAAGTTGGGCAAAGCTGCCACTTTAGAGCATTTCTGTTCCCAAAAAAGTGGGAACCAATGAGAAATGAGTTTTCCGACACGCGCTCTAGTGGTAGACCATCATAAAGGACTGCACCATCTGACCAATCACAGCAGCGAGGGCTCACGGGAAGGCGGGGTTTAGACACTGATTCTTCGAACTGCTTCACACGAGTCGTTTACGAATCATTTAGAAATGGGGAATAGAATTAAATCTATTTTTGGAGAAAGCTAGCGTTTTTTGACCTTGCATACATGTAAATCTGTTTTAAGAGACTCATAAAGCAATATTAGCCACCATTAAAAAGGCATAATAGGGGCACTTTAATTGTTTGTACCTGTAGCAGGAAGTCCTCAAGCTGCACACACTGGCTGGATGTGAGGAGAGCTGCCAGACCTTGCAGGTGGGCCTGAGACAGAGCAATGCAGCTACTGTGGCCTTCAGAGAGGCGTCTCATACCGGCCGAGAGCAGCTCCAGGACCGCATGGCCGTACACGCTCAGCTGACTCTCAGAGGCCACGAGATACTTCTGAGGAAGCAACAGCAGAGTGGACACCACTTCCTTCAAGCTGGAGGGGTCAATGTATTCATGAAGAGCCAGGAGCGCTCGGACAGAGGGGGATTCCTTCTTGGAACAACTTCTGAAAAGCAGAAGTTGAAAACATGAGTAAATGTAATAAAATAAATATATATATATATATACTACTATATTGCATGCTATTTATCATAATATTTTTCAAAGCATGTATAGTGTGCTCAATATGAACGCTTTCTGTACTGCATGTATCTAATACCCAGATATCTTAATATAATTGTCCAAATGGACATTGCGCATCCAGAGCACACTGCATAATGCATCCCACAATGCAATATGCTCAACTTGACCATCCATTTCTAGTGTAGCGTTAGAAATGAAATATCAAATCTCTCATTTTTGGAAGATCAAAACTGTCAAAAGTTTTTTGACAGAAATTTAAAAAAAAAAAATGTTTTTAAACATTTACTGTACTTTTCAATAGTTTGTGAAGACAGAAGAGCAGAAGACACTTCTCCAATGATAACAGATCATTACTGGCTGAATTATAAACGCTGTGAGAATTATTACTGTGAGAATATGACAGAAAACCCTTAAAGGAATGATGCAAATCAAATCCATCAGTTATTAAATAAATCAGTTTTTGTGTGAAGTTGTCCTTCAAAATATAAACACTGTGTTATTGTGAACGTTGTGACACGTACTTGCTTCTCTTTTCTTGGAGCTCTTTGAGAACGGCTCTCTGCGCTGCAGCCAAGTACGTGCCTATGAGCTCTAAAGAGTCCAGCTCTCGGAGCGCAGCGGCACTGGACTCCAGCAGAGCGAGAGTCATCTCTGTCAGACGGTGGCAGAGCTGCTTCAGCCTCACTGGATTCAGGGAGTGAGGAGGGAACGAGCTCAGCTCCAGAGACAGAAACCACTGCTCCAACACTGGGTGTTTAAACACTGACCTGAGGACCGCCAGCAGGACCTGAAGGGGAAGAGATGACACCGTGTTGAGCTGCCATCTCATTTATATTTCTAGGTCTAGTTTGCGAAACAATCTCCGATGAAGATCAAGGTTACCTGTTGGATGTTCTGAGCAGGTACGAGGTTGGTTTCGGAAAAGAGCTCTGCCTCGTCCTGCTGCTCTGCAGGTTCAGGTCGAGTCATCTGTTGTGTTTCTGAGCTCAACAGCTTCAGGATGAGAGAGTTCAGCACAGTCATCAGACTGCCCAGCACTTCTGCTGCGCTCTCTTTGGGGAGCTGCAGGTAAACACAGTCACAGCGGATGAGGAGGTCTTCCCAAAGGTCAGATTAATCAATTTAAACTAAAATAATAAAAAAGCTATTACTTTAATAATCTAACAACAACCTGCATGTTCATGGTTCTCTGGTCTTGGCTTATTGTTAACACAACATGCAGATATTCAAACTAAATATTTTTAGTATTCAGTCATTGTTTTTATTTTTCAAATATTTATTTACTTTAATTTGATCATTTTTAGCTCACAAACAACTCATTAATTGTCTGCAGAGTTATTATAGGTAACTTAAACTAAACTTAAAACTAAAACATGTGTTTGTAATTAAATTAAACTAAAATTATAATAATAAACAAATAATTAATAAATAATAATTAAAAATGTAATTCAACTAGTTTCCAAGGAAACATTTTTTTGAACTCTGTGTACTTAACCTGATGTGCTAAAATAAAACTAAGAACTAAAATATATATATATATATATATATATAGAATAAGGACATGTAGAGTAAGGCTTTAATATATGCTTAATTAGCACTAATAAATGGCTAATAATTTAGTAATATGCAAGTTAATAAGCGACTAATAGGTGTAACCATTTTCCCCATAAATTAAATCATTGACTCATCCTTTCTTCTGTAAAACCTCAAAAAAGTTTTATTTTGTTTTTCCCCATGCGATAGAAGCGCTCCATCAAAGGCTCCCCGAGTTGGTTATCAACGTACTTCAAAATATATTTGTGTTTCACAGAAGAAAGAATGTCATGCAGCTTTGGAGCGAACTGAAGATGACAAAAGCGTTCAAATGTATTTCTGAAAGGCTGAATACCGAATGGAAAGTAAGCACGAAGCTTCTGAGGTAGAGAAGCACTTGATTGACAGCCACTGGGAACTGGGACACATCCAGAGTATTCAGAGCTTCCTGTGCAGCCTCCTTGAAAGAGTCCCGTGTGAAAGCACTCGCCCCGTCACTAAACGAGGCCTTCAGCAGTGAGGTGAAGTCAGCACCAGACGGACCATCCAGGAAGCTTTCAGACGCAAACTGTGAGAAAGTTCGGTAGTTTAAGAACATTTACATACAATACATACATTTTATACAAATGCATTTTGTTGAAGAGGTTCAGCAGTACTGGAAAAAGACGAAGCAGAAACATAAGTACAAGTAGAAGGACTCACCAAGGTCTCTTGTGTATGTTTGGGGAGCCACTGAGAGTAGTAGTGATAGAAGGCGACGACAGAGGCATGAGGAGAGCATGAGGCGTCAGACGTGTTCAGCTCTTTATCATAGTGCAGGAGGGTCAGACACAGAGCCAGCGGGTCCCTCTGACAGTGCAGGACATCACGCAGCACAGCAGCCATGTACTCAAACACCACACCTGTACCACACAGCACAGGCTTTACCATAGTAAACATCCTAACACAGGGTCCTGCCCTTCATATTGAATTCTTGTTGAACATTGTGTACCACTAGGCAAAGTCATTATGGGCAAAAAAGGTGACAAAAATGATTACTGCTATTATTAGTAGTACTACTATCTATTTATTTTATTAGATTATGCATTATTTAATTTTGCATTTATTCTATTAAAAATTAATAAAAATATATTACTGTAGTAGCAATACTAATAAAACATGAAGCATTTAATAATAACAACTTCACAGAAAAAAAGGGCGCCTTTATTTCATTGCTTTTAAACATTTACCCAAAGAGCTTTTATTTTGAATTAAAACTTTCTAAGCTTCTGTTTTTGTTGAAACCCCACTCATTTAAAAAATAAATCTCATAATAATAATAATAATTATTATTGTTATTATTATTATGATGTCAATTTCATTTTTTTTATTTAATTAAATTATAACAATAAAAAGAAAAATCAATAAAGCAAAACTTTTAGATATATTACGAGAGTTTAAAAACATTTTATTTAACAGAAAAATAGTAGGGGGTTGTCTTTAACTTTCTAACATTAAATCATAACGGAAAAATGGATTGCAAATAGCAAACTACAGAGATTTTTCAGCAAAACAAAATCTGGGGGAGATTTTTGGCTTCTGAGATTTGGTCGTTTACATCGTATTCATCAGCATGTGTTACCTTTCCCATCTTTAAAACTCTCCGGCAGTTTGTTGCGAACTTCTAGCACAGCCGGCACAATGGCACTGAACGGGAACGTCTGGAGGATGATGTCATCAGTGAGCGAAGGCCCGATCTCCTCAACATCCCCTTCACTGGCCTCCACTATAACGTCAACCATGTCGAGCACATCTAAAACACAGAATACACACACATGCATTCAAACAACCCAGATGAATTCATATTACAGACACGTGTGTGAAGGGTGCAGGGCTGCTGACCGTCGATGTGTGATATAGGGATGCTGGCTTCATCTCCCTCCGGGCCGCTCAGGTTGGCCTGTAGATGCGCTGCCTCCTGAACCATATTTGCTGCTTTCTCAGTGTACACGTGTGGGTTACACACCGCTCGCATCAGAACCTGTCACACAGCATAGTTGGACAGTACTAAATGACAAAATATCAACCCTTTTTACTCAGCACACGTGATTCTGTAGGAACCCAGATGAGAGCGGTTAGAATCCATACATGGTCTAAAAACTGAATGACGGTCTCCTGCTGGGATGGGTCCAAAAGTGCCAGATGGTCCAACCATAACTCCAGCTCCTTCCACGTGTGCTGAAATACACCGCTGTCCCGCAACACCTGGAAAGCAGAGGAGGATAAATGAGCCAGTGGAGTTCAGCCATAGAAGCAAATTAATATATATTAATTTTATGCAATGCATCCGCTCCTTAAAGGGGTCATACAAAGCCAATTTTACACAGCTAATATGGTTCTTTAGGTTCTTAATGGAAAGTTTGTAATATAGTTTGTTTTAAAAATTTTCAAGGATAGTGTAAAAACGCTCATTTTATCCTGTCAACAACAGCTCTTTAGAAATCACTCTGTTCTGTGTACTTCCTCTTTAAATCTTCACGAGCTCCGCAGACTCCGCCCCTCTTTTCAGAGGTGCTCTCAGAGGATCCTTTTTAGCCGTATTCATAGTGAAACTTGCTAATCAGCACATTATTAGGAAAGGAGATTTGCTAAGATTCATTAAAAGACATTAAACTCACTGCTTCTGTAGGTGAGGCTGGATCATGAATGATTCGTGCAAACATAAACGCATTTCGGTTGATCAACAGAAACAAACGTAACGTTAATCTTCCGCGTCTTCAGTCACTCAGATGTCGGGGTATATGACTACTGCTCTCTTCATTAATACATTCAACAACAAAACACCTCAATCTCTCAGGAGTTTTGCTTGTCTCTGCGTCTCGGTCTGATGACGGCTCACTCAGAGCGGGTCTGAGCTAAGACACCAGTTCAGTCTGTGTGACACGCCGCTGTCAATCAAGTATTGTGGGAGTGGCCTCACATCGACATGCATTTGAGAATAGCTTGATTTCAGAAGGGGCAACTTATTCTTATTAAATTAAAAGAAAACTACTGGTGGATCTTTATCATTGTAGGGTGGTTGTGTACACACACTCCCAACACACATTTCAGTCCAAACAGCTTGAAAAATTGCACGTATGACCCCTTTAACGAATCTGCTGACGCCAATCGTGCTGCGTTCATTGTCACAGGAACATCCCAGCTGAAGATAATGAGATAATTACATCGCTCCCTCTGACAAGAGCAGTCCTAACAACTAAATAATGACTCAAGTCTTAATCAATTCTCCACTAACTAGGGGATAAGGAGAATCACTTGATGATTTGGAAAACGACCATGAATCGTACGATACACAAAAAGCAGGGGTGCTCTTAATAATGGAGGAAGATGTGATTTAAAGGAGAAGTATACAATTTTTTTGGTGCATGAACAGTATTTCTGCATCTTGCTAAATTCACGGCTGAGCCACTGATGTCACATGGACTATTTCACTGATGTGTCTGCAAGGTTTCTGAATCTGGGAACATTTTAATTACGCTGCTGTCTATGAAGGCTAAAAAAACTCAGAAATATCTTAATGTGTTTTCTGAAGATGAACAAAGGTCTAACAGGTTTGGAACGACTCGAGGTGGGAGTAATTATTAACATAATTTTTAATTTTATGTGGACTACTCCTTAAACATTATATTATTTTAAAATACTGGTTTTGTAAGGAGTTTTCTGTTGTTAGGAGCATGAAACTTACTTTTAGGACTAGCATCCTGGTTGAAGTCTTCAAGTAGTTACTGTTACTACTTACAAACATTTTAAGCAACAGATAGAAGACAGATTTCTCTCCTTTTTCAGGATCTGGATCTGGTAGATCCTGTGTTTCGGGGAAAAAAAAGAAAGCGAAAACATAATGATCTTAAGCTTAAAAGAAACAAGATCCACATTCTGAAAAACATCAAACGTTAAAGACAATGTGATCGCAAAAAAAAAAATAAATAAATGAAGAAAAGAAACCCTTTAAAAAAAGTTTCTACCTGAACACGAAACCAGGAGAATTTGCTTGCAGGAAGTTCCAAAGCCAGTTGTAGAATTTGATACTGTAGAACTGGAGGAACTTCCTGTTTCATTCCACTCTCCGTCACAATGCCTGCAAACATTTTAATTAGTCACTTACCCCTCCTATGATAGATTAGAAGGTGAACGCACAATATTTGTTGTATCTGTTCTCAATCAATGTGTCGTACCTTTTAGGAGTTTGCTGAAGTCGAATTTGCTCTGGCTGACGAGGTGAGGCACCACCCTCTGATACAAACACATCACCTGCAGCAGCAGGGCCTTCACCAGGATGAGCTGTGCATCGTCCTGCGCTGCTGTTTGACGAAAAACAGCTCAGAATTGTTGCGTTTGAACAATAACAAGCTAAAACAAAATACAGCACCAACTAATTGGTTATTACGGAGTTCTTTGCTCTGTTTCTGTTCTGCGCCCGTCGTCTTTCCTGCATCCTCCTTCTCCTTTGAGTGCGACTGCCAGGTGGAAACAATGGACACCATGTCTGGCAGAATCTGCGGGAGCAAAAGGATGAACATTCATTGTGAAATATAATATGATGATATAATAAGCTTCTGTTTTCCCATCATCCTCACCTTGCCCAGCGCCTCTCTGTAAAGCTGCACAAACTCCTCCATCGCGGCAGGGCTGTAAGTGTCGGAACTCTCCCACACGGTTTTGTCCAGACAGTGCTCGATGTTTTTCTGGGCTCGCTTGAGAATAAATACCAGGAGGGACAGTGTTGTGTGCTGGACCGCTAAGTTGGGTAACTATTAGAGAAACAAGGAGGATTTCAAATAATGGTAAAGAACGGTAATACCTTTACTGCACAAGTGAACAAGCCGTCATATAAAAGTTTGGAGGCAGTATGATTTTTTTTTTTTTTTACATGAATACTTATTTAACAAAGGATCCAATAAATTTGATTTAAAAAAGTGACAAAGTAATTATTAATTTAAAAAAATCTAAAATGCAACATTATCTCCACAAAAACACTTGACAGCACAACTGTTTTCAACATTAATAGTAATAAGACATTTTGCTTCAGACGAGTATTATTGAGCGTATTAAAACGATTTCTAATTATTCAGGTGACCCTGAAGAAAGGAGTAATGATGCTGAGAATTCAGCGCTGCCACTGAAGGAATACATTACATTTAAAAATATACTCAAATAGTTGCAATAATATTCAACATTATTTAAATCTTTTTTTTTTTTTTGATGAAATAAATTCCTTGGTGAGCACAGAAGTCTTCTGTCAGAAACGTCAACATTTTACAAGACCCAAACCTTTGAACAGTAACATGCAACTCAGACCGTTTTAAAAACACATCTCCTTCTTTTTTAAAAAAATGTTATCTTTAAAAACAACGCTTTGGGCCTTTTTTGCTAAAATCAGCAACATACTGTGCACCCCAGCTTGTGATGATATGATTGGTTGAATCTACCACGTACTTTGAGACCTGAAGTGAAGAAGGCTTTATTGCACACTGAGGGAAGAGACGTGACCGACACCATTGAGAGCAGACGAGGTAAAGGAATCATCTCACTCATCTGGAAAGCCTTGGACACCTCCGGCTGGGCCTCATAAATCTGTAACAATATCAAACCATGAGCAAGTCATATCAGTAAAGCATTCCTAACTTTCAGAAGCATGCACAATATTACAAAAAGAAGTAACACAACCTTGTTATTACAGTTCAAACTAAAGAAAAGCGCTCCATCACATGACTCCAAACTTAAGTTTAAACATTTGTTGTCTTATCTATGTTCTATTGTGAATAAAATATTGGATCACTTGATTTAAGGTCTTTTAGTTTTCATTTAATTCAGATTAAAATAAATAAATAAATCATTCAGGTAGTGTATTTAGTCACCGATGACTGTATATTTCCTACACGGGTAAATGCTCACTTTCTTGAGTAGACTGATGTTTTCCAGCCAGGTGCTCTTGTTTCGTGGACTGAAGGAGAAACTGGTTTCTTTAAAGTATCTGGTCAGTACATCAGGACTGCTCTTCAGAACACATACAACCAGCTCCGCTACCATCTCATCCTCAGTCGCCTGCTTCAGCCCCACCAGGAACTGCAGAAGAACAATGTTTCCAGCTCTGGATGGGTACAACCAGGTGATAAAAGAACAATGAGGGCAAAGCATTTTGGCCACATTTGACTTTATTTCTTTTACACTTCCTCTGCAAGGTTTTGTGTTAGTATAGTCATATTTCACTCAGGCAATTCATTATAACAAAATTTAGCTTGAAGCATCAAAGACTTGCCTTCCAACGGTCCCCAGACTCGGGTCATGAAAACTGATGCCATGTTTGCGAGAGCAGCAGAGGTCCAGCAGGAAGTTATGCACCAGCTCCCTCACAATACGCTTACCTTCACCTTCCGCTTTCTTTTTCTAAAAAAAATGTTGGACACATAAAGCTTAAAAGACATTCTGAAAGGCATGTGCAACATATCGACAATTTGTTATTTGGAAACCGGTCCCAGTTTCCCAGGTACAATATATACGTTTTCGCCACTAGAGGTCGCAATTTTAAAACAACAGCAGAGCTCTCTGATTTTATCAAAAATATCTTCATTTGTGTTCTGAAGATGACCAAAGGTCTTCTGTTTGGAACGACACGAGGGCGAGTAATTAATGACAGAACTTCTGTTTTTGGGTGAACTAACCCGTTAACTGACATTAAAAACGTGCAGACATTTTGCATAATTTTTGCATAACCCAGCATAATTAATTGGGTTCAGATTAATATTATTTTTACTGCGTCAGCCAATTAAAAACATACATTTATCATTCTAATACAACCAAATCTATGTGATAATGGACAGACATCGGAAGATTGTCTAGAAAGTAATAAAACAGGGATTTGAAAGACTCATGCAAATATCACGCTGTTTATAGAGAGGCAGAGTCAGAGATGATGTGGTTGAACGTTCACTGTACCTCTTTCTCAGCTACGCTGACATCCATAATCCCGTTCCACTTATAGAGAGAGGCGATCTGTCCTAGGATGTTGGAACTAAAGAAACGCACCTTCTGAGTTTTTGTGATGGTCTTATTCTGCACAACCTATGGTCAAATACACAAAGTTAGGAGATTTATGGACAGCACCTCACTTGTAAATGGCATTCATAAGGAAGGGTCTTACTCTGGTCTGCAGGGTGGACAGTATAAGGTTCACGATGGATAATCTGTCTTCCTTAAGACCAGTGGTCAAGATTTCAGACAAAAAATCTAAAGAATGACAGAAAAATATTAATTTAGGGGAACTTAAAGGCACAGTTCATAACGAACACAGATGGGGTTTATGGATACCTTTAGCCTCCAGTATCTGGCCAATAGCTGTATTGTCTCCAGACATCAGGAAGGAAAGGATAAACTGTATGTAAGCCATTCTAACATCTGGCTTTCCCTGGAAAAAAGTTTTTTTAAATAGCGTCCGCTAAAGGGATAAATGCAAATGCTATGTAAGTTACGTGTTATTTACGGTTTGTAAAGCACTTACGGTTTTGTCTCTTCTCCGTGCGAGGCTGACGATTCCTTTAATGAAGTGTATTTGACTGAAGACATCTCTCGCAGCCTCCGCACCCTGAGAGACCACAGCAGACAGGAAACACAGACACTGGCGGACAAACCTGTCCAAAAATGAAGGTACACTGAGTGCGAGTTTCAAATGCTTTCACAGTAGCACATCATAAACTATTAATCCACAAATACCATGAAAAAAATGCAAATATTAAGATTTGCTTAAGAAATACCTGTGATTCTCCGAATGTAGAGAGGAGAGCAGAAGTTTCATGTGAGTGGACACGGTCTTTCTAACTATGCTGGAGCCCACCATGCTGAACTGAGACAGATCACTGGCCGTCCGCAGCAAAATCACTTCTAGACTCTGAAATATCAGCATCATCTACAAAATGCATGAAATAACATGTAAACTGTGATTACGATGCAAAAGTAATGATAGCAACTGTATTTTGTGCATCAAGAAGAACTAATGTCGGCAAGTCAGCATGCAACATCTGCCTAAGCCTATGTCTTTTTTTCTGCAGTCTACAGCATGCATAGTGTGCACAGTGTAAACATTTTATGTATGCATGAAAAACATGGATAATCTCCTGGTAACACTTCAGAATAAGGGGTCAGAATAATGCATTAGTTAAGCATTGGTTAATTTGTTCACAATTAAGCATTAGTTGAGCAAAATCACACTAGTAATTAATGATTAAAATGTTAAGTTATATTACCAGTACTGGTTATTAAAATAAAATATAAACAAACAAATAGATAGATAGACAGATAGATAGATAGACAGATAGATAGATAGATAGATAGATGACTTACTTCAGACTCAGACTTATTTTCTTCCCCAAGTAATGCAAAAATTTCTGAACATTCAACTGAGATTTTTATGTAGCCTTCGACAACATCATAGATATCTGCACGTGGAAGTTTCTTCGCAATTCTTATGAAGGTCTCCAAACCTACATAATATATCAAAAAAAGTTTTTGATTAAATAAAATGTTAACATTTGTTTTTTGTTTTTAGTAATATACGTAAATAATATATTATTTAAGTACAGTTGCTTGGTTTAGTTGTCTTCAATTAGTGCATAAGTTAATGTATAAATAAAAATTTAATAATAATTTTACGCTTTTACTGTAACTACAGACAGTTCTGAACACCATAAGATTTAAAAACAAAATAAAAGTCTGGAGCAGCGAACACTGCAAGCGTGATATTTAGCATGTAGAGAAACGTACAATGAACACGAATCGAGCATTTTCAAATTAAACATAAAAACTGCAACACATGACCGGTTTTCAGCTGGAACGGTAAGCAGATGACTGACCAGCTGAAACACTCTTACCCTTTAGCGCTGTAGTTGAATCCTTTAGCATGGATTTAAACACAGACGCAGTAAACTCGCTTTCGTCTGTTTTGGTTTTTTTAGCTGTTGTAGCGGACTCAGGATCCCCATTTTGACGTTTAGTAGCCATCGCTGTATCTCACAGTAAATGAAAACAGACACATGGAACCGCGGAAGTATAAAACTAGAGCGACAGAGCAGCAAAACACGTGGAAACGCTAATCTTATGAATATTAATTATGACGTGCTGACGTATCTCCAGAGCGTGACGAAACTTCATTAATATTTATTTTCAAGCGTATAGTGGTGTGCGCCAGGTTTGCGTGCATGCCGTTTAAATAAGAATGAACCAACTGCTTATAATTTATATGGCAAGCCGTTTTACACTTAATTTATGTGTATTTCACATATTAGAAGTGCTTTTCACCCCTCAGGCCAAATTTAGTATTACCAGGACCAGTGTGGGGCTAGTTACTCAAAAAGATGTTACTCATTAATTACTCCTTCAAAAGTAATATTATTACTTATTACTTTATGGCAACAGTAATTAGTAATTACAGTACTAGTTATATATATTTTTTCACGCCACACAAGTTGCAATTCTTCAAAAATGCTACTAAAAATAAAGCCTATTTCTGCCTCATCCTTTGGCCAGAATTAACACTGGCTCCAGACAGAAGTTAGCTTAGTTGCTGATTCATTGTAATTAATTGTAACGTTTAAGTAAAGGTGTTGCATTAATCTCATTAATTGTCATGAGTAGCTTGAAGCTAATAGCTATCGTTTCTGTTATACCCATAAACAAATATATTCCATGATGTATTTTATCAAAAGAAATCAAATTCATATATTTCATTAAGATTTTATACAATTTGTGGGTGGGCAAGCCATGTAATGCCAAAATAAAATTTCATCTTTCATCTTTTCTCCTGACAAAATCAATGTAATGACAATATTTCCACCCGCTAAATGTGCACTGGTGACTTCAGGTGTCTGTGCAAGTTCTGATGAAGATAAATCTATAAATAAATCTATATCTATAAATAGTTACTGCAAAAAAATATTATTACTGTAATTATTCACATACACATATCACTGAGCCCTTGTATTCTCCGATCTTGTAAACAGTATATATTCAAGATTTTAGCTGTAAAAAAAAACACAATGAGGAGAATAATTCAAATAGGGATGATTTTCCAGGAACTTCGCAGATAGTAGATTAAAGGCATGTATGGCTACATGATTCAGCCAGAAGTACATCTACCATATTGCTTGACTGAGTTTGCCCAAGGAGCAGGTTTGATGTGCACTGGAGGAGTAACTCCTGTATCTCTGGATACAAGACACTCTACACAACCCTTTGGCCTCCATACTGTCCTGAGAAACAGATGTCTGGAGCGTCACTGTGCATGCCGTGGCTGCCTTCTTGACCCCTGGGTTTTATCTCTTGTGTAATAATAGCACACTATGTGGAAAGACACCTAAATGGATGGGCCAAGCATGGATGATGAACAGCCTAGACCTTGGAAATCTGGTTACCTTGTTTTAAATCAATTGGTTTTGGAATTCAATAATTCCAAATTTATTCCTCAAAATTCATCTTTTGATCTGATGAAACATTTGGGCCCAATTGGTATTGAATAATCCTTTTAAACGATTCATTCTTTTAAATTAATCATTGGATTCAAAGGGACAACACTTACTAAATTCTTCTTCTTTATATTTAATATTTGACTGGCCATCAATAAAGAAAGTCTTTTCATCAGCATGTATTTGACAGATCTGGATAGCTCCCCAGTCCCCACATTATACACATCATCAAAACCAGTTTGTATACACAATTTGTTTCATTTTTTTAATATTTCAAATAATTTATCGCATATTAGAATAAATAAACATGAGCTGCATTACCAACTTCAGGCATCCAGGTTCAGTGCAGTACATTTAAAAGTTAGGAGCCAGTTATGCAACTGAAATGAAAGTGTACATTTACTCTCATATCTTACGATGTCATGCAGCATGAGGTATTGATGTCAGTACCGTTTCTTGAATATACCATCCTGCACAGTTTCCAGTAGTGTGCTTTACATATAATATATTACATCATTCTGAGAGACGAATCATCCGTTTCTGCTGCCAGAGAAAGCAAGATAGCTTTTGGACTATTCTCAAACAGGGCGGCTCTGTTCTGCGTCTGGCCCTTCTTCACCCAGTGTCCGTAAATCTTGAACGCGCAGGCATCGATGAGCTTGCGAATAGGCTTTACTGCATAGGGGTCGCTCTTGATCACGTCTTTGGTAACTGGCTTGGCACGTCGATAATTGCAGTAAATGCGCATTGTTGCCAAAACTGTCATGCAGATTACCTGAAAAACATAAGTGCTTGCAATAAACCTCCATGGATTTCCATTAGGGCAGACTTTTTTCTGTATTTATTCTGTATTTCACATATTGTTTGGGAGGAGTTGAGCAAATAAGGTAAAAATAAAGGCATATTATAAGACAAAGTGTTTTTTTGACCTTGCATGCATGCCAACCTGCTCCCGTAATCACATAACCCCATAATAGGGGCACTTTAAAAACCAAAACTACAATTAGGTTGCCATAATAAGAGACCCATTGAATCATTAATTTATCAATAGACCACTGACTCATTCGCTCCGCTTATTCATTCAAACATGCAGATTTTCTCCGGTTTGTTTATTGCTAATAACTACATATTACTCTCAACTATATAGACCCCACCTTGAACTTCCTGTACGGGCTGAAATGTCGCACCTCTGCGACCACATACTGCTGGAAGAAAGCATGGTTTAAGGCATCTCTGGCAGTGTAACGTGCCTCGGGATTCACCACCAACAACTTGGAGATCTGAGAAAGAGTGCAGGTTAGCGGATGTACTGTAGGCTTGTATTCACTGCCTGGTAGAACTAAATGAGTGTACTGCACTAATTTGCTATTCCCAGATCTGCTTCAGACGCACCAGGTCTTTGACGGTGTCTGAACGGTCATCCCACTCCGGAGAGGTGAACTGGTAGCTCCCCGACAGGATCATGCGCAGCATTAGCATCTGCTTCCTGTGCCAGAAAGGAGGAGAACCTGCAAGAAGGGTGTACATGATCACCCCTGCGCTCCAGCTGAAAAACACAAGAAGCCGTGCCATTTCTCCATCCAGCCTTACTTAAAAGTAGAATTGAAATTGGTTTCATAAGCTTGCCTTTGGTAGACAAGACCAAGCTCTTACATTTACGTCTGCAATCAAAAGTCTTTTTCTAATATATGTGACCCTGGAGCACAACACCAGTCATAAGAGACACTGGCATATTTGTATTAATATCTAAAATGCATTGTAGGGTCAAAGTTGTCAATTTTTCATTAGGATATTAAGTAAAGAAGATATTTAGTAAATTTCTCACCACGCATATATTCAGTCCAGATGTTAACAAACCATACGTCAACGGAAAGCTTATTAATGAAACTTCCACATGATGCATAAATCTCAAATTTGGAAAAATTGCCCCTTATGACAGGTTTTGTGGTCTAGGGTGTACTCACAGATCAACGGCGGTCCCGTAACCTTGGTGGTGAGGATCCATAGAGCATTCGATAATCTCTGGGGCTAGATAGCCTGGCGTTCCACAAACCTCTATGTGTGACACACAAAATCAAAGGAAGCTCTAATGAAACACATATTTGTCTGTTATTTGATGCATGCACAACATGTGATGTACATATCAGCATGTTATAACATAAATGAATATAAAATCTCATGTCTTGTTCTTGTTTTACGATTAATCAATCAATATTTTATTGCATTACTTTACATTCTGTTATTAGAATACTGGTTTTATTAAAACATAAACAATATTTTGTATAATGATTTATTAAATAAATGCTAAAATCATAAAAAGACTAAAAGACTGTGTTAAGTTTTTATAATAATATTATATTAGGATATTATATATGTTAGAACATCTTGTATATTAAGTATTAAAATATAAGTTTTTTATTATTATTAATTAAATTCACCCTATTACAGTCTCATAGTAGAGTGTATTCAATTTCTCTCATCAGTTATGTATGAAAGACACATTTATGTAATTGATTGGTCGTTCTTGGCACAGCGACAGCTACTCTGTTCCTGGTTAAAGGTCAGAGGACACACCGAACAGCAAGTAGCTCCTCCAGTTCAACATATTAACATCTCATATAAGGGCAGCATGAAACTCGAGAGTAAAAAATAAAAGAGTTACTACCGGTTAGAAAATGCTGGGGGAGATTGCATGATTAAGATTTGCTTCAGTTCAGGGACCTGTGACTTCAATATCGTGACTATTTTACAATTAAATATTCATGCACGACAACAAAACATAAACACTGAAAAAAAAAACCTGCTGAGAAAAACACTTCAAGCGGCTCACCATTAAGTTTCTGTCCTGGTGCAATCTGCACAGCAAAGCCGAAATCAGTGAGTTTGATGTTCATATTGTCATCTAGAAGGATGTTCTCTGGCTTTAGATCTCTGTGCACAATGTTCTGTGAGTGAAGGAACTGAACCACCTCTAACAGCGAGCGCATTATCTTCCTGCAAAATAAAAACATCCAAAATGTACCGTTGTACACTGGTTGTATTTCATCCCAAATCAAGACGTTACTCCGTGTTGAACAGACATTAGTGCAGGAGCTCATTCCAGAGGTTCTGAGAAATCAAGACGAAGGGAAAAAAGCAACACAAAATACAATACACGCACTTTCTTCTCTGAGGCGATCATATCTGTTTCATTCATTGTAACAAGAATCAAGGTCCGAGGGTATTCAGAAAGCACGTTGATATTTTTGGGGATTTCTATTTCCTGTCACGTTTTTATTCATCTCGATTTCTCAAAGCAGTTCACTTGTGTGTGATGACAAAAAAGATTTATATATAATTTTATTTGATATTTTAACAGATTTTATCATGCATGGCCAGAGTCACGTTTACTGAACGTTCATCACTTTTACGTTATTATTTTTTCAATTATTATTATTATTTAAAAAGAAAACAAGGAAAGAGTTATTACTTTAGTTGTTAAACAATTGACATTTTGCTCCAAATGCAGTTCCAGTAACTCATATTGAACTCTGAATATTCATTTAAATTAAAGGAAGTACAACAAACACTTTAACTTAGTAATTAAAATATATTTTTACATTACGGTAATGAGATCTAGAAGTTGAATGTGCTTATTTGTCATAAAAATGAAGCCATTAACGAATGTAAAGCTGCTACTTTTTTATGTATACCTTTGATTTTGTGATAAAACATGGCCTGTGCAAGTTCTTGACATGTTTTCATGAAGTCCTCAAACTAACCTTGTCTCTTTCTCGCTGAGCGTAACCTTCTCGGTTAGGTAATCAAAAAGCTCTCCTTTCTTCATCCTGGGAGAACAATAGTTAGCACATTTAACTATATTTCGAATGATGAAATATATATTAATATTAGTGTAGTTCTTACCTCATATTAATAAAAATGATGAACATTACAAATATTTACGTCACATTGTTTTATGAACTCTACTTACAAGTCAAACACTAAGAAGAAGAAAGCTTTAGTTTCGAAGGAATCCTTCAGCTGAACTAGAGAGGCAAGAAACGTGTTCAGATCATCTGAGAAATAAATACACTTTCTCAACAAGACGCAACTTTGTGGATACTTACTGATATTTTCTTGGCCACACACTTTCTTGAGGATGTCTATCTCTTTTAATGTGGCATTTCTGATCTCCTCCATCTCCTCGGGGCTCATCTTGTCTGATGGGGTGATGTCTATGACCTTGACGGCATAATCCTGAGCGGTGCGCTTATGAATGCAGCGTCGAACCACACTGCTCACCCCTCTGCAACACAATCAACATCATGCTACTCTCATACAGGGCTGGGTGACCTGAACTTTTTTTTTTAACTTATAACAATACCTTCCAAGGATCTCCTTTGGATCATACTTCTCATAGAAGTCCTGTGCCCCGGCCCAGTCAGGTATTTCATCTTCTTTGGTCATTATTAAAGACCCACCTGGAAGAAAACTGGTTACTGCACACCTACAGAACATCAGCAAGTTCACACATACATCTTTACATTTGTTACATACAGAATTCATATTATAAATAATCACAACATCTAAGAACATATTGGTATTGGTTATAAATTAATCAAATAACCCAAGCATAGCATCATTAATAATACAAGTAACAACACAAAACACTGACAAATATTAAAGCTTTAACAATGTAATAATAAAAAACAACTCAAACCAGAAGGATTCAGATTTTAAGGTAAGGGTACTTAATAACTACAATATGTTCAAGTACATTGCACTGATCTATAATAGAGATTATTATATTCATTAAATATAGATCAGTGGTACATTACATTGGTATTTACATGATACTGACATGTTCATAAACAATAGGCAATTTTATACAGTTAAATCAAAAATTATTCAGACACTAGATATAATTTTGTATATTTTTACTTGACACTGTAGTTTATTTCTGTAAGTAAGGATAGCAAAATAAAATAACCCCAAAAAATGATTCATAACGTACCAGTAAAAATAATGAATATTTGGGACTAAAAATTATTCAGACAACTTTGACCTATCCGCTTCGCGTCGGGTCCTGATCACACTGTCGGGTCTTATTTCTGCGATAGCTACCGGCTGCCTCTACATTATCCCGCTTATTACAGGGCTACTTGTCACATTAGGAAAAAAACTGGAACTAAATATGAATTTGAAACATTTCATTGGCATATTTGTTTTAAATTAACATTTTCATCCTTCCGCAAAACGATATAGTACCACGTGACTAACATTCAAACGTCAGTAAGACAATTTATAGCACCTCATATGAATATATAACAACAGATGTATTTTAAATTTTCCATTGTTAATTGTGGTTGTCCGGTGTTTCTCACAAGATGGCGCCAAACGGTAATCTTTGTTGGCGCGGAGGGATTTTAAACATACATGTAATACCGGCTATTTGGAGCGGTTATTATTTGAAAATAACGAACCTGCAAATGTCTCAACTGACCAATCAGAATCAAGCATTCCAGAGAGCCGTGTAATAAAATTGCTATAACCGCTTGTAATTGCCATTATCTAATTGTGTAGGCTAAAGTTACTTATATTTAACAGCTAGCTATTCAAGCTAATACTTACCTCTCTATCCAAGTTATCTCAAATGATCTAGATTAATTTGTTCTGACACCGTTTAAATCTTAGTCCTTGTCATATTTTATTACCATTTTTATAGCGAAACGGCGGTGATGTGAGAAATGTCCGAGTTAATTTCGGCTTGATTGTATGCCACGGAAGGTTATCCGAGTGTAAATAACATGTTATAGCTACATATGGTAGTACAGAGATCTTATTATCCGGCTTTGATTAGCACGGGTTAGAAAAATGAGCGTGTTTTATGTTTCTTATGCTTTTTAGTCGGTTCCTGCGTTGGCTAAATAGCCCGTTTTCTCCTCTGCCTCGCGATGTTTACATTCAGCAGCTCCGCATCAACCTGTCGGCAGCATCATGGACGACGGCGGAAACCTGCTCCTGCTCCTGTCTCCAATTCACAGCGACTAAACCCGACATACCTGTGAGAACCGCTATCAGTCGTTGTGTTGAACAGCGTTGCTCTCCGTCGAGTCGAGCAGTCAGAGGTCAGTCTATATCCCTGTCTTCTAGCATTCATACACCGCTGGAGATATGAAGCTCTGCACAGCGCCCAAAGGGCAACTCTGAATGTCAAGATCCAAAAATAAAAATCCGTATTGAAGACAGGACAGTCACATATCGCATTACCACTTATGGTTATGCACTCTAATGAGACGAAAACCAGTTCACAATAATCAATTCATTATATTCTTACAAAATTATTAACTCACAAATGATTTTATAATGTAGCATACTATTTTATATATGAGAGAGTATATTAAATCTACTTATTACAAACGTATTAAATACATATATTACTGCTGCTATGGTTATGCTATATTTTAAAACATTGTGGGTAAAAATGACAGCACTTAAATGTTTCTGATCCTTTTATTTTTCACCATTCAAGACCGCATCAATTGAATTAAACATTTTTAATAATATTACAAATTCTCCTGCAGAGAAATACACATTGTAATCTCTTCTACAGTCAATGAAGCAGAAAAAAAATGAAAATAATCAAAGCTGCAGTTATCTACACCATATGTATAAATACTATGCATCACATATGTTACACAGCATTTCTTCTTTTATTTTTCACATAGGCCCTAATATCTGATCGAGATGCATTTTTCTTTTAAAGGAATCATTTTCCAGAAGCAAGCAGACGGTGAATGGTTATGGAATAGTTGTGTTCATGTCTTCAATCCAAACTTCATGACAGTCCTGCAGGACGGGAAAAAATATATTACTTAAGAACAATGCAATACATATTCACTTAAAAACTATAATAAAAATACAAGTACACTACATAATCGACATAAACCATATATACTGCAACAAGAGAACCATTCTGCATCAATATAATGGTTCATCTTAAACGGACAATTATGTCATTATATACTCACCCTTACGTCGAACACAAACAAAGGTATTATATACTACTTTTTGTAGCTTTAGAAAGTTCATAAAGAGATCTTAAAACAAATCCATACATGTTTTAAATAGACTCGTTTGCTTTATATGATCAACTAGTTTAATTTCGGCTTGTTAAACGAAGCTTGGGACAACGTGAGGGTGAGTAAATGATGATTTTTGGGTGAAATCCCTTTAAACTACCTTTATTTTAAAAGGTTTCTGTATTAACCATGTGTTGAGTTACTGTTCAACAGTTAACCAGAAATAAACTATTAAATTAAACTGCTGTAATAACATCACAATGACAATCCATGTTACCAGACCTATGAATAAAACGTGAGCAATGCATTATATATTGTTTGGCAACTATTCTTTAATGAACCATTTAAAGGAACACTTTGCCTAATGTTACACCTCCCCTTCAGTTTTTCTGGCAGTAGCACTTTTAGCCGTAGCTTAGCATACATCATTGAATCTGATTAGACCGTTAGCATCTCGCTCAAAAATGACCAAAGAGATGCGATATTTTTCCTATTTAAAACTTGACTCTTCTGTAGTTACACTGTGTACTAAGACTAACGGAAAATGAAAGGTTTTCTAGGCCGATATGGTTAGGAACTATGCCCTCTATTTTCCGGCGTAATAATCAAGGAACTCTGCTGCCATACCATTATCTTAGCATTGGATTATACACATTTGTAAACTGGTGCCACTACCAACGTCTCTGTACATACCATTGGAGAATTTGCATTGTTTGAGTACTTCGCTGAAGCCCTCACAGAGTTTGAGGTCGCTCTGGTTCTGAGCACAGTCGATGAACTGCCTCAGCTCGTACGCACAGGGACTCTGCTCCGGCGGCTGCTGCTGCTGCTGGTACATGGGCTGAGCCTGGTAGGGCTCCTGCGGCATGGTTTGGGATAAAGAAGTTATATTGCTATCTGAAATCATTTAGTAAGATCAACCAGATAAAAGATGAACATAATTACTACGGTTTACTATTATGTCTATTTAAGTATTTAAAAATATATGTTGAGAGACTGTACTAAGAAGTGCTTAAACGCACTGAATGCACACTTGTAGTGTACTTTTCTTCTTACAAGTATATTTGGTATTTTACGGTATTGTAATAACAATAAATTAAGTATTATTAACCCAAAATCTCACCCTAAGCATATAGTAAGTACACAACACCTAACTAATCACTTAGTACTTAAATGTATAATTACATTGTAACAAAGACAACAGAAATATCACAGATAGTCTTAAATTAAAAGACATTTAAGTGTACTTAAAGAGCAACCAGCACACTTAAATACAGGTTTGAAAAGTGTGCATGAAAAAAAAACCCACTTATAATGCTGTATAATATACTGTAATCATTTATATTTCATGTCATACATTTATTTTGATTTGTTGACCAACATACTAAGCCTCATGTGAAGCGCTTCATTATAATCATAATAAATGTTGATAAGAGAGATCATGCAAAATAAGAGGGCATTTACAATACAACCATTACAGCAGGTTCAGACACTCACTGATGCTCCAGAAAAAACATGCATTAAGAAGGAAAACTTTATAAATATGAATATCTTCTGGGAAGCATGCTAGTGGGCTTCTGAAGGGCAAAAAAAATATATATGTAGGCAAAAAAAAAACATTAAAATTAACATCTTCTATTCAAAAGTTCGCTCTTCATGTATTGTTTTTGCTTCTGTAGCATCAGTGAGCGTTTGAC
>JAUMHP010000068.1:2301988-2315688 GCA_032361065.1 Enteromius trimaculatus
TTTTTCAATACGCAGATTATTTCTTTATTAAACGGATTACATTTTATTTTCCAGATTCCAAATATACACTGGCCAATAACATCCAGGCAGCTTTTGAAAGAAAGAAAAGAACTGCTGTAAAACATTTTAAAACAAGTGTTCCCTTGCAAAAGCAATAACAACAGAAACCCATTATCACTTTTTATTTTAGTCAAAAAAAAAAAAAGCAGTCTTCTTTACAGAGTGACATTTCTAAAAGTGAGGTGCTGAGCCCACAGCTAACAGTCAATCATGGTAAGCAATAAAAAAAAAAAAAAGAAAGAAAACGGTAACAAAACCAAAATACTGGTACAAAAGCGTTTCAACCTCTCCTCCTCCTTTAAAAACAATGAGTTCAGTCAGTTTTACTCTCAGCTTGTGTTGCGGCTCAATCAACATAAGATTAACTCAACACATCTGCACACCCACTCACACAAATGAGCCATTAAGGACAATAAAGTAGCAGGAAGGTGAAGTGAAGGGGTGAGCGATGGGACATCATGATCATGATGATGATGATGGTGACGAGATGCTGCTCAGTTTGCATGCTGTGCAGTAGAGAAGCACAACTTGAGTGTATATGGGTATGGGCCATCTGCAGAGAGAAACAGAAAAACAAAGCATGAGTCCACTTCATTCAACATTAAAGCTGTGTGGAAAAAGTGGCCAAATGAGATACTACATATTACTCTCGCAATTTACAACTGTCCTGTAAATTTAAAAACAGACCATATGATCACAAATTCAGTTGTATTTTGCGGCTTATTGTGCTTGAACAAGCAAATAGACAATTTAGTGAAAATGTACAGTCTCTGCTTGAACACAGCTGGGTTAAACATTTATCTGTATATTGGATCTGTGCATCTTAAAGGGACAGCAGCCTAATTTAAATGCTGCTGTTTGTGTTATAAACATTAAACAACAAAATCATTTATAAAATCATTTATAAAATTTGAATCTTTAATAAAAATCAATTTATTTTTTATACATACAGTGAAGTCCACGGGGTGTTTCTATAGTATTTCTTACGTCACACTGAATAAAATCTACTGCATCTGAAAAACATTTCATTTGTATCTTTGTTTTTGGTTGTTTTTTTTTGTAGATTGCTTCTTTGTTCTTATATTTAATGACAAAATCAAAATGATTAAATCAAGATACATATTTGTAGTTGCAGTGAAATGATTTCTCATAACATTTTGGTCGTGTTGCCAAGCCCTAGCAGCAAAATACATGTTTATTTCTTAATTTGCTTTTAATTTTTTGTAGGAAACCCTGACAGGCTGACAACCGATCCATACCAACAAAATCTAAAACAGATGACGGCCACTTACTGGGGTTTTTCATCTGGTAATGGTTCATCATAGCAAGAGCTTCCATGGCGTCATTAACAGACTCCCACTCCAGCAGCCCTGACGAACTCCTCTCAGATGTGGAACCTGTTCAATAAAGAAAGAGAGGCACTGGACACATTAAAATTATGAAGGGTCATCGATGACATTACCAGTTAATGCGCCACACTACTTCATAACGAATCAGTTAAAGACAGCACATTGTCACATACCTTTAGCTGCAAAAAGTTTGACATTGGAAGGGCTCTTTACCCCTAGTTCTTCACAGATCTGAAAACAGATGAAGGATGTGAGCGTACACGTCAAATAGCATCATGTGACAGGGCTTCCTGTAATGTGAACTGACCCTGGTAAAGGTGTCTGGTGAAGCCTCGGGTGCTGCGTTGAAAAAGTGTAGGACGTTGCTGGGATGCTGAATGCGGTTCTTTGCTGCCTGCTCTGGAGAAGTGAAGCGGTTATTTCTGCTCCCGTGAAAGTCTTTGAAGCTGCTGGAGCCGTCTTCCAGCTCATAGGACTGACCGGGCATGATGGCCTGCTGCTTAGACACACTGACACACAGAAGAAAAAACTGATCAAACGGTTGAAGCAGAGCAGTATGTATGCATACATATGAAGTCATATTTGCATTTTACTTTAATTCCCTTTGAAATCTTATACTATTTTTTTATGTTAATTAGACAAACTATTTGAACACTTTGATTGCATTCAAATTTTTACCGTAATGACAAAAAAAAAAAAAAAAAAAAAAAGACTAAGCTAAATATTTCAACACAATGGAAGCATGCTTTTAATGATTACGCTTAAAACATACCAGGGCTGTCACAAATATATATTTAAAACATCTGAATCTTATTTTTTATTAAACCCTGTGTAATGAATAACATACAATCAGGCTGCTGTTATTATAAAACCTAAAAAAAAAACACTCCAATTAGAGCGTACCAAACATTGAGTTTCTGATTGAACAGGAAGTTGTTGTTTAGATGTGAGATGGCACGATCCACAGCATAGCAGTCTCCCATCTCCACCATAGCAGCTCCAGGCTTGCTCTTCATGAATTTCACCTGCATCAAAAGAGGATGTCAGATAAAGCTGTTTGCATTTTGTCAGTAACCAACATGCTCTCAGCTGGTCTTCATACCCGTTCTACGTTTCCATACAGGCAGAAGATGTTGAAGACCCTGTCTGCGTTTATTTTGGAGGGATCCAGGCCATAAACCATGATCACCGGAGAGTCTGCATGTGCGCCGTATTCACCCGGGGGCGGAGGAGGGGGGCCGTACTGTCCGCCGTAACGCTGACTGGTTCCACCGCGCCTTGGACCACCCATGGGCGGCCCCATCCGACGGCCTTCATAGGGCCCGCCGTAGCTCTCCTCTTGGTATCCGTGATAACCTCCTGAGAACACACACAGAGCACGTTGGGGTGGGGGTTGTGGCCAGGATAAGGGTAAACCAACATTTTACACACCCTTCGCTTTAGTTTAAGTTTAAACGTCAACACAGCACCATCTTGCTGCCACTGTGATAAAAGCACCCCAATCTGTTGCCGTTTTAACATTCACTCCCCTATTTGCGAGCAAACGAGGCAAATGTGTTAACGCGTGTGCCCCCGCGAGCCTTACCATACTCTGGAGGGTGGTCTCCCAGCAGAGCCGGCTGCCTCTGGCGCTTGTTGGGGTTGGCGTTCATATCTGAGAGGCGAGAGAAGGAAGAAGGCCAAGAAAGGAAAGAGAGGGGGGGGGAGAGAGAGAGAGAGTGAAAGATGAGTTCGCTGAGAGGCGACAGGACAGGACACTGACTTTGTGACTGTTAACTGGAATGAGCTTTGAGTTCAGCAGAGAAGAGGACACGCAAGATAACAGAAAAAAGGGCTGATAATATCAGGGTGAAGTTACATTTCACCCCTTAAAAAAAAAAAAAAAACAGGTACATTTGCGTAAAGAAATAATTAAATCGTGACAATCAAGCCCATTTCCTTTTCCTTCTAACTTTTGTACAAAGATACTACATTTGCAGCAGTATGAGTCTTTCTGAATCAGCAATGAGACTTGTAATGGAGGTGGGGTTATTTATATGTATTATATGATAATTACAGGGTTCCCTTGATTTAAACTGTGTTTTTATCTTTTTGATATCAGGGTGAAATATCACGTTACACAGGACAGAGACTGGCCCCTTACAAACATCCAGGATCTCTTTTGGGGTGAACAAACTGCTGTGTTGGCTGAGACGATGTAATTATGTTTGGAAGTGTGTGGGTGCGGAAGGACAGAATGTCTACTGCAGACACACACCTTGATTGCCCCCATTGCCATCAGCATCTGCACCTGTTCAGGTACACACAGTGCAAACATCAATCTCACGGACATTTCTCAACAATCACATAACAGCTTTCTTACTCTAGTTAGGATCTCAAATGCTTAGGGCACCATGCCTTTATTAACGCTGCTTTTTACAGAAGACGCAACTGAAAATGATGGCAGGCCTCTCTTCTCCTATTCCCCCTTTGCCACCAAAATGGTGCTTTGTGTTCATCTGGATTTCAAAACGGATGCTACATCATGGCAAATTACGTCTTTTGCTTTCAAGTCGTACTTACTACTTTTAAAAACACACTTTTATAAATATCACAAAACCAATGATTTTAAGCCTAAATAATACTTTAAATGTATGCATACAGCCAAACAGAGTTTCAAACTATAATACATTTGATAGCATGCTGTCCACCTCATCCACTTATTAAAATAATTTTTTTCCACAATTACCTTGTGGAACAACTTTTTAATAAGAACTTAAAATATGCATGGTTACAAATGCTATACACGTGGAGAAATGAACCTTGTACGAACACTCAAATGCAAAAAACTCTAATTTATTTTGATCTTTAGTTGCATAGCTGGCCATCTCGTTATTAGTGCAAACACACAAAATGGTGTCCGGGTTGGGAACTAGCGCCCAATCGGTGGAAAAGGGGTACTAATCATTTAAAACATCTCTGAGGATCACAAGTATAATAACGGTGCCCACAAAAGAACAACCCATGCCATGAATATGCATTTTAATCCACCTTGCTGAACTACATCAATTGGTAGCCCAATGAGGACGACAAAAGAAACACTTAACTGGGAAGGAAAACATCAAGTTAGTCAAACATTTGGTCAAGCACCCCCATGAAACATTAGACTAGATGCGAATCACTCCAAGACAACAGAAGCTTGGGGTTACTTACAGTACAAACGCAAGGGTTGGGGGTTGAAGGATGGGGCAAGTAGCCGTAAATGCCGTAAATTATCTTCATGGCGCCTTCCTCCGTATCGCACTTAAGAACTTTCCATTTCTTCCACCAACCAGTCCATTCCACTGGTTTCCCCAAGTACTCTTCCTTGTTTCAGATGGGTTTCAATGCTCCACTGATGCCACAGCACACACGCCGTATTCTCATTTCAATGCCTGTCTTCCCATGGTGGTTGACAAGCTGGAGCAATTTATGCCCAATTCAGACTGACTGGTACTTCCACTAGAGACACAAAGCCAACCTGCATCATACGGAAGGTGTTACACAGTAGTCAAACGACTGGAAAAAAAGGGAAAAAATGTCACATATTGACAGAAAGAGAGAGGAGGAAGGACTAGAGGAGGAGGGGGGAAGAGAGCGTATCTGAAACACCAGCCTCCGGGGCTTAACTGATCTGCGTGTCAGTGCGCCTGCAGTGTCTTCGGGTGTCTCGAGTGGTTTAGTGTCATCAGCTGTTGACGAGTGAAGAATCAGGCATGTCGATTTGCAGGTGTCGGGGTTTGTGTTGTAACGAGCGGCACGGCGAGAGAGAAAGACGACGTACCCCAGAAAAGCCAGACTGTTTGTCTGTGGACGTCAGAGGTTTGACATGAATGAAGACAAGAGGTCTGTTTGCATTGTGTTGTGGTGTCACTTGAGGATGCGTGTCATCCCTTGTTAGCAGTGAGGTTAAGGTGGTGTGTCACAGTGGAGTGTGTCTTGCTCTTGACCCGTAAGAAACAACGGGAGAAAGTTGAATGGGTGTGGGAGCCATAACTACTTGCACCGACCACCCCAAATCCTTCAATGTCTTCGCTGGCAGTGTCATTTCTGTAGGAGGTGATGAGTGCGAAATGTTGCGTGATCAGTTGTTTGTCAGGATGCCTTGCAGTTTCACGAGAGTAAAATGAGTGTTTGTCCTTCTGGAGAAAGGTATAGGAGGCAGTTGTGGTTTGATGACTGGTACAGTGGTGGAAGTCTGAGGCACTTGTGTCTCCAGTGAAATCTAGGAAGTGTCCCCCAGTGTCCAGATGTATTAAGTGTTCTGTTGTTGCACTTTCTGTGCTTTCGTTTTGGTCTCTAAAATGTACCGCATGAATGCGAGGGGCAAATGGCCAGAGCGAGCACCAAAGAAATAAAGGCTGACTGGCCCGTTGGCCTGCTATTAGTTTGCAACGGGAATATCTTTTAGGCACAACATTGATTATTCAAGGCCAAAAGCACAAAATCGTTCAAGTCAACATGAAATCGTAAACTTCCCCATTTACATGCGTTACTCATCGCTTTGTGAACATTTAATCAATGCATGTCATTCCAAAGAACAACATATCAGTGCTCGAAGCCCTTTTATTTTCCAAATTCCCATTACACAAAATAAAGTACACCACCAGTTTTTCTTCTTAAATATTACTTAAAAGGTAAAATGGGTTGTGAATCTAGTTTCATGTTAACCATAAAAGGTGTCTGATAATCTGCCTCTATGGTGCCAGCCAAGTTAGCCACTTGCCCCTCACACTACTGGCATGTGACAGGCTTTGCTGGAAAAGGAAGCTTTAGGACAACATTCTGAGGAAGTCTTAGAAAGACCATAGGGATACGACTTTACCTTCCCCTGAGAGTCACGAAAACATGACGTATAACACTCGGCACAGGGGAGGTGAATCATTGCTGCGATTCTAAGACTGCGTCCCAATCCCACCCGCTTATTTTCCCCACAGTGGCAGTAAGGGCGCAGAGAAATGTCAGAGCAGATGTAGAGCTAAACGGTACCTTGGCTGCTCAGGTTTGGATTGGTGTAGTCCCATGTGTCCTGGTCATTCTTGAACACATTAAGGCGTGTTGGCTAGAGTGGAAAAAAAGGACATAAAATCAATTTAAATAACCTTTGTATCAGCTGGAGTAGGGACGGGTGATATTGAGTAATGGTAGAGGGTAAAAAAATATATGTCAATAAATACAAATTTTGATTATTATGCATTAGTATTTTTATTACTTATATATATATATATATATATATATTGGTGCATTGATTAAGATTTTAACATTCTTCAAATGTCTAATGTAAATTATTGTAGCATTATAATGCATTCAGTGAACCTCACCTTGGCATACTCGATCTTTAGCGTGCAGCAGCCAGAGTATATATCAGCCCCATTGAGTGAGGCCTTGGCCCTTTGGGCACTCTGAACGGAATCAAATGTGTGAGGAATTAAAGAAAAACAAAGGTAATTGTGTGTTCCCTGATTACAGAGGTTATTATTTAAAAGTATTCATGGAAGGCAACATACTTTAAAGGCTTAGTTCACCCGATCACCCGGTCAGAGAGCTCTTGATTTCAACTATAGTATCTTAATGTGTGTTCTGAAGATGAACAAAGGTCTTTGTTTTTGGGTGATTGATACAAATTTACCCAATTTTTGGGTGAACTATACCTTTAAATTAATTGGTTTGGAAAGTAACTTCTTAAAGCTTGTAAGACATGAATAGCGCACATATGAAGTGGATATAACTGACAAGAGTGTAGGTACTTATAAACGCAAATTACAGCCAGCAGAACCTAACAAAATTTAATCTGGAGCTTAAAAAAGTAAAGGATATTCCACCATGGCCTGGACACCATTCTTCCTAAAGATGACGATTCTTTGAACAGGACCACAGTTGTTGCAAATAGTATAGAGAACATCCTGTAGAACAAGAAGAAGATTAGCGTGAAAAATCTCAGACGCGTAATGAAAATCAATATTAATATTAAACAGTGGGTATTACCGTGGTAATAGGATAAATGGGGTTCATGATTGTGAATAGCAAAACATTATTAACACTGCGAGAGTCGTCAGGGTCACCCGGCCTGGATATCTTCTGACTTGTAGAGTAGTTTACAAACGCAGGATGCCCGGCGATGTAGATCTGGTTGTCGTTGGCGTAAGTAACAGCATTGCAAGACCCATTCATATCCTCATATTCAACAAGGGCTTGACGCTTCTTAGGCATGAGTACAACATAACTGCAGAGAGATATGATCAGTGCATTTTATTACAGGCAGAATTACGGTATGGCAAATCCGACAAGGATGTAAAAGTTACCTGATGGTTCCAAACTCTTGCAGGGCTTCAACGATGTCGGCCTCCAAAACACCATCCACTAAACCTCGGACATGCACCACAAGAGAGGGGAGGGTTTTGTGCGGGTCAACATAGTCCTCCTGTGAAATAAATCACCACATTAGTCCAGAAAAACATAACTCCGTATTCATAATTTATAATAATAACAATAATCATCATATTAAGTTAAACACAAACATTGTGATATGTATTGATTGTCATGGACGTTATATTTTTCCCGCTCGTGATTAATAACGCACACTCCATCTGTGTTTACGGTTAACTTACATGCAGCGTAATCCATTCATTCAGCAGACTATCACAATATATGTGTGGCGTTAGAAATACAGGCTTTTCTTGCTAAAATGCTACATCAATATTCGCTACATGTTAAATTTATGCCTTGATATTTGTGGTTTTGTAATGCTTTGGGGTGCAGAAAAAATCAGTGTGGTGTTAGCTCAATTGTTTGGTTAGCTTGTTTGCTAACTAACGTTAGCGCTATTTTAGTCAACTAGCTAGCTAAAAAGAAGTCTGATAAAGTCCGTAATAAAATATCAGATAGTGTGTAAGCAAAGATTTGTCTTACGGTCGCCATTCCCCCCTCGTTTTCCGTTTTTTGGCGTTTTGTTGCTCTGCCGCCTTCGCTGTAGTAGCGGGCCGTCTGCATCGCCATGTTGTCCCGTTACGATTCACGCGCATCAAAATGAAATGGACGAAAACTACAGAAAATGGGACAGGCGACGGTGACGCCTTCCGGAGAGGAACCGTCAATATTACTGGCGGACAGGAACCGTCAATCACCACTGTAGTCCAATAAAAACAGCGCGGCACTACGTAGAGGCCAATGATTGGACGCTACAGTAGTCACTCAGAACAGCCTTCGGCTTCTATTTATACAAGACCCACGCGACGCTGAATTGCTGACTTGATCACGAATTAATTTTCCCGTGGTCTGAAATGACAATAACTTGTTTTCCCAAGATTACGAACCTTTTTCTCACAAAAACTGATGTTCTGGTAAACGTTTGAGATGGAATGAATAATCATTATGTTAAATATTAACAATTATCAGAAGGACAATAAATATACAAACAAACTATGAAATAATTTGGGTCAGTGACATAAACTTGATCTGTACACCGATGAATCAAAGACTAACCAATTTATTCATACCTGGTAGACTATGCAAGGTCTTTTTCCATCATTTAGCACACAATACCAAACGTTTACAGAATTTAATGAAATAAATCTCATCCGTCAAAAGATTATGTAAGCATTTTAATGATATATTAATGAGTTTTGCAAGTATAAACAAATATACTCCAATATATATTAGTGAACAAAACACTTGCACCTGCACTATCAGCAGCGGTGGGCCTAACTGTTACATTGTCATTTTCACACACTTTCTATTAATTCTGTGTATCTTTGCACAGATCAGATATTAGTATGAAACGCTTTTACAGTAGCTAGAAATGTAAAAACACTGGTCCCAGTTCAAACTTTAAAAACGAAACACATTTTTTACAGTCGAGGGCAGCAAAGAGTCAGAGTTTCAGATGTAAGAATCTGTCTTTGGCTGGATCTTTATTTTATAGCGAGGGTGTCCAGTCCCACTCATCGAGGGACAACTAATTTTTATGATTCTTTATTTATCATGATAACCTTCACAACTTTTATTACTTTTGAAGCATAGCAGAAGCATAAACTACACTACAAGGTCACATGACTTATACATTTCAATACAAAAAAAAGTCACTGGGACATATTACTGATGTTTTTTTTACCTTGTAGAGTAAGCTGCATAACTTTTAATGCAAAACAATAATTCAAACCACTTCGTTTTTAAAAACTAAACTGAAGCTCCTCTATTTCTGCTCCACTTTCATTCAGTTTTGATGATCATTTTCCTGCAAGTATCTAGGATACTATAAATATATGCCAATATATAATCAGTATTTCTTTGTATAATATATATATATTTATATTCCGCTGCTGTTTAAGCTTTAGTTTGAAACAATGCATCCACACCCATTTCTGGCTAAATCAAATGATATGAATTATGTGAACTTTGATATACTGGTCTCAATAAAACACACCTCTCTTTATATTTTATTAGACACCTTTGTTTAGTAGGAGCCATTATTTATTATTAATTAACAGTGAGATTTGTTGAATTTAATGGAGCACCAAAGAGTGTGTTTGGTTGAAGCTGTTTATTAAAATGGATTTAATAAATACACACAGCATAACACCAAACCCAGGTGTGAATATTAGTTTTTCTTCTTGAAGACTTGATGGCAGACTTTGTCCTGGCAGTGGATCTCCTAGAAAGAGAGAGCGATTAGCACGATAACGACAGATATATATACACAAATATTCATTAATATAAACTAAAAAAGTGCCAAATTGGAATTGTAACTAAAAAGGGGTATGTATAATGACCTCGGGGTGCCATGCATGCGAGTAGAATAGTATATTTTCTGATAATAATTCAGTACCATGGTATATAATAAAGTACCATCGTACACCGCAAACATACCCTGTGGAAAAAACAGAATATGCTGGATGGGTATGTGTTAAAGCATGGCTGCTGGTTTGAGCTGGTTTGAGCTGGTCCAGCATACCCAACCAGCATATTCATTTTTTTTTCTTTTCTTTTCAGTATTGATTTCTCCCTTTGTTGATTAATCAGTTGGACAGGTGCAGTTCTTTACCAAGTGAAGCAGGTCTCCTTCAAGCCACTGCCTCCAGCCACGGTTCTCCTTCTCTCCCTTCTGCACACACACCAGTTTATCCCCCTCCCACCTCACCAGGGTCTGAAACAAATATTTCAGGATGTCGTCAGTGTAAAAGATGGAGCACCCCCACTTATGAACGCCACCCTGACCTACACCTTTATGACATTAAAACTATATAGAACTTAAAGTGCTTTAAACAGCAGATATACCGTACTTATCATTATCAACAATGCACTTAATGCACAAACTAAGATTTGTTATTTGAATCAAAATGTCCACTCATTTGGATCGAGCTTAATAAACCAGCAAGTAAGATTCATGCACTCAAAAAATCATGGCATAGTTTACTATTAACTCCTTTAATCTATATTTGATTTAATTTAAATAAGCATGTTTTCAAAATGCATTTATTCAGATCATTTCGAATCATCATAAATCTGTTTAATGTAAAAACAGGGACGTTTTATTTGGCTAAAAAGGACAAACATGGATATAATTAGCTGCAGAAAAAGCAATAATAGATTCAAATAAATGTGTTTTTTTATATACATATATGTAATTTTATTACAAATATATAGCACATACATTGTTTTTTTGTTTTGAGAAGTATTACATAAATTCTTACCTGTACCTTCATTTATGCATATGCCATTGATTAGTTTTTGATTAGTAATTCTAATGGATGTATATTTGATATGAAACACATATGGTATATGGTACTATCATCTGATCTATGAATGCACCTGTATAGTATATTTTTCAGAAGAAGAAGGGAAAAACAGCAGCAGCAGCACAGGGGTCATGTGGGGTCTCGTTTTAAACCGCTACCTTAACAATCCTGTTGTCCAGGGCTTTCGTGTGCTCCTCAAACTCCTCCCCGATTACAAAATCCACATTATAGTTTCTGAAGGTGCTGAGTGTTTTGGTCTCAAATTTGTCTCCGTTCTGCACGATGACTTTAGTCTGTTTGAGATGCACTGCGATCTTACGGGTGGCAAAGTCAATATCTGTCGGTGAAGAAAAGAATGAAATATAAAAATCAGCCCAATCCAAGCAGAATCTCAATGGGATCTCACTGATTTCACAGCAGTATCATTTTAAATTTAATTTCTTTTAAGTTAATCCCACACTGAAAATATATGTAGGCCAATATTTGTGATTCAATTTATGTCAAAAAAAACTGTCATGTCGTGTTTTTGACATCAGCTTCCCACTGGGAAAGAAAAAATGTAGTACTAAGAATCTTTGGAAACACTGGGGACGCTGGAAACAGAGCCATATTTCATCTGTGATGCAACAGACTGACAGAATTGACCTCACATGTATTCATACGCTGGGACAAAGGTGGCCGAAGTGTTCAGATTCGCTCGTCTGCCACCTTTATCAAGGCCGCTGCACACTATGAGCTGCATGAACTTTGATCCTGTAAATCAACCCATTTATTGATTCATTTCTTGCACAAGTAAAGATACCGCAGTTTCTTTCTTCAATTAAATTAATTCATTAATTAACAAGGAATTCCTATTAATCTGTGTATTTACTTTCCTCAAATTGCTAGTCTGGTCACTATTTTATTAAAGTGAGTCCATGCAATAAAATCTGTCGCAAAATGAGTTTTAGATTGAGATTTACGCAAGCCCAGTGCATCCTGTTTTCTAGATTTTGCTACAACTGCATTTTCATTTTCAAGTGCATGGTTTTTCAGTTGTATTTTATAACTGTTAATGTTTTAATCAAGTAATGCATGTTATGATATTAGTTTAACATAATTAAGTCTTAAATCGAGACTAAAATGTAAGTCTAAGCTGTTTCACATGAAAGAAACTTGCACTCACTCATCTTAAAACATGTCAGTGCCTTAGGTTTGTCTTAAGATGCACACCAGTTATGCTTTTTTCTAATTCATGTTCATAAAAATGATTAAAATGTCCTAATTGAATTATACCCTAATCCTGGATTAGGCTAATCCCTGTTTTATGAAACCAGGCCATAAAGATATATATATATTATTAAGTGAATACATGCATTCAGACCTGTTGCAAAATGAATATTGAAAGAATATGGCAACAATTAACCGACATTAAAAATGTTTACTTCAACTTTGCCTACTTTAACCCGTGATTTTGCAACACATGCAATTATGTTACAGTGAACTCTGTCCACTAAGAACAAGATAACTTACATCTAGATACAAGAGCTCGATCTGAATCTCCTGGGTGTAAATGCTCCTGCTGATAACTATAGGATTCCAGCAGGGATTCAATATTAGAAATCACATACCCAAAGCCTTCATGACATCCTCAAAGTTGTCATTGCTGACCATCTCCCATGTTCCATTGAAATCAGCCGGCATTGTGAAGCTGGATGTTTGTGAGAAGAGGTGTGTGTGTGATCAAATGAACCGTAGGAGCAGAGTTCTTTTGATAAGACCCTTTATCTTCTTTAAAAAAGGGGTGGGCTTTATAAGTGGGATGTACTTATGTCAGCTTTTAATATGGTCTGAGAGAAAGATACGGAGAAGCTGTGCAGATATTACAGTTGTCATGTGACAACAGTATCCCACGCTTTGTAAAGCTACACTTCCTCATAACTGTTTTAATCAGCAGGTTTCAAAGTAAGCATGTGCAACAGAACTGTAATGTTTCAAATGCAGGGCGGGACAAACCAAATACTAAAAATTGTAATCAGATTTGTATTGATTCATTTACTTATTTTGTTTTATTGCACCTTTCACTCAAATCGTTATGCTAGTATATTTGTATGTGTGCGTGTGTGTATATATATATGTATACATACATATATTTGAAAGACATCTATATAATGTTCACCAAGGCTGCATTATTTTTAAATTCAAGAAAAAGTACAAATTACAGCTTAATACAGCTGTGGTTGCCAGTATAAAACCGTGAAAAATACGGTATCAAAATATTTGTTTTGTCAATAGTTTTATGGTTTCATTTTAAATTTACAGTTAAATATCGTAACTTCTAATAAGAAACTGTAATAATTGATATAATGTTAATACATCAGCCCATTGAAGTATTGAAATATATTTTGTGCATTTGAAATACACTGATAACTACCAAATGCAGATGGTAATGAGAACCTCACGTGATGAACCAAAGCTTATCACAGGCAGCTTTTAAATAGTAACACATATAGAAGGTGCTCAGTTTCATTCACACAAGCACTAAACACCATCATGATGA
>JAUMHP010000068.1:2326333-2343161 GCA_032361065.1 Enteromius trimaculatus
GGTTGTTGTAGTTTGATTTTAGTTAGTTACGTGATGCTATTAAAACGGGAGTGTGATGTCATGATTGACAGCTGAGAGTGACCGCTTCTCTGAGTGAACGGAGGGGTCAGCAGACATTTTCTGGGTAGTGTTTAACTTATTTTAAATCTTATATTGCAAACAGCAGACGAAAATAGGACCATTTAGGCTAATTTTAAAAAGGTGTTTAAAATGGACTCAGTGGGAGTGTGGGCTGGACGCGGCTCTACTTCACAGCCTCCAGTCCCAAATCAGCACAATACAGCTGCTCCCGATTGCTTCACTCTTCTTCAGTGGAAGTGAATGAAGGTGCGTCGTCCATCTTTTTTTTTTTTTACAGTCTAAGCGTTGGAACAACACAACTGCATATATTATTAACAACTTTAATAAGATCCAAATAATGAATTATTTATATATATTTCATATTGCAATAGCACTTTTCCACAAATATCAATATTCACAAAGCATTGCAAAATGTTTGGAATAACGTGAATATTCAAAAAAATTCAACCTACAATACATCATATAATGAACTGGCTTTACATACGAGGCTAACAGAGATATAAGATTAGTAGTGAGAAATGATCTAGCTTGCCTGTTTGCAATATTTTGTTTGAGTATGCCTAAAAAAACAACACATTTTTTAAAAACTGTTTTAGCTGAACATCTCTTTTCTTAAACTGAATTTGATTTACTGTGCATTATTAATTATTGGAAACAAACTGCAATTCCACTTTTACAGACTTCCTTTTTAATATAAATACCTTGAGCTATCACTCCTCCATTCCTCTTCATCCTCAACAGACGAATCGACATCACTTCCCCCGATCTCACTGCCCTACACCATTAACACGCATATAATGATTAACATGAATAATATGGCATCCAAGTATTTTAAAGGGAATGAACAAACACTGAACCTCAGAAGACGCCGTTTCCTCCCCCTCCTCACATGAGAACTCGATGTACTCCCCAGCTGCGCTCTCCTTACGCTCCTTCTGCCGTTTACGTGACTGTGGACGTTTGAGGCCCAGCTCCTCATCGTCAGAATCGTCCTATGGGCAGAACAGGATGTTTAACTCAGTGCTGACATCAATACACGGTTCATAAGGAGGCAGAACCCTACCCTGAAGGTGGTGTGGGCCACTCTCCTTCTCTTGGTGTTGTAAAGGGTGACCTCCTCCTCACCCTTCGCTAATCTGAATGACTCCTGTGCCCTGAGTGAACGAATCATTCAGTAAATGACATTTCAGTCCATCCAGAGCGCAGGGTGTTTTCGCTTAATTAAATTAAATTCAAAATATTCAAACAATCTCTTTTAAAGTTCTCCGCAATGCATACTACTAACCTTTTATATAGTTATGGTAGGAAATTTACCAAATCTCTTTTACATACAAACACCAAGCACACAGTGAATACCTGCAGGTGTAATTTGTATATAGACAGAACTGAATAGAAAGATTAAATAATGAAACCCACCTGTAGCCACTAGTTGTAAGCTCAGGCACCACCACCCTGCGTCTCCAGGCCTGAAGGTCCCTCTCTGTGGCCATCTGACTGCGTGGAGCGTTCTGGTGCATCTGTCGGACGCCCTCTACCTGTCCGCTGCGCCGTAAACCCACATTAGGTGGAGACTGAACCTCCATGCGCTCGTTCAGCGACACTGTCGATCAAACACAGCTACATTAGACTTTGTGGAGGTTCAACTGCAAATGTACAGAAGCGGATGCCGCTCTAAGATTCAGGGTTCCTACACATTTTCAGTTTCAAAATGCCATACTTTTCCAAACTCAAATGAGTAGTTTTTAAGACACATTTGGTTCATAGAGCAGCTTTATATTTGGTATTATAGTCACACAAGAGTTGTGTCTTAAGCTGTCATTTAGTGATGTTGCTCCAGAGTTCTTCAGGTGAACTTTAATATATTTTCGAACTAAACCAAACCCGTTTAGAGATCTAAAAAAAAAAAAACTAACTACAGGTAAACATCTGGAAACACGCATACTTTTCAATACTCTGCTTTCTAACCCAGACATTCCACACTTTTCCAAACCATGCAGGAACCCTGAAGACTTCATGCTACTGTATTTGAAGATATAGGCACCTCTGCGGGGAGTTCCTGGCTCTGGTACACGAGCAGGAGCAGGAACACCACCACCACCCTCACCCTGAGCTGCGACTTGTCTGTCCTGGTGCTGCTGAAGCTGGCGGATGGCAAAATCCAAGGCGCTGTGACGAACCTCCTCGCTCTCTGCAGACTGCTGACTGATCACCTGCTCCACTACCTCACCATCACCTGAAACATTTTTAAAAGGCGGCAATCAGAAACACTCCATATGATCATAGTTTATCATTATTTGTGCTTTGTTATATTTAATATGAAGTTACATTCGGTGCATCACTTTTTTTTTTTTTTCAGTGCTCTGTTTACAGGTTACCCCACGTCATGTTCAAGCAGTCAACAGTGAACTAGGGACACACTGCAAAAAAGTGACGACAACAGCAGGGAACTAACTTGTAGCGACGTAGCCCAGTTGAGGGACTAGATGCTCGTCTGCAATGTTTTCTCTTCCTGGAACCAGTCTTTGAAACCTGGGAGGGTGAGGGTTCCCATCAACGTCCACCAGGAAGGGAGGAGGCATCAGATGAGGGGCCTGCTGGGTCTGCTCATCCAGAACAAACCCATTTGAGTCCCGGATCAGCGGCCGATAGTCAGTGTGGAAAAACACCTGGTCTGGAAGCTACGGATTAACAGTGAATAGATAAAGAAACTACATATATGAACTTGGAAATGGTTTATACGAGTTGTCAATACAGATCTATAAAAATACGTCAGATCATCATCTTCAGATTGTCATTCAGAAATCATACAAACCTTCTCATAAGGCTTAGAGTTCCCAAAGCCAAAAATAACCAGATGCCCATGAGAGTCCGTCATTGCAAAGCGATGCCCATCAGTGGTAAACTTACAGTCAAATACAGCACCGTGTCCTTGACCTTCAATCTTTTACACAAAAACACAATTAAAAGGTTGGTTTTTTTGGCAAGCTGTGGAAGTTCTGTGAATTAAACTGAAAGAACATTGGCAACAAACTCTACCATATTAAAGTAATGCATGGTTTTGGTGCCTCTGATGAGGTCCCATATGAAGACATTCCCATCATGACCTGCAGACAGCATGATGCGAGGGTCATAGGGATGTGGCTCCAAAACAAACACCTCGGCCTCGTGACCCTGTGAGGCGAAGAGAAATGCATTAATCTCCAAAAAGCAGAAATTTCAAAGGTTTTAACCTCTGGTCTGAGCGCTAAAAGTGTATTTATACTGCACAAAACCTGACTTTATCAAAGTCACAAGCTACAATCTGTTTGCTTTACTCATTCAGTGTGTTAACATTACTGACGTTGCTTAGGATTTCTCTAAACGGGTTTGGTTTAGTTCTAAAATATATTGAATTTCACCTGAAGAACTCTGGAGCAACATAACTAAACGACAGCTTTCATTTTTGTGTGAACTGAATCGGTGCAAGTCTTACTTTAAGGATATGCAGCAGCTGTCCAGTATAGGAATTCCAGACTTTAAGCAGATGATTGTTGACAGCAGTGATGACCGTGTTATCGTGGCGATCCCAGGAAACCATGGTGACTTTGGGTTTGAAGAAATTTTCATCCTCTGTTAAAGGTGCAGAGCTACAGTAAACAAAGCAGGGGCAATTTTGTTAAGCGGTCAAGTCAAAAATCAATGCAACATCTGTTTGCGTTTTCCAGACGGTTCTCATACCCTGGAAGAGTGGCAGACATGTCCAATAATACGCTCTTCCATTGATGTCTCTGATGCAGTCGCCATATACGAGCAGTGCCGTCTCGACTGCCACTCACAAATCTAAAGAAAGATGCATTAAAAGAATGCTTCTGGGATTAAAAACAAAACACTGAAGCACAATAGTGATGCACCAAATCGAATCAAGAGTCAAGTTCTCCTTCAGTGCAAAGCAGAAGATTTGTGAAGTTCATTTAATTAATTATTTAAATCAAAATTCGATGCACATAAGCATTTTAATTGCACAGTGCAGTTTATATAAAATATTCCAACTCGTTTATGAACATTAACTGTCCTTTAATCTCTAGAGAGCTCTTTTTCTGGCTAACTGTAGTAAACATAACATTCAATTACATAGTTAACAAACTTTCTGCATTTGAAACCCCTGCTTAAATGAACTCAAAACAGCATCAACTAAAAGATTGTGGGATATACTGATATTATTGCTCAATCATTAGCCACCACTGTTACAGTTAAACGGTGGCATCGGAGAAGCGCAGTAATTAAACGTTACTGTTTTGGTCAATAATATAAAACTACACATTTTTTGGCTGTATAATTTTGAATGCCAAATTCTGTGTATCACTAAAAAATAAAAATCTTGGTTCGTGGTAAACCAGCAATATTACCTCTCTCCTGAATGACAAAACTGGATGCTGTCCACTTTGTCCTACAAAAAAAAAAAATTATTGTAAATCACGGCACAGCATGTGAGATATTCAACTATTGCTGAAAACGGAGCGCTCTTACTGTGTGAGAGTCCAGCTCAGCTAGTTTTTCTGGACTGCCGCTGCCCAGGTAGTATATCCTGATGACATCATCTGTGCTTCCTGTTGCAAGAAACATGCCACCTGCATAAAGAGAAAAAAAAACGTGCATTAGGGAAAAAAAAAATAAAAAAATACATACACGTGTCAAAAGGGGAGAAAAAGCCATTGAGCTCTAGTTCAAACATTCAGTCGTCTCACCAGGGCTGAAGGAAGAGCAGACGGTCTGAACGCCAGGCCTCGGCCTCTCTGTGAATTTGTGCGGACGATCGCTGAAGAGCAGTAAAAAAGAAACAAACAATGAACCTCAATCTTTGACACACGCACACTAGTCTCAACGCGACCAAGAGCCCTCACCTGAAGCTGTTATTATTAACATCCCACTGCCAGAAACACACGGTTGCATCAGTTCCTGTGGACACCATGTACCTTTTGGAGCCCTTGACTAATGGAGAGAACTACAAGAGAAAGAGGAAGTAGAAATACCTGTTAGAACAACACGCCTGCATAAGCAGCATAGAAACTCAAGACAGTAACAACTGTACACATTTGACGGAGTGATAAAACATCTTCTGGTACTGCCCCTACCATCAACAAAAAGTACAGCAGCTACACTCTTATACTTCAGTCTGGATGTACCCCTTTATTCCCTACACCTCTGGATTCCTACCGTCACACTGGTCATTAACTGGACTGGAGATGATAGCACGAAGCCCTCCACTTTATGCAGACATTTGTGTAATCCCTTACACTTCAGAGGAAGAGACAGATTAACTTTTACAAAATCTAGGGGCGGTTTCGCAGACAGGTGTTAGATTAAGCCAGGACTAGGTCTTTGTTAATTTAGGACATTTAAGTCGTTTTTAGAATTTTAGTTTTTAATGTCTTAAAAAAAAGCATTACCTGAGAGCATTTTAAGATCAACCAATGGCAGTATATTATGTATATTAAGGTACGTCAGTGCAAACTTTTTCTTGTTGAAAACTATTGTATAGTAATCCCGCCAGAATCTGCCAGGTCTGTTTTTCTTTCACATCTTCTGTGATCATTCCAGAGCAAATGACCTACTGTTTATAAACTCCTCTGAGAAAACTAATCCCTTCCGAATGCCATGTCGGTGATATTATTTTGGCCAACTCAATACGCCGTAGATGCTCTTACCTCACGCACGTTACCTCAACACAAATAAAGAGCCAGATCACGTAAACTGTTAAGACTGGCTATTGTAAGATCAGTATCAGGTAAGATTACTCGCGTTCATTTCTGCACTCGGTTACATATGTTTTAGTTATCGAAATAAAACATGACTACAAATAAAAAACATAATAGTTAAACTAAAGTAACAACACATTAGTACCATAAGACCTTCGTTCATCTTCAGAACACAAATTAAGTTTTTTTGGATGATATCAGAGATCCATCTGATCCTCCATAGACAGCAGCACAACTGGCAATGATCCCAGAAACATAGCAAAACAGTCCATGTGACATCTAATAAATTATGTTATAACAACAACAAAAAAAGAAAAGTATTCTCCTAGCATCGCAAAAGATCCACTTTTATTCGGTTTTTACTACGTCACTGCAGCTGGGCTCATAGCCAGTTGTGCTGCTGTCTATGGAGGGTCAGACGGCTCTCTGATTTGATCAAAAATATCTTCATTTGTGTTCTGAAGATGAACAAAGGTCTTATGGGTTTGGAACGACATGAGGGTAGTTAAGGGAGTCATTTATGACAATTTTCCTTTTTTGATGAACTAACCCTTTAAAATGACAACCAAGAACAAAGGTGGTCAAGCTTTAACTAAACCAGGTAGCAAAAGAATGTGGCTGTGAAAAAAATGATTTGAGGTTGATTTCACTTCCTGCCCTCTTTAAATCAACATAAGAAATTTGTACAATGCAGCTATGATATTCATATGCGACACACAGCTTAAAATAGATATTATAAATAATATTTGTTCTCACTATTATGTGGTCACATTTTGAATATGAAGTCCAAGAAGAGAAGTTTTAGTGCAGATTGTTTGAGAAATCTTAACTACTGGCTTAAGCAAGTACATTGTCAGTAGACGTCAACATTACAAACAGCTTCATGATCAGTAATATTGACTGTTTTTAAAATAGTGTTACCAAATTCACTCACCGAGCTGCTACACTGAATTGGTGTTAATAAACACATGAAGAGGTCATAAAGCACTCTTACCTGTAAAGAGGTAATAGATCCACTGTGGCCCTGCAGGACCGCCATTGGGGCACAAGTACGAAGGCACCAGACTCGAATGGTTTTGTCGCAGCTCCCGGCCGCAATAAGAGTATTCTCAAAGTTAACTGCTAGATCTGATATCTCGGCATAATGTCCTCTGAGAGTAGAGTGAAGCCTTCCGTCAAAGGAGGACCAGATCTTCACCAAGGCATCGTCGGAACCCTGAGGGACAGGAAATGAACAGGGTCAAGGGTTCGACAGCAGACCAACAGACGAGTCTGAGGGCACTCCAAAAGACTACCGATGCTCACCGTAAAAATTCTGGAACCTGTTCGATCAAAAGCTATACAGTACACGGCAGAGAGATGCCCCAGGATCCTCCTGTGCATCTTCATGTGCTGATAATTGCTGACAGGGTTGATAGAGCTGAAGCGCTGAGTTCCTGTGAGCTCTCTGCCTCGACACACCTCCACTACAACCACAGAGAGAAATCCACTCAAATCAAGAAAGTCGTGCTGTGGAAAGCTCGTCATCTAACATTATCATTCGTGGCGTAAGACAAAACGCATCATAATGGTGTGTTCACACGGGGCGTCAGCGTCAATGCTTCCCATTGACTTTGAATGGGGGACGTCAAGCGTTGCTGAAAAGAATTGTGGATCCGTCGGCAGTGGCGTTGCTCGTGGCAGAAGTTGAGAACTTTTAACTTCTGCCGCGAGCAACGCCAGTGAAGCGCCGCCGTCGGAAGCGTCAGCCAATCAGGATCGCTCTGTGCAAATACAGTAGCCAAGCGGCAGCCAATCACGTTCATCCTGTTCAAGAGCAGCAAACTGAGGATCCTGTTGAGTCCCTGTCTAATTTCATTAGCTGCTAGGACCACGGCGTCAGTGCCAAACTTTAGCCACGCCTCAAGCGTTGACACTGACGCCCGTGTGAACACGCCGTAAGACATGATGCAATTAAAGCATCATCCTTCCACCCCCCAACTCATTACCAGTCTCTCTGGCTACTGATCCTCACATAAACATGTTAATACCACGTAGATAACAGGTTCATGTCTAATGTGTCCTCTACGTAGTCACATTATACCACTATAAGCCAAGTATTGCTGCAAATCACAGACCATCATAAATGTTATTTATTAATTCTAAAATTTTCACTGACTTAAAGCAAGTCATTTGCTACAGTGCACCTAAATTATTTCTGCATGTAGTGATCTTTGATCAAAACAATTGCCAACTAGACATCCTTACAATAACTCCTCTCTTCCAGCATGCTGCAACTCAACTGAGATCACAGCAATTAGCAAACAACGATCCGATCAATAAATTCAAGTCTGTCACTTGAGAAAATGTTTCACTCAAATATGAGCCACAATATAGATGAAGATCAGATCTATCGCTTGATGCCAACTTAAAAAATTAGAAACCAGCGACCTTGTTTTTTTTTTTCCCCCCATGCAATAAAAATAAAGCCAAAAAAATACAAATCCTCATCGCTGAGCCCTGAAACAGCAAAATGAAGGCACTTACCAATATTGGCATCCCTGCAGCTTAAAGGCCTCTCAGGTGGCCTCCCTCTATGAAGGGCCGCGAACGTGGATGCTTTCCATCGGCTATTGCCGCAGTCTAGAGATGTTGAGAGTAGTGACACTTAAACTTGAATAGCTGACAGACAAACCAGGGTAGAAGGGGTTGAAACTCCAGTCTTATCTCACCTTTAGACGTTCGCAGTAAAGAGTGTTTCCCGGCCCCGAGTAGAGAGTGTACTCCTGGCACACCAGACGGAACCTCTCGGTCCAGAATCGGACCGATCTGCTTGCATATCTGCAACAGGTGGTCTGGTGCAATGTGTCTGTTGGCAGCGACCTAACAGAGAATATAGGATCCTTTACTTTATGTCATGAAAAAGAAATTTATTAATTTAAAAGAAAAAAAAAATAATTTCAATGAGAAGGTCACAAGCCTCCTGGTTTTCATGCAAAACCTCAAATTGTGCTTTTACGGGTTTGGAACAAAAAGGGGTAAGTGATTACTAACAAAATTTTTATTTTGGGGTGGATAACCCTTAAAAAATATGATGATATTCATGTGCAAGTTCGGTGATTGGTTTTTCACTCAAGGTCTGCATTTAAAGTCACATCAGAAGTTGGATTTCTGCAGACCAGATTGAATCAATCATTTCTTTTTTAACATTGCACAGAGGTATAGTCATGTTAGAAAAGAAAATGGTCCTGTCCGAACTGTTGCTATAATATTAGAAGCACACAATTTCCTAAATATTCATTATATGCAAATTAGTTTTCAGCTCATGCAAATTACATAAGTAGTCAAACCTGTGAATTAAAAGGGGTGTCCCAACACTTTTGACGATACAGAGTGCGTGTATGCATATACGGCACACACGATAATATTTTGCTGTTTGAATGTATATGTTTAGATTTCTCTGAATGCTTTTTTTTTAACCAAGCAGACATCTAAAGGCAGATTTTAAGCAGTTGCCTTGTTAAAGTGGGACTATTTACACACTTAATGCACCCCTAAGATGACTGACCCCGGTCGCGACCCTTTAAGAAAACATAAATAAAAGCCTGTCTCATGTGGCTGAGTGCAAGGAGTTTATGTAAATCGGGTCCCAGTATCGGCCAATCAGAGCGCAGGTCACATGCAAAATAAAAAGCCGACAGCGAGTCCTGAAATCTGATTGGACTGTTCAACATCCTGACGTAGCCACAACCCGACGAGGCCCCACCCTAACTGCAATACAGCACTAAATAATAGGGAAGCATTCAAAACACAGCCCCCAAAGAACTGCTCATAATAATAACGCTAAAAAGTGATCAAATATGCGGCGACAATTTAAGCAATCGACAAGAGAGAAAAAAATAAATAAATAAACCAGATGCCTGTCATTCAAAGCCGATCCTAAATCTGTCACAAAATGAACACGTGTGAGGATTTAACACATGCTCCAGAAACAAAATCAAAACACTTACCAGATCTTCATAAGATCGCGGGTGTTCGTTTCCTTCCCAATCCAACCGACGTGGAAGCAGCTATCAAAAACAGAAGCCGGATTAAAAAGGTCGAAGTAAATCGACGGACGCCAACTTATCTTAATAAAAACAATAGCGGAAAATGTAAACAAGTTCAAGGCGAGCGATAACGCAAAGTAGTACGCTGCCAAATCCATGTTTCGATCCAAGAGGGAACATACACACTGACGGACGGACATAAAGACGAAGTAGTCGAGCAACACACCTGATTTTCCTCCAGTTCACACACAAGAGCCTGCAACAGATGAGAATGAGCTCTGTTCAGTGCTCTCATCAAGATCAGCATCATGTTATACAAAATAGTCTCATTGAAGTCTCGATGACTAAAGTCAACTCACCTCGGCCGCTTTCCGACACGGCCCCGTGCTCAAATAGCGTGATATCAAGTAATATAACTCTGCGAAAGGACACCACGAGACCGTTTATTATTTGATTTACGATTGAGGAACCAGAAAAGTACCTCTTATTAATATTCCTTAATGTTACTTTTTGTGTCTTACCCGATTCAAGGGGTGAAATAATCCCATTTCTGGCTGCAGTATCGGCCATAGCTCAAAGAACACGGTGTTTGGAGACGAACTTTATGTGTAGTTGGTAAATTATATAATTATTTAATGTCGATTGTACGCTTCGTACCCCTCCACGATTGCTCCCGCTTTCTGTTCGGCCAGTTTTCGGTCGCCATTGGAAGTATGAGGCCTGAGCTCATACCTACTTCCGCCTGAACACCGGAAACAGGGGGAGGTGGTAACGCTACTCCACTCTTTCAGCAAAACAGAAGTCACGCGGAGATTTAAAGACTCTAAACATTCATGTTGTTCGATGTAAAGTTATCTCCTTCGGTGTCGTTCCGCGCGAAGCGTTCCTCGAATAACATTGAAAATCCGCGTTCCCGTGCAAACGCGGCTGCTCGTGACGTCACACCGAATGGCGACAGTACAAGCGTTCATCTTTTGTTTGTCTATAAAACCGTTTGTGAGAACGGGACGTTTTGAATATTTAAAGGCTTCCAAGCTATTAATGTTCGCCTGATTATCAGTGCATGTGGGATTTTGTGACGTGTATTATGCGAAATGTGCAAAAATGACGTGCAAGAAGAAATATTTGTAAAAAATAATGTTTATAATGATAAATGTAAACCCTTTGTTTTTTTTTATTATTATTTGGATGTCTTGATAGTTGTGTATTTTGTTGTTGTTGTGTCTAGTTTTTATTTTTAAAAAATCATAATAGATAATAAGTCATAATACACTGTCATAAGTTTAAAATGAGAAATGTATGTAGTACTCTTGTATAAATGTAGGAAAAAAATTAGATAATTTTTAATTTCATTATTAAAAATAAAACAATAAACCATAAAAAAACTGTATTTACACAAATATGTCCACTGACAGAGAAAACTTGAATCCTGTGATTAAAAAAAGCGTAAATATACTACTTTTTTAAATCCCAGGTGTCATATTTTCCTCTTTAAATACTGAAGCCATTACAGTGGCTCCAAAAGGATCCAGACACTTAAAAACTATAACTGTCTGTATTTAAATAAAAGTATTTTAATACAGTTAGCACCAGAAAGCATACTTTTCAAAATAAGGTGTTTATATCAAAACAAAATGTAAATGTCTCATGTTCTAAATGTGACAGATATGAAGATGTTATACACATCAACAAAATGGTTTGAAACAGTCAAATGTCTGTCTGAGTAAAACTGACTTGTTCATGCATTCTAGTTGTCAAAATGAACATTGATATTAGGATGAATTAAAAAAAAAACATTGTTAAAGTTAAGTACTGTTGTTTTTAGTGACATGTTAAGTGTGTCATGAGTGTCCAGACACACTTTAGAGGCAATGAATAAACTGAAGTGAAACTGGTGCAGCGTTGAGAACTATAGTCCCAAGAAAATGGTCACAGGATCACAAACGCTTAAACACTAAAATAAAAGCTTCCAAAACCACAGCCCCTAAACCCATTAAAACCGTCTGAATGTTGAATCTTATAACAGAAAACATTATCAGAGAAACTTTGATAAGGTTTACAAATTAATTCCAAATCCTTCTGGTAATTCTCATGACCTCATCACTTTTTTAAAATCAATTGAACACATCCTTGCTCAATAAAAGTACTGAAAAATATATATATTTAAAATCCTGAAAAATTGTAGCACAACTGTTTCCAACATTGGTAATAAATCAGCATAGAATGATTTCTGAAGGATCATGTGACACTGAAGTAATGGTTGAAGAAATTATATATTTTTAGGAATATTATCACAGAAAACCATTATTCTAAATTACACAATGTAGCTGTTTTTATGGATTTTTGGAAAGAAAAAACAAAGGCAAAATACCAAGGTGGAATTACAACCATTTTATTTGGTATGTCATACCAATCATTACAGATACAGCTACATAAAAAAAAATGGAAATTAAAAAAAAAAAAAGAAACTGTACATGTGTACTTTTAACCTAAAACCTTGAGTGATATAGCTACTGCTGATGTTCACATGAATGAAATGACAGTAATATCCGTATAACGTCAGCTACAACCTGCATGTTTAACACTGTAACACAGCTGTTATTAGCGTCGCTAACACACACAATCCCATTTTTCATCCTCTCAAAAGTACCATCACATACTGCATATAGAAATTATGAAAACCGTTTCACAGCAGCTATTCGACAATGTTATTGCAATGCTATCACCACACAAAGACAAGAGTCAATGTAAATCACATCCGATGAGTGTTCCAGTACTAGTGAGCAGGTTCATTAATCAAAGCTGTGGATTCATAAAACATGAATAAAGAGGTTTCAATTCATAGAATACAGCTTACAATCAATCCCATCCCCCCCAGAAACAATAAAACAGAGCACTTTCTTACAGAACCCCCTTCCTGTACATACAGGTGTCCCTCATATTGCCTATGGAATGTTAGTGTCTCAGGCAAACTCTCCCAGTTTCAATTAAAAGACTTACGAAATTTTGAGTTATCTTAAAAAAAAAAAATAATAAAATGGCACGATCACATTACATTATCTGTTGCAACCTGTTCCCCTCCCTTCTTACAAAACAGTAAGAAAAAAAAAAAAAAAATCAAATAACAATAATAAGAGAAGAAGTCATTAGTTGTTTCACGACTGCAATTCTTCTTCAGGAAAAAACTGGTGGGAAAAAATTGAAATCCCTCTTCTAAGGCTTTTCTCTTGATCGTGGTCTATAAAATGAGCTTCTAATATTGAACTACTAAAAAAACGGCTTTTTAGAAAATAGTCAATAAAAATATTCCTCTGTATTGTACAAGAAAAGAGGTACGGGAGCTCTTGTGAAAGGTTTCAATGTTATTTAGCAGCTCCCTCTTTCTGGTCAGCCTTCTCCTCGTCGCCTCCAGCTTCTCCGTTGTCTCCCTGAGACCATAAAAATTTTTTTTTTAACAGAAGTAGCTACAGATTTTTTGTAGCACTACAATGAGATACAGGGTACTCAATTCTCAAAAGACCTGGGGCCTGTTCCATAAAACAAGTTTACCAAACTAGCCAGGCTTATGGCAGATAGACTTATTTTAATACAAACTAACTTGCAATAAGTCAGACTAACTGAAATAAGCCTGGCTTGTACTCTAATCTCGGTTTATGGAACAGGCCACTGGTTCGATTCATTAGCGTAACTTAAATGATAAAATGACTTGCTACCTCAGCTTTGGTCTCTCCGTTCTCCGCAGGAGTTTCCTCCTCAGACTCCTCAGTCTCTGGCTTTGCTTCCTCTTTCTTCTCCTCTGGTTTGGCCTTTTCTACTTCCTTAGCCTTTTTGCCCTTTGCAGGTGCCTTCTGTTGCAGGTGCATTTCAGAAAAACACATGGTTAACCCACTTCTGATAACATTTATCAGTAATAATATATACAATAGTAAATCTTCTATCAGTAGCCGATTTACCTTCACTTTTGGCTTGGGCTCTGACTTTGGTGTTTGAGGTTTCTGTAAAACAGAATATAGAGTAAGCTATGTGCGTCATAATAATGATGCATGACTTCAGTAGGGACTGAAAAAGCCAACTTACACCTTGAAGTCGCTCAGACCGTCTCTTGGGCTGTTTGTTCATATGAGGAGAAGGGAAGGCAACAAAAACAAACAAGCAATAAGTATCACAATCACATGCAAAAAATGTGTTGAGTGACAATAATAGATTTAAACTTACCCCGGCTGCTTCAGTGTCGTTGTTAGCCTGCACCAGAAGAAACAGAAGCTGTTAGTATGTGCACGTGGGTGAAGTCTGAGGGGGGAGGTGTTGTACCCCTACACCCCCTCCAAGTTATGGGCAATTATGTAATGAACGTGGGGGAGGGTACTTTAATTTGTAGAGTTAATTTTGTCGCGAAAACATGGCGAGATAAAATGCAAACTTGGGGAAACAAACCTAAACAAGCTAATGCAATTGATGATAGTGCGTTTATTTACATCAGTTCGGCGCAGTTAACTTATTGTCGATGTTACCGAAGAATTTCCGTCCCTAAGTAGTTCGCATGGAGGAGGGGAACAGTAGCTCCGCCCCCACAGACAGAATTCATTCACTTTCGACGAGCAAATACATTAAAACGTCGACGCATTTATTCAACATTGTTCACATGAACTAGGTTCACTTCGAAATTGAAGCCGAAGCGTGAAAACTGGAGGTTGATGTCTTTAATCCACAAATGCGCGAATAAAGTCGGCGTAAAACTTTCTTAAGCCACTCGGTTACAAAGGTCAAGTGAAAAATTAAGACGGGACACGCAGGCAAAAAATGAATTATAAAATAAACCTAACGGGATAACGATTTTATTTGGGATATAAGGTTTTGACTGTGTTTAAAGGCAGCCATGACACTATAGTGTGTATGTGTCCTACTCGAGGACCATATGGAGTCGTACACAACACGCAACTAACGTTATGCATGTATTTACAGTTACACGAGTGTCTTAAGAAAACCCCACAATGTCTCCAAACGTCTAACGTCGACTTATTCGTGTTTATGTGGTTATAAAAAGGTAACACACCGCGGTTAAACACAAAACATTTGCAGGACAAGCGTCTTCTCTATGAGGAATAACATGACCAAACGTTACGAGATACACCCCTTTGTCTGGTCATATCTTTGCGTGCTTAATACACGATTTTTAATGTAAGTTAACGCCGAGAAAGCTATATGTGACGTGTAGTCTTTAAATATCCACACAGAATAGTGCACAGCTCTAAGTAAAAAGGCGCCAGATTCATGCTACAGACTTACGTGCCCTAGATTACGATTTAACACACGACCCAATGCAGTAAACACTCACACAACTTTACATAAAGCGTCCTAGTTACGTGCATATGCAATTATTGAAACCATACTATAAAACAGAATAAAATATACAGTATATTTCTACTTACTTTGCTCCTTTTAGGCATGACTGCTCAAAGCTTGTATGCTTTCACGACAAAAAAAGGAAATAAATTAAAATAGCTTACGCACTGATAAGTAAAGTGTAAAAACCGGGTCTAGCAAACACTGAAGCAAGCATTAATGTTCTATCGGAACAGAAACTAGCTGAAACCGGATTGGATCTCCCCTTTTTCTATATTCTTTTCATTATAGCACTAACCTGATGCGAGCTACGCTCCGCCCCTTCTGAGCGGTGATTGGCTGAAACGTCTTGGCAACCACATTTCAAACCAAAGCAAAGTACCTGTGTGGATAGGTTGAGATGTCAATCACACATTTGCTTGTATGTACTTTAGGCGCCACTTTTTCTGCATTTGTTGTTCCTGCAAGCATACACACACACACACATACATATATATATATATCGTGTTTTTGAGACTGGTTATATATTTAGATTCTAAATTTAAAAAAGCACCTCGCTTAAGAAAGAAAGGAAAAATATGTATTATAAACATTTCCTTTTCGGATATTTGACGTTTGCTGTGTGTGTGGTTTTTTTTAGATAATATATGTAAGGTTATAAGTTAAACATTTAACGCGAGGAACCGGTTAAAATCAGCACTGGTGTGTTTGTATTATTGGGGGAGGATCAGGCTGATGAAAAGAAAATGGCTGCCGGGTTTAACTGGTTCCTTGTACTAAGCTCTGTATTTCTGTGCAACCTCGTCAAAACATTGCTGCCGTCTATTTCTTCATTTGTAAGTACGGATTCAAAAGAGTTTTAGGGAAGCTTAAGCACATAATATGATTTCAAACGTACATTAACTTAGTCGTAATGCGTCGCCATAAATGCTCAGTGATACAGCATGTCTGCTACCCCTACAGGAGCAAACAAAAGCTGCTCTTGTTAAACTACCGCCTTGTCTAGTTTAGACTAAGTCAGATTCATTCATGAACACGGCTAGGGAACAGTTAATGGTGCTATGTGGGCTTGGGGTATTTTGATAAACCAACAAAACACTGCACTTCATTTATTTCATGTTATCAAATCAATGCCCATGGTTCTGTGATGTATGTAATGAACACTACTTCTATATATAATGAGCCATTTCAAGCCTGGTACTCCCAACATACTTGCTCCAAAACTTGCTGATGTCTGATTAGTTAAATGTCTGGATTAGTTCTGTTATTATATGTAGTAATGATGACATTCAAAGTATGCTTAGTAATAGTTATATTACTTGTGCACTTGCACCCCATATTTTAATGTTTTGCCTTTTTTAACATCACCCTTTAATTCTCTTCTTTGGTAATAGTCGGTGTAAAAGCCTTGAGTAATAATGAGTGCAATACGCTGATGCACATTAATATCTTGTGTTCGTTCTCATAGCTGTCGAAGATCTTCCTGAAGGATGCTGATCAGGAGACTGAGATGAGGACGGAGATCCAAAACATGAAGATGGAGCTGTCCACCATCAGTATGATGGATGAGTTTGCCAGATACGCTAGACTGGAACGCAAGATCAACAAGATGACCGATCAACTGAAGACACTTGGTAAAAA
>JAUMHP010000068.1:2353389-2363893 GCA_032361065.1 Enteromius trimaculatus
GATAGATAGATAGATAGATAGATAGATAGATAGATAGATAGATAGATGGATGGATGGATGGATGGATGGATGGATAGGGAGAGAGATAGATATGTTTAGGATGTATTTGAATAAATAGCTTTGGATAGTGAATATTATAATATTAAACATAATATATGTATATATTATAATAAAATATAATATAAATAAAATATAAAATGTAATATATATAAACAAAACATGTAATCACTTAATCCTCAATTATATTGTTAAATAATTATATAATTATATGTGTGTTCCAGTGTGGTTTTATTGTGTTGATTTACCTTTCATCTATTATAAATGTTTAATTGTACTATTAAAAGTAATTGTAATAGTAATAAAACAATGATTAAAGAGTTAGTTCACCCAAAAATGAAAATGATCCTTCTCCTGATCCTAGGTGTATGTGGCTTGAATAAAGTCCTCCTGTGCCAAATCCATGTGTTTTTGTACAATAAATATCCATATTTCAAACTTAATAAGCACTTTTCTCTCACGTCTGCTGAATTGAAACCGTCCCAGCGGACGGAAGATTCATGCAACAACGTTTGTTTACTTTATATCGAAATCCTACATACAATCCTCCTACATTTTCCTTTACAAATTCTCGGTGTGTGCTTCTAATTGAGGACTGGCATTTGTTTTGTTTATGCTCATCACTAATCACGCAACATAATGTGTCCTACGACATCCACCGGGACTGCATCCGGCTTCTGCAGACAGCAGACGTGAGAAAAAAGTGCTTATTAAGTATTTAAGTAAATATGGATACTTATTGTACAATAATGCATGGATTCGCACAGGAGGACTTTATTCACCCCCCCGAAGCCATGTAAGGGACGTTTTATTGCGTCTTCTGAAGTGTGGTGGCTATCACCCATTTAAACCCATTCAAAGGCTTGGAGGGGTCTGGATTATTTTTATTATAACTAGATGATTAGATTCGTCTGACAGAAGAAAGTCACGTACACCTAGGATGCTTCAAAGATGAGGAATAATGTTCATTTTTGAGTGAACTATCCCTTTAAGACTAATTCTATGGGAATATTACTATTCTAACTGAGCCATTTCTTTTCTTTTGAAACTCACAGGAGGAAGGGGACGAGGACCGGGTAAGACTGAAATCTTAATTTTATTGTCTCTTAAGAAGCAATTTTAACAACAATGTTTGACAATTAGTCAAAGACAATTAGTCTTTATACTTTCTGTTAGATTTATGTTAGTCTGTGACATTCACAGTTGCTTCTGGTATATTGGACTCCAGCATGCTTCCTTCGCCCAATCAAAACGATCTTGCGCAAAAAATGTGTGTATCACAAGGAGGAGGGACAGCTGTCTGTTTGCTCTGCAGATGTGTTTGGAGTTGTTCAGGATTCTCTTGGTCATGGAAATCCTGGAAATGTCAGAGAATTATGGTTTACAAGCCTAGAAAAGACATGGAAACTAGTCAAACAAACAAATACATACAGTGCATATTTATTATTTATAATTTTCTAATATTTAATAGTTATTCCTTGTGCTGAGAGTCTGTATAGAACAGATCTTGCCCACAATTCCCACCTTTGTTTATAATATATATATATATATACATTATAATCTTTTAAGAAAGATCCAGGAATCATAAACAAATGTCAAATATCATAGAAAAGTGTGAGAACTCTGTTTTTATTTTTTTTTCATTTAATTTTAATTTAATTGATTTTCTTTTTTATAAGTAATAGTATTATTTAATCGATTTCTCGTCAAAAAGGCAATTAACCGCCTGTCAGAAAGATCATTAAGGAATAAGCTAATATTGGCATTCGTTGTTTCAGGCTGAGGACAACCATCTGGTCTCAGAGGTGATTCTTATTCTAGAATCAACAGATTGTAGATTTGGAGTGTGTTTTTAACTCTACTATTCTCTCCCATCCATTCTCATCTTTCTGACAACACTCTTATTATTATTAGTGTTTATTTTGCATCCATGTTTTTTTTTATGTCTCCCATCTGTTTCCTATGGAAGCCGTTTCAGGCACTGAATCAAAAATGAAAAAAGGTTATCGCGACTTTTTATGAGAAAATAAGTCAGAATTGCGAGTTTGTATCACGTAATTGTGAGAAATAAAGATGATAATTTTACCTTTTTTTATTTTTTTACTCAGTGGTGGAAACAGGCTTCCACAGTTTCTCACAATCAGTCACTTGCTCAAAGCATTTCTCCTGGAAGCCGTCTCGTTTGCATTGTGTTTGCATTGCCTGTGCTTTCTTTTCCTTATCCCTTTTCCTTACAGGTGTGATGGATGCATTTTCTTTTTTTACTTGAAAAGTTCTCCCATCAAAACAGTTGTTGTTCCTTAACTATTTGCAGTTACTAAAATAGCAAGCAGGAAAAATATGAATTATCATTAGGGTGACCCTGATCCATAGATCCAACAGAAAATACAAGTTCAAGTACTGAATAGTCTTATTGCATAGTCTTATAAAGGAAAGTAAACTAGCTAACTTTAGCAGACTAAATAAGTCCTGTGGAGTAAATGACATACCACACGCACCAGTCACAGAACCGGTCGACATTAAAAAGCTTATTGGTCATTTAAATCACGTCATCTAATCATCATCAGTAATTATGTAGTCTAATAGTAGCAATGCACTCTAATGGTTGATGTTGATATTAAATATCAGACACCATTCTGATATTTAATCCCCACTTCTATATCTATATAAAAATCCTCTACTATATTGATATTTTTATTGAGTGTATGGCTTTAATAAGCATAATATAGAACATGTACAGGATTTATTATACATTCAACTATAATAGCCGGACAATAGTATAATGAATATTTTTGGATGTTATAGCAATCAAGCAGTTGAGATTTGCTGTAAGTACATCCCGCTTAATGTGAGTGTACTGTATGTATATGATGTTTTATTATAATATAAGTATAGCACACCTGCTGTTTAAATCTGATGTGTTTTGATGTGTTTCCCAGTCTTTTGCCCAAATTCAGCAAGTTAAAAGCTTTTTTCTATCCCTTCTTCTCTCTCCCCATCTGGTTTTCTTTCCTAGGCGGAAGAAGATTTGGTGTCTGAGGTAACTTGGGTTTGATGAGCCCTGTCTCTCTGTCTCGGTTGTTGTTGTTCTTGCGATTTGCATTTTTCACCCTCATTTGGCCACTGATTTTCCTCCTTCGTTCTTCCTTCTAACCTCCTGTTTGACTTCTCTCCTCTAGCTGCCTCCCGCCAGCCTCTTTCTTATGTCTCCACCTGTTTCTTCAGTTGCATGTGTCTCTCATGTTGCTCTCTTCAGCTGTAGCTCTCACATTCCTCTCGTCTCATTCAGTCTGTTCTCCCCTCTAGGAGGAAGAAGAACTCAGAGAGCTTGAGGTAGATTGATACGTTATCCTTTTCTTTAAGATTTCGTCTCGGTGTTGCTTCTTTTGTCTTTGTGTTTGTTTGTTTTCTAACTGCACAAGATATCCATTCACTGCTATAGCACCTATCAGTCCTTCAGTGTTTTGGACCAAATTTAATCTACACAAGCAATGCACTTAAGCCCATCAGCATATCATTTATGCAACATGACATAAATGTAGCTTATTTAGTTTGGAAGTAGGGGTTTAAAATTCAATTATGCATAATTGCATGCAACTAACCCTAAGAAAAACCCTGAAACTATAGTAAATACCTGCTGATAATTAATATTCCTCATTACTTTAATAACTGTTTTCATGGTAACAAGGACATGGTAAAATAAACTACTGTATTATATACTGTATATACAGACTGTATAATATACGGTGTATACTATAGTATAATATACTATAATTTCATAATTTAAGTGCTATTATACTAGCCACTGTATTATATATTAATTTCTTGTCGAAAGCAGGAAGGTTGAGCATTTAAAGGATGCATACAGTTGATTAAAAGTTATAGTAAATATATTTTAAATCAAACTCTATTTGAAATAAATGTTGTTCTTTTGAACTTTCTATTCATCACAGAATCAAACGTTTCCACAAAAATATTCAGCAGATGTTTAATAACAAGAAATATTCCCTAAACCAAAAAATCAGCTTACTGAACTATAACAGACTTGTGTCAAAAACAAAAAAAGCTTAAAGAACCTGAACATTTGAATATTTTAAATAGTTCCCTATGTGTCAGTCACTATGAGTTATATTGTGATGGCATAGAGGGTTTACTTGAGAGCCCCAATCTGCTCTGACATTCAGAGAAAACGGCAATAATATTTTGCAGGCCTGAGTAACTCCACGTGCATATGGGTATAAATAGGCGACAGGTACAGCCACTCATTTCGATTTTTCCACTTCAACTAAAAGAGCAGTTTCTATAGAAGAGCTAGTCTTGTGGATAACTCTTTATGAGCATGACTTTGCTGCGATCTCGCCTCTCTCTCCTCACAGAGGTGAGAGTGGCACCCTCAGTCTCTACCTGTCCCGGTCTCCACCTGGCCAGATTTCAGGGAATCTGAGGATTACAGTGAGAGTTTCTCCAACTGGTCCACCAAATTGGACCTCTAACTCCTCCCACAGCAAGTGATTTTGCTAAATGATTTCATTTAAGTGTTTTAACTTGGTACAGTGCTGGAAGATCAGATGCTGATTGCAGCATCAGGGGATAAGATATCATCCTCGGAGAATGAAGATTCAGTGGGGTTGAGGTCACCACCAAATCGGACTCTATAGCTGTAAGCATTGGGCTGGAGTGAACACACCAAGCCCTTGGATGGATTGTAAAAAAGGCACGAGGATGACTGGATGAGGTTTCTTAGTGAAGGACACGGCGTCCTGCATCGAGAAACCAATCATCCAATCATCTTTTTTCCAGTGCAGTCATGGATGGACCCTTTTTCAGCCAGAAGCCACTCATCTGCCTCCTCCCTTCTCACTACTCTTGACGGTGGGGTGGATATGTGGAAGGTTGACATTCCCCAGGAAGAGAGAGCAGTTGTGGTTGCTTGGTCCTCATCTCCCTTCCAATGCCTGTAAGCTGACAGCAGCCCTTACCACCAAAGCTTACAGGGCTGTGGGCCACTTCTGCCCTGCATGTGCTGCCCTGCTTTGACAGATCAACTGCCTAGAGCTATTCCCACGGCTTTTCACGATCAAGTGGTGAAGGAGGCTGTCTCCAAGCAGAGGTTGGCCCACTGGATAGTGGATGCTATCGCCTTGGCATACCAATCCTGAGGTGAACCGTGCCCCCTGGGGTTGAGGGTTCAGTCCACACAGAGTGTTGCATCCTCCTGCTCTCTCTGGCAGACATCTGTAGAGCTGCGGGCTAGGTGACTCCTTCACGAAATTCTACAGTCTCTGCATTGAGCTGGTTTCTTCCCTTTTGTTGGGTATTAGACAAGTCGAAGTAATAGATAAGAGCTGGCTGGACCATTTCCGTTCACCCGGGGATGCTAGCACCTTTTCTCTCTTCCAGTAGAGTTCCCCAAATGGCAATCCCTGGTTGAGTTTCCTCCAGCACCCCTGGCAGTCAGACTCGGTGGAATAGTCTGACACTAGGCCCGGTGTAAGCTTGCCCATGTCCGGTCAGTCCCTGTACTGGGCTGGGTCTCCATATGGCTTGATGCCCTTCAGGCAATCCCATACGGTATGGTGTCCCTCTTCCCTTTGACAGACCATTCTGTCAGGCTCTGCTGCCAGCCGTCCCTCCCTACTTTCAAGTAGGAACTGCCCCAGAGTCCATTCCACATGCATTACTGCCCCAGGCCTGGGTCAGTCCATATCAGTCTCTACACTTGGTACCTCCCTATGGGTAGGATGTGGCCTTCATAGTGCACTTCTCTAGAAGGCTCGCTTCCCCATCATCACTGCCAAGCTGTAAACAACAAACAGGAAAGGCGAGAAGTAACTTTCACCAACAGCATGGCAATGTACTCACCTTTTGGTTCCTGGTCAGCAAATTGTGAAGGTTATGACCTGCTTGTTAACATTTGCAGCACCACAGGGTTGTGAATGGGTTCTGGTTGTGGTGCTTTCCCTATGTCATCACGACATAACTCGTAGTGACCGACAGATAGGGAAAGTCTTGGTTACGTACGTAACACTCGTTTTCTGATAGAGGGAATGTAGAGGTTATGCCCTCATGCCACAACCTCGACTGCTTAATGGAAACCTGTAAATCCACAAGCCAAATTCCATTGGCGTTTTCTCTTAAAGTCAGAGCAGATTGGGGCTTTCAAGTAAACCAAGTAAACGGCAATCACGACAGTTACGTACATAACCGAGGCGTTCTTCTAAACTATTTTTGAATAAGTATAAATCATAATAAAATAATTTAAGCGAACTGAACCGAACCATGTCATGACCTTCATATTTCTCAATGCACCACATTTTGTAAAGAATTGCAATCAAATTACTGTCAGAGCTAATATTTGCATTACTTGATGTAGAATAACACCTAGGCCTATATTCCATTTCCATAATACAGCCCAAAATGTAAAACAATCACTTACAAATACAACATCAGAAGGTCATAAACATTTTACTTTTCTGTTTTATTGAAATATTCACAGATATGTATAATTTGCATATACACTATCACACGTTATTAAAAGTTAAATAATAATAATAAAGTCTACTGAGTACAAAGACAAATAATCCTGACTATTTTGAATGATATAGCAGTTATGTTGCGCAAATATCCACATGATCAGGAAATACTGTGGACCACATTTACTCACATGAACCACATGAGCACTACTCTGCGTGTGAAAGCATGTGCACTAACCAGATTTGATTATTTATTAGCTTTTTATTGCACATTCAGTTGCAGTGCACATTGCAGGCCATCTCCATGATCATCACCTGCTCTCTTACACTCAGACATGCTGCTTAGCTCTCTCTCAGTTCTCTGAATTCTTTCTTTCTTTTGACCCGTTCAGACATTCCAGCCATTACTTATATTACAGGAGCAGACATCATGAAAATTCTATCCAGTGGCTGTCACTTTTCAGATCTTTCTTTACTGTGGAAAAACACACATATATCCACTCAAACTCTCTTCAACTGTCTGTTCTTTTGTAGCTTTAGATCAGAGAACTTCAATCTGGGTGTAGCACAACCTCCTACCTCAGTAGCTGTTTCTGTCACTCAAATACATTGATGCACTATCTTCTGTTTTAATACTGAATTCCTTCATCGCAGGAGGAAGAGGAACACGCGTCAGAGGTACTCTAGCATATCTTAGCTCATTTCAGCATGTTGTGGTCGGTGGAGATCGGGGCATGCCATCGGTTGTGTTCCAAATCTTTCAGATTGACTGGATCAGTGGTTTTCAATCAGAGCGGATAAAAAAGATAGCTATAATGTATGGTGAAAGAGCACTTCGCAGCACTTTGACCTCGACGCAGTAATATCATCACTCCTTAGTTGTGGAAGTGAGAGGGAAGTGCTCTTCCGTCTAACCATCTTTCTAAAGCTTCTAAATTCATTCCTGTTTGGAATCTAGGGAATGAATGGAGCTAAGCTAAATGCTAACATAGTCGCGCTGCAAACTAGAGCTTTTAAGTGTGCCCACTAAGAAGGGAGAGATATGTATCAGCTCGTCTAACGGAAATTTAAGTGAGTTTATACTAAAAATATCCGTTTATGAGGTAACATGTTTTCCCTGTGCAGTAAGTTAATTTTTTTCTTAGTCTATTGGTGAGTTATTTGTTCATGTTTCCAAGACTTATTGATCTAATGTGATTTTGCTTATACAACATTCTTATATACTGTACACTGGTTAAAACAAATTGTGTTGAAAAATGTTCATGCACGAATGGCTTGAAACCCTAAAATAAATAATTTATTATTTAACAACCTTTTATTGTTTTTGGGTCAGGGAGGTTGGGAACCACTGGTCTTTGCATCTGAATCAGTTTTGCTTTTATATATGTCACTAAATTGCTTGATTAAAAAAAAAGTAGTCAAGCAATTTAAACTTACTGTCACAGTGTTGCTAAAAAAGTACACTGAAAACCCTTGACTGTTGAAAAAAAGTACTAAAGTACTAAATTGCTTGAGTAAACTCATTGCCTCAAAGTCTCGCAAAACTTGTATATTTAAGTTTAGTTAACTTGATGGTTTTGTAGACTATACTTAAATCATTCAGTTCACCCAACTAAGCACTTATTTAATTAAACTATTAAGTTTACTTGGTATTCGTGATTTAAGTGCACTTTTATTTCACTTTTTATTTAACTTTTATTTAACTTATATTTAAGTTAATTCAACATGGAAATGTAACTGAAACTGCTGAACAATGTACTTATTTTAGACTGCAAGCATTGTGCACACTAAACTGAAATAAAACAATGACCAGGATATTTAATATTTGACTTTTTATTGACAAAATGTCACAACATTCATGAAAACAGTAAACACTAAGTCACACTTTAAAAGTCATGAAAACATTTACCAGAGCAGTACATCAATTGTACAACTCTATGCACATATACACTTTAGTAATTATGTTAATGTAAACATATGAAAACATACAGTATGAAAAAAAAAGAAAAAGAAACATAAGGTTTACGTTCAAACTATATTTGTGCAAATTACCAATTTTTAAAGGATTAATCATGATTTTGAGCCGACAACACTTGAAATCTTAAGTTTATGTATTTTGATGGTAAATAAGTTAAATTAACTCAAGTTTTTAAGCATTGGGACCAAAATGCTAGTTTTTAAGTAATGTTTAGTCAACATCACTTGATTGTAGAAACAACATTAGGGTTTACAGTGATATTCAGTTTTCAGTTTTACAAACAAAATGTCCCTCTTATCTGACACGAGTCACTGGTCTATGTCACTTTTCCCCTCTCAGATTTCTTTTTCTACCTTCAGATAGATCAGGGGTGTCAAACTCAATTCCTGGATGGCCGGAGCCCTGCAGAGTTTAAATGCACCCCTAATTAAACACACCTGATCCAACTCATCACGTCTTTCAAAACTGCGTATCATGTGTGTTGGAGCAGGGTTTGGAGCTAAACTTTGCAGGGCTCCGGCACTCCAGGCCCCACTGAGTTTGATAACCCTGAGATAGATCATTCTCGTAAATTGCATAGAGAGAAAAAACGCAATTTAACTTACTTTTAACCTATAAAGGGACACATGTTAGCCAATCAGAAAACCTGTCAGTCAGATTGCATGTACAAGTAGGAGGGTGGGTTATATATATAGTGATTTAATCGACACAGAAAGCCACACGACGACTAACGCCACTTACAGCAGCTTTATCTTGATCAAACAAATACCACAAAAATAAGATACTTTTGAAATATTTTTATTGAACACATGAAAATGTTTGCCATGGCAATGTCTGGGTCATCTGTTCAATAAAGACATAAAAAAGTGTTTATTCCAGGTGTTTGGTTTAATCAGAGTTGATTTATTATTGAACGTACAACCTAACAAGTATTCGAACCGTGTTTTGTCATTTATTTGTTACTATGTAGTACCTTTTTAAAAAAAAAGTATATTTCTAATAAATGTGCACTAAGTATTTTATTTGTTTGTTTTGCTGGCCGATATGACAGTTTTCTTGGTTCTTGGCAACATCATGCATATATTTTCTGATACCAGTGTCATCATAGAAATATGCTATCATCATGCCTGGATGGTCAAATACTGTTGATGTTTAGGGCTCCAGTTTTATTTATTTTTTTTTTTCATGGCATATACGCATGACTGTTTTGTTTGGAGGCCCAGGATGCAGAAAATGCCTTGTTCAATGTGCATCAAAGAGTTTGTTGAATCAATGTAAACCAGTGTAATCTTTCAGATGTTGATGAAGACCATCAGCATGCGATACACATTGGTTTAAAAAAATGTTGAATTGAGACAAGCAGGACACGGACTCTTTCAGGATGGCTTGGTTGACATTCAGAAGCAAAGGCAAAGCAGTGAATGGTGTTTTGATGTGGATAAAAAGGAAATGCTCTGATGTGTTACTCAAGTCTGTAGCATTGTGTCTGAGCGTATGCTCAGTGAATGAACGAGAGTCTGATGTGTAATGATGTAAGCTCAAGCACCAGCATCCATGCATTGTTGTATATTTTACTCTCTGGAATGCATTGCTTCTAAGTTTATTACAACATACAATTAACTGTGTGGTTGTTGTCATTCACAGGAAGACTAGTGCTCTGAAGCTGAGGATTTTGGACCTGGATTTTCCCAAATAGGTAGCACACATTTTTTTCTCTCTTCTCTGCCACTTGGTGGCGGTGTAGGATACTGGAAGCTACTGGAACTGGCTTCAATCTTTATTGATAGTAAGTGTATGAATTAATGTAATTCAGCGTTCAGAAATTGGGTCATCTGTCAATATGAGTAACATACTGCTTTTCAGTTTACACAGCAAATAGTAAATAGTGGAGAGGTTGAACATTTGTTATAAAAAACAAAAACAAAACACTTCACTAACATTACAAGTGGGCCTGAGAAAACTGATGAACTGAGAATATATTATATATATATTAGTG
>JAUMHP010000068.1:2363993-2378131 GCA_032361065.1 Enteromius trimaculatus
TATATATACATATACATACATACAGTAGTGAACATTTGAAGGTGAACAAAACCTTTCATCAAAGTTGTCCTAAAACCAAAACAATATCCGTTCTTGTCTCAGGACAACTTTGATTAACTTTTTTGATCAACTTCAAATGTTGGCTTCTGTATATATATATATATATATATATAATATATTGTTTTAGTGACCATCCGGTCGTAAATAATAATTATTATACTTATTACATAGTTACTTGTATAAAAACATGGATTATACTGTCCTGAATCACAAGGTGGCAACAATTATAGAGTATTTACAGTATTATTGTTATTTATTTATATTACTGTAAATATGTATTTATAAATTCACAGTAATGCCCTGGCAATGAATTCCTAGCAGGCAAGCGAGCTGAACCATAAATAAATGCAAAGACATGCTGGTTATTAATTATGCAGAATTAATTGAACATGTACTTTTACTGTTTTGATTAATTGTCTTTGTGACGTATCAATGAAATGAATAGCATGCAATATCATTACCATTAGAACATTTACAAAATGTTGCAACCAGCAATGAGGAAGTACAATGAGGACGTCTCATTACACTGTGATCGAATTCCTGTTGACCAAGTTTAAAAGCTCTCACTTGTGAAATATTTTATTTGGTTCATATTTCTGCCGCTGTCTGGCGCAGGGTTTTATGGGTCAGTGAATAAATGCATGGATCAGCATTTAAATGTCAAGCATGATTTGTTGGTCCGGCATTAGTCTTTTTGCATTCTGGGTTCTGCTATAAAATAACTTTTTTTTTGTAATAACCAAAGCTTTACCCCAGTGAATGTCAATGGTGGGGGCACATTTGTGAGGATTTTGTTTTGTGATTTCATAAGCACAGATAGATTCATCTGAGAGCTGCCAGAGAATATTGCGGCTGTCATTTTCAGACACTAATAACAAGTGGAACATCCAACAAGGTTTAAACATTAAACCTTACACACACTAAGGAAATAAAATGAAACTCTCTACAACTGAAGATGATTTTTACGTATTAGCTTATTACACCCTGCCTCAAGCTATTTCGTAACGTGCTGAGGACAAAACTGGCCATGGTGGCGAGTCACGCTGTAAACGATTTCGACTCTCCAAAACAGATGCATTCAAGGCTTCTATTGTAAGAATATTATTAGAAACACATTTTAACACATTATTTTTGCTTTACTTTTCAGCTTGAAGTGACACCCCACTTGCCCTGGAGCCTTTAAAAATCACCCACAAATACCTTCACCTGGCCGAGCCAAACGAAACACCACAGCACTGGAGAATATGCACTCAGGACCCCAGCCCCCTTGATTACTGTGTCTTTTGAGGTCGCAAAACGCCTTTTTACGCTAGAGTTGCTTCATCTTAAGTGGCGAGTTTCAAGTGAATTTAAAGGGATGTTTTTTTTCTTACTGTACATATAGAAAATAGCTTATTCTACTACGTTTAAACTAATATTTTGTGTCTTTGTTCTATAGGATCCCAAATAGTGCCAAACCACTCAAATGTGCCAAACTAATACACGCATAAACCTCTCTGTGTGTCTTAAGTTGTGAAATACACTACCGGTCATGTTTTGGACACACTTTGCCAACAATGCTAAATGTTAAACATAGACTGAACTCATAGGAAGTTGTCCGTTATAAACTTTCAGATGGTTGGAGAAAAATCCCCCATGTTGTGTTGAAAGACCGCGTGTTTGATCAGATTTGTCAAGCACCTAGCTAAGCTAAGCTAGTTAGCATCAAGTTAGCATAGATGCTAACTTAGCCTTCTTATCGAAAACTACAAACATAACAAGGTAACGGAAAAAAAAAGTTCATTGAGTTTGAACACTGACCACAGTCTGCTTTGCTAATGCCCTGAAACTGCACAAAATTCACATAACTCTATATAAAAAGCAATAACATTAAAAATACAGATTATGGTAAAATTGCTAAAATGTCTTCTAGAATAATTGGTAATTGCCTAAACAGTTTTAGCTAATTGCATATGAAGCAGGATAATTTTTTTGTTCATTTTAAAACAATAAATTAGTGCTGTTGAGTGATTAATCACGATTAATCAGATCCAAAATAAATGATTACATAATATATGTGTGTGTACTGTGTATATGTATTGTTTGTATAAAGACACACACATACAGCATACAAAATTTACATGTATATATTTATATGAATTAAACAACATATTTTCTTAAATATATACATACATGCATGTGTGTGTATTTATATATACATATAATAAACATACACAGCACACACACATATTTTCACATGAACACATAAACAAAACTTTTGCGATTCATCACAATCGTTTGATAGTACTAAAATACAAACATATAAATTTGTTTATATATATATATCCGACACACAAAAACATACGTTATTCTACAACATAATAGTTTTCATTTGTTTGATATTTCCGTTATTATCCTAAAATATGAAATATAGTAATAAAAAAAGTAGTATTACTGTACTGTACTTCAAATGCATAATGCATAAATACTTCATTTAGACTGCACAATATAGCCCCAGGATGTAGTTAAAAGCTAAAATTAGACAGAAACACTGTGAAAGGACATCAGTCACAATTCCCTTTTTGAGACTATTGTGTCTGATTTCAGTCTGAAAATGTGACGTCAGTACCTGCTGGAAGCCATTCTCTGCACTCGGTTGGCCGTTCTAATGCACTTTGTACGCAGACAAAAATGAATGGTTGGAAATACCCTGATTTAGCAATAAAGAGTGAGTTTAACAGGCGCTGTCTGCTTCATTATGTTCTATTCTTGACACATTGTGCGTATTTAAAGAGCAGAAATGTTCTACCAGGGTGGTGCCAATTCAACAAACAGGATGTGTCCGTAAAAAGATTCCCTAGAGATGGTGAATAGAAGACAAGGAGCGGGCCTCATGTGCGACTTAACAATAGCAGAAAATTTCAGACATTATTTAAGACCATCACTGAAATAATCACCGGAGCCCGTGAGTCACTGGTGGATATTTGCAGTGGTCAGTTCAAGGCTAAAACCACTGTTTTGCTTTCAGTAATATTTAACTGACTGGTTTTGGCCACATCCCACTACGGCCGATTATATTGACTGTGGGAACATGATTTCTGTTCAGCTTCTCTGGAATGCTGTATATCCCGTCCTGGAATACTCGAGGTAAGAGTACAGCAGCTGGATTTGCAATGCAGACGCTTTCGTGATGTGTTTTGGTGATATACGATAATCGTTTTAGTATGTGAGATCAATGTTGGGGCAAGTTTAAATGGTGACTCAACATTTTAAGGTCAAATTTTGTTCATATGTCATGAATTAGCTTATATTGTTACTGTTTTAGCAGAAGATTCAGGTACTTTGCCGAAACTGAAAAACAACAAATTCTCAGCAAATATCAAATTAAGTCTTTTCTTAATAATGCTGCTATTTTCATGACCATCGTGCACGTTCTTAACAGATTTGTCAAAATAGTTTTATTAATATCCATATTTAGGTTATACACTAGTTTATTTATTTTTTGCCTGAGGTCCAGCAGCATGATAAATAAGTACAAATACATTTTTAAGTACCAATATTTTAGCACAAAGAAAAATGACATTCCAATAAATGGCAATAATTTGACATTTTGAAAGCGTGAAACCTCTTCACATCATTGTGTTCATCATAGTGCGTAATGTGTAACAAACATATATCTTATGTTAGCACTTTTTTTTTCTTTTAACACATGAATGTAATTCTATAAGACCTAATAACAGTAGTTATTTAAATAGTATTAGAAACATACCCATCTGGACTTTAATGGATCTTCTTTATGTGTGACTGCATCATTCTCGTGATGTTGTGAACAGAGCTTCTACAATGTTCTAGAATGTGGCAACTGCAAATATTTTCAGTACTGTGTCCTTGCTGTGCAGAACAATGGCCTGACTGTTTCTCTGACAATATGCATGGCCACATCCTCCAGCTGTGTGTAATCCAAGGTGAGTGTGTCATCTGCTAAGTAAGGGCTTGTGTGTTTATCTAACTACATGACTTGCTTCCAAGAAAAAATTGCTGTAGGATTCTAGTGGAACGTACCTTGATACAGAATATCACTCGGCTTACACAAAGACTGGAGCAATGGCTGCGGACAATTCAGCTTTTTTTTAAATCACAGGAATAAATCACATTTTAAAATACATTACAATATAAAACAGAATTGAATTGTTTCTTGAAATATTTTTTTACTGGTAACCACAAGATTCTCCTCTCGAGAACGATTCTTTAAACATCAACTTAATACAGAACACACCTGGAGCATAACAAATAACATATCACAGAAATCCCAAAAGTGTTTATCAAATGAGATGCCTCTTCTTAATTTCTTAACATCACAGATTCCATTGTCTCGGGTTTATTCAGTCGTGTCTCTCCTCTTCACAGCTGTAGCCTCTTTTATCCATCTAGAACCCAAGAACGCTACTGTGTTACGAGGCAGTGAGGTCCACTTTAACTGCAGCACTGATGAATCCTGGGATGTCATGACGTGGCTGTTGGTTGGAAGGACAATCCTCACTATTTCGGTGGAACATGGTGTTCTGGGCAGGGATGAAAGTGTGTCCACGGTCAATCACTCCCTATCCTCGCTCTCAGTGTGGGAGTTAGTTCTGGTGAACGTTTCCTTCAGCCCCACTGTACAGGAAGTCACATGTGAACTGCTGCCAACAAAACCCGGCAGATCGTCATCAGCCCTGTTTGTACAAGGTATGTGAGCTTTTGTGACGCACACCTATTAAATATTTGCCAATCAATTATTAGTGACATTCTAAAGGAAAAAACATTTTTGACATTAATATTTTAGATGAATTATTACTTTATCTGAAGGTAAGGGAAATGAAACTCAGGTAGTTAGTTGTGTAATGCATTGGCAAATGTTGGGTAGATAATCTTGCTCATATATTGGTTGTATGCTGATATAAAGGCCAGTGCCCTCTGCATGCAGAAGAGCTGTCGGTTTTTATACGAGATGGCTGATTTAGGGGGACGCATCGACTAAGGTGTTTTTCATGCAGGGGAATTCATTTGCTGCTGGCCGGAGTAAAGACTGCTGCTCTGGCAGTTTTGACAGAGCATATGACATTGTCGATGCCAGAGCAAGGGCTCTTGGGATGGGAATCGATTGGCAGCCATTAAAAATACCTACTGCTTAGCCACTCTACCGGGCGGTAAACAGAGACAGAAAGCACAGCTCGACTCTAATCTTGGATTCAGTGGCCATCAGCGTCCATCTGGTCCACTCATTTCTCACTCTAGCCTGTCACTATTATGGGAACCAAAAATGACAGTCATTGTTTTTTACTGCTATTGGAACAGACTCCTATTCTCAGTTCTTAAGTTCTTTAATAAAATTATCTAATATTTTCATTGTGCACACAATTTGTACGCTTGTACCCTTGTTAAGCAGCTATAATTCCCCACTGATTTTAGGAATACATTTTAAGTATGGGGAAGGTTTATTGGTAGAGATTGGGATAAGTCTATATTTGTATGTCTATATATGTTGATCCAGGATAAACAAAAAATGTTGATCCAAATCAAGTCTCACTTGGCAAAATCATGGTGACCATCTCACACACATAAAACATAAGTTGTCCCAGGCCTGGTTGCCTCTTGCCCTCAACTGTTATAACGCCTCGTTGCATCCTTTTGGTACTCCTCCATGGCACTCAAGACTGATGTGGTGCTCATTATCACTCATGCCACTGGTCTCCCTCTGTTTCCATGGCTCTTGGCCTCACCCTGCTTGCCACATACCCCTACAGCCAGGTAGAGGGCCAACATGAAGATCCTAGCATCCTGAGAGAAAGGAGACAGAAGAGGAGAGATCGGGTCTCAGACACACTGACATTTGGTCCTCCATCAGCTAAGAGGCCCCCATTCACTCGGTGGATGGCTTCACTCCTCCACCTCCACCTCCTATCACATTATAATCTTACCTTTCTGCAAAGTTCTCAGAACTCTGGCCATTTGGGAATACATAGAATATCAGACACATCTATTTAACCTGGCTTACAAATAACACCCTAATACATTTCTAATATTCATATCTGTTAAAGGTTTGTTAGGCTGCATTTATTAAGTTAACTGGAACCGGGAACACTTCCCATAACACGCAGTGTATTTGTTACATCTTAATAAGAATGGCATCTATGCTAATATAAGCCACCAGATCCAGTCCGCATCCTGATCAGATGGTGGATCAGCACCTAGAGACACCCCTGAACGCCTCTTCAGATAGCAGCAAGTCGTTCCTGCACCAGAGATCTTTGACTGCATGTTCTTGTCTATGGCTAATTTCCAATGAGCGGTACAGGTCAGTACAGTACCGTACGCTATGTTTCATTATAGAACACCCTGATCCACCTTTCCCCGACCAACAGTACTCTTAATTGATAGGCATGGTGTATGGCAAAAAAATAGCGATTAATGATAGCGCACCAAAAAGCACAATTGTTTAGTTAAATGACAGTTTTTTTAATGAACAATAATAGCGTTATGAAAGTTTAGGTCCAAAGTATAAGAGGCTGAAATATTTATAAGCGATGCAAAAGAATATGCGCTAACCATTTATGTTACCATAGTAAACATGGTAAATACGACAGTCCGTAACAGTTGCTTGGTATCTCATTATGGGAATGATATAGCCAACTCCTGTAACACATGGTTTCTAAAGCAGCTGAACAGACTAGAAAAGAAGGAAAGATCATTTTTCAATCATTTTTCGATTTCAACTCAAGGTGCACACTTTAAGAACTGTATGAGCCGATAAAGGTGCAGTTGCATCAAGGTTGTAAAATCTAATAAACGTTTGCAGGGAAGCCCAACTTGCCGCTACATGAATATCTCCCATAGAAATACCTTGTGTAGAATTAGCCCTTAAGCCCTCTGGGGAATGAAGACCCATGGATGTAGAGGCTGGTTCAATCACCTTCGCCATCCAATGGGACAGACACTGCAAGGAGATCAGCTTACCCTTACAATGAGTGGCCCATGAAATGAATAACTGATCATTCTTCCTGAATGATTTTGACCTGTTTATATAATAGCACAATGCTCATACAGGACATAAAGTGTGCAATTTCTTCACCTCTTAAGAAGAAAACGGAAGAAGGCAACATCAAAGCAAAGCAGTTATAAGCAGGATCTCAAACTTTGGGAATGAAAGCCGGGTTTGACAGCAGCTTAACCTTGTTGTCACCTGGACATAAATTCAGACATGCTTGACGCACTGACAAGGCATAAAACTCACCCACTTGAAATCCTTCCAAGAATGGGAAAAAATGCTTCAGTGCCAGGAAAACTTCCATCAACTCCAACATGTCCATGTGAAGTTTGTGAAGCTGGGGTGTACAGCGACCATTTTCTGATCTCCCTAAAAACAGCTCTCTATCCTATCAGGGACGCATTTATTGTCAACACCTTTCTCAGAGAAATACAGGATACAGAAGCCTCACAGCTACTCAATGAAGCCCAGTGGAACCACAGACATCATGCCCTTAAGTTGGAAACAGGCCATGAACAAGACCAGGTTTTCTTTGTGAAACTGGGCTGGGCACTGATAAAGTGTCATTATCAGATGCTAGTCTAGTCTAGTGGGCATTTAGCGGTGAAAGGAAAAAATGGTGAGGACAGATGTATCTCTTGGTTCTTTGATATTATTATACTCCATTGTCTTTCGGAAGATGCAGCCACCCGAAATTGGTTGGCATTACGTGACAGTTGATGCAACTTTCCACATCCGTAAGCACTGCCTTGGCATGCTTGACCCATGCATTTCAATACACATCGGATGTGAATCCCCACCCGATACCAAGAATCCACATGCTGCTGGACATGAACACGATGAGGACTCTTTCGCTTTCTCTGCAGCAATCTTGGACACCGACATAGTAAGGCAAATAAACTTTACGTGTTAACTAGAGACACACAGCTAAAAACAGGGAATCAAAAAAGCTTAGTAACGAGCAGGGAATCCACAACAAATCCTTGACAGTAGATTTACGAACTGAGAGCAGCGAAGCCTAGTTCCTGAAGGAACGTCTTCACTGGGAAAAGTACAATAATGCCATTTTGGGGATCACAACTGTATATACTGGGAGGGGGTGGGCTCCTTCCGGCATACCTTGCCTCACTAAATGTCCAATCTTTCTCAGTATTTCATAGAGAAAAAATTTTAAATCTAAAGATGCATCTCCAAATCAATCCGTTTTCAAGACCCAACCTGATTTACTCCTCATTAATTCAGCTATTCTGTGACTGCAACTAAACCACAGCTCAGCTAAAAACCAAAGAAGTGACCTGACACTCTCTATTTATTATGGAGTAAGCCTATTCGTCACTAGGATCACAAATTTGACTTGGTATATGTCCCTATTAACAGTCTTGCATGTTTAATAGAGCTGTTCCCTGTGGATGTGGGGCAAGTCTGTGACTAACAGAGCTTTGGAATTAATTGGGCGTCTTGGCGTTTTCAGTTAGCAGTCAGCATCTCTTACAGTGATTTGTGGCACACTGGGTCAGACGTACAGTTGGAGGGCGCCCACAAATCTTCAGGGAACCACAAATCCTCCTCTCATTACAAAAGACTCCTATTCATTTGCATGTGCAGGACTAAACGCGATAGCTGTTTCTCTTCAAGACAAACAGACTGGCCCATGTGTGAGTGGGCATGAGATTCACAATCGTTATTGTTTCTGCCTTCTATTACTGTACTGGCTTTTGTATTGATGGAGAAGAATTTAAAAAGGTGAAAAAGTACCACAATGTTTTGAACATTGTACTTTTCTTTTCTGGATTTTCATTTTTTAGGTTGACCATGACTTGCTTAGTTGCGTGCAGTCTGTCTCTCTTTAAACTGCCCTGTCAGTTATCTTGTCACAGTTGACATAATCCACATTTTGTTTCATTTAATTTAATTTAATACTTTTATTATAGGCACATTGATCTGCCGTCCGCGGGTCTTTCATGCTGAGAACGGCTTATGAGTTTGCATAATGATGCATTTAAAAGTTCATAGCCTAACTTTATAAAAGTTGAAAATGTTTGGGACGCACTAATTCTGTTTTCAAATACTAGGACGGATAATATGCATATATATAAAATCATGTGATTTCATGCAAAACCACCACCTGATAAATCGTTATGTTTTCATGTGATATCTAGTTGGCCTTTGTCAACATCATACTCTAAAAATGCAATTCACCGCAGTATCAACACACTCACTTGGCAGTTTGTAACTATATTGAATAGTAATTGTGAATCGTATTTAGGATGGATAGTATAAAAACTGGGACGTTGCCTGTCTCTTATCCATAGTTACTTTGTGTATGGCTTTCCTCAATGAATTAGCTTGGCAAGAGAATCAGACTAAGGATATAAATCAGGAAAGGCTAAACGTGTGTCAGCCGTTCGGGTGCAGGATTGCTCACAAAGCTTTTCATTAGGGGCATGGGCAGCCATACTTCTTCCAGATTAAATGCTGTCTCATACACAGTAATTTTCCATGCCTGGCCCTCCTGCTAGAAAAAAATCACCCAGCTGACAAGGGAAGAGCTGCCCTGCTTTCAAATTACACGGTCAGGACCAGACACAGGCTTAGCGGATAATATTTATGTATTTCTTATTGTTTTCACCAAAACGTACAGTATTTAATACTAAATCTGTATTCTTATTTGAATTTGTAACTTCCTTTGACTTACAACTTACACACTGTTTGTGCTATTAATGAGACTGAATATGTACGTGATATTTACTGCACACGTTATATTATATTTGGAATAATACCTCAAATCATACTAATGCTATTAGCACAAGTTATCTTTTCTATAGATGAGACCTTAGAGAAAAATGTAATTATTACCACTATTACATAGTAAACTGTCTGAAAATATTTTTTTTTTTTTAAACTAAGACTCTAAAGATTATGGCATGGCCTACATTATAAGACCAATCAATAACCTTAAACAATAAAACCTTTACAAATTAATTGCTCTGGCCATGCAATTCACTAAGAGAAAGCGAAGGTTTCAACCAATTATGCAGCTGTCTATAACAATCCACCGCTGTACCTTTTGTTTCTCATTCCAGGGTGAATAAAAAAAGCCCATAATGTGGGCTTTTAAATGAGACAATTTGGCTGTCACACATTTACCAGTCACACATCAACCAGTCAATTACGAACCATCAGTCATTTAAAAAGAATACAATCACGTCTGCTTTTATTGGAAAGAAACGCACATATACAGCGGCTCCTGAGCCTGAGCCGCACTACAATATTTAACAAAACATCAAACCAGGATAACATTAATGAATAAAAAAATAAAAATTCCCAAGCAAAAAAAACCTTCTTCAAAATATGAACACGTTTCTTTGATGATTTTTATAAACTATACATAAAAGGCTACTGGACTAAAGCAACTTAGGTTCACTTGATTAATCATATTTCACTTTCTGCATCAAATATGATACATTAGGCTTTTGAGTAACATTTGTTTATATTGTGTCATATTGCTTTACATATTTACTATAGTGTAAACATTGTAAAACTGATACCTGCTACTAAGACTATATGAGCTATAAAAGCTGGATGCATCAAATATGATGCTTAAAATAAAATATATACATAGCAAAACACATTTCTTTAGGACTAAATAAAAAGAACAAATTTACAGACATTTCCTTAAAGGTGCTCTGTGTGATCTTGCAAAACACTAGGGGTGCAGGGGCCTGTTCCATAAAACAAGTTTACCAAATAAGCCGGGCTTATGGCAGATAGACTTATTTTAATACAAATTAACTGGCAATAAGTCAGACTATCTGACATAAGCCTGGCTTATTTGGTAAACTTGTTTTATGGAACAGGCCCCAGGATGTGCGCCAAAGCAAAAACAAACTTCGGTCAACCAATTGGCATGAAGAGGTGGGGTTTAACACGCGCAAACAAACTTCCGCCAACCAATCGGCAAGAAGTTCTTGCCGGTTGTTTGGCTGAAGTTTGTTTTTGTTGTGGTGCCCAAAGTGTTTCTTTTGGGGCCTGTTCCATAAAACAAGCTTACCAAATAAGCCAGGCTTACGGCTGACTTATTTTAATACAAATTAACTGGCAATAAGTCAGACTAACTGAAATAAGCCTGGCTTATATTCTAATCTTGGTTTATGGAACAGGCCCTTGGTACTGCAGCGTCTGTGTTGTCTTTCGAGAGCGGGTTTTTTCCCAATGTATTCAGAGAGCAGACAGGAAGATGATCAAGGGGTGATGCATACGGTTTGAGATAAAAATTAAATCGAGCTAAAATCCTGCAACATCGTATAGAGCACCTTTAAAGCCTAAAATAGACAACACAATACAATGCAGAATTCAGAAAAGGGGAAACACCTGTGAAGATTGCAACATAGTCTCACGACCAATTCGTATGTATTTTACGAGGTGGCTATTTCGTACGAATTCTTATGACCACACTATACCCCAGTGTCGTGTTGATTTAGGGGTGTGGTTAAGTATAGGTCATTCGTACAAATTCAAATGAATTGGCAACTCGTAAAATACATACAAATTAGCAAAAATCATATGATTTTGAGTGAGGTTGTACGAATTGCCGTGAGATCAGGCTGGAAAAATCTATATAGAAAATTCTGAAACACTGCATTGTTTTTACAGACATTTTTAGAGTGTTGATGTTTTGTTATTTAATGCAGTAAAAATAACAATTATTAAAATGTGGCATGACCGTGCACATAATCATAATAACACTCAGTTTTTGAAATATCTCAACCAGTTGAGAAAATATAACTCAAAATGCTTATATCTTTTAACTAGAAAAAGGAAATGTCAGGATTTTGGAGAGTGATCAGTCAGTTGAAGAGGGAATGCTTGTTATCTTCCACTGCCAAGCGACTGGCTGGTATCCGGACCCTTCAGTGTCCTGGGTGGTCAACGGGACCGCTGTAGACAGAGGCGACTACAACACCAGCAGTCTTCAGGACCCAGACGGCCTTTTTAGCTCCTCCAGTGTGCTTCAGATGACAGCAGAGATGAGCACCTCGGTGGAGTGTTGGGCTTCTGTGTCTGCTGCTCGAGCCCACCAGAGCAGCAGTGTCCAGCTAACTGTAGGTAAGAGCCAACTGATTTTAATGAGCCCCTCATGCACATAAACTAATAAGTATGAGTTCTCAGTTTTTTACAATTGCTAGGACCCATCTCTGAAGGTCAGTTTTATTAGTACTCTTCACACAGTGAGCGCAAACTGGGCTGAACTGTTTTTTTCCCCATTACACCCTCACAGAACAAAAATATGGCAATATACTGCAAAATATAATGCAATGCATTACATAATACATTTCCATATATTGGAAAGTGCATATATTTTTTTATATACATCAGTATATGCGTTGAAAATATATGGCCATATATTGATACATACAGATTTCTAGTTCCCAGCATGCTTTGCGTCTGTCTGTTAAAAGAGAGTAAACATGTTAAAAGCATGTGTTTTTACTCAATATTAATATAGGTGAAATCTGTTAGTGTTTAATGATGTATTATTTTAAAAGGATTTCTAGTATGTGTAAGTTTGCAGGGTTAAAATTGTGCTGAAATGTAGGATGACAATTGGGCAAACTACATAAAGTTATTTATTGCTTCATTTAAAAAGTTATGGCTGTACTTTTCAGCAGCTATCATTTGTTCACCAGTGATTTATTATGAGCAGGTGTGTTATGTAAAAAAAATGTACATAATACACGATTCTTAAATAAGACACATATGTCCACATATCTTTAGTATATTTTTACACATTCAGTACCATAGCTCATTACATGTACATCCATATGTAATAAAGTGTATTACTGAATATAAAATTACATATATTGTTGTGTATAAGTAAATATAATGTCATGTTTTTCAACATATAAAAGCGGTAGTTCCTTATGCATTACACAAATATTATTCTGTATGATTTCTAATATAATGTTATGACATTTAATATATTGATCATTCATATATTAAGAAATATTTTTGTGTGTACAGGCAGGCTTAGTTTGAGACGTATATGAATTTTTAGTCCATTTTGGAAGTAAAATTTAACGATGTGCCAAACTGCACTAAAAGGGTCATTCCTGTTTTTTTTTTTTGTTTGTTTTTTTAAAGTTAAGTTTTTAGCATTCTACCAAAATAGTGACGTTTAAGTAAGGGATAATGTACAGCCAGCAGGTTGTTATCGCAGATTATTACGGCTTCGTGGAATACTCGATTCTGATTGGTCAGTCGCCAGACTGACAAGGTTTGTTATTCCCAGATTACAAACTGTAAAACTGATAACATCATCTTGACCGTTAGTTATTATATCACGCTGCTGTGGCTTAAAAATGCTTAACCATGAGTTAAAATGGAGGACATCAACATTAAATTCAACATGTACGGGAAAAGCAAAAGCAGTGGATAGAAGATGACTCAACTGACTCCCCGGTTAAAACAATTATTTATTATTGTATTATATTATTTATTTATTGTTTTATTATTTACTTTTGGGGAAAGAACCCATGTAATAAGCGGGATAATACACAACTAGCAGGTTCAGTCCGATAGTCTAAAGCCCCCCGCTTTGCAACGGGCTGCCGATAAGCCTGTCAGGCTTTATTCTGCGATAACAACCTGCGAGCTGTATATAAGTCCTCGATTTTAACTCGTGGCTAAGCATTTTTAAGCCACAGGATGGTGCCAAACTATCAGCGTCAGCAGAGTGATATAGTTACTAACGGCCAAGATGATACGTAGTAATGTGTCAGACATTGAACGTGACCTCCTGTGACCAACAGTAGGTGATAGCGCCTTTCCAGACCGACTATACTGTGAGTACGTCCTCTGAGACTAGACAGGCAGTGAAAACAGTCTCCTGGGTTGAACAGACTGACTTTGCACCCTACTACTACCGACTACTGCTATGTTCATTAATACATTCAACAACAAAACACCTCAATCTCTCAGGAGTCTTGCTTGTCTCGGCGTCTCGGTCTGATGACGGCTCACTCAGGGCGGGTCTGAGGTAAGACACCAGTTCAGTCTGTGTGACACGCTGCTG
>JAUMHP010000068.1:2399508-2449364 GCA_032361065.1 Enteromius trimaculatus
AAGCAAAATAACAGGTCTTTGAGGGTCAGAAATCTGGCTGATACGCAAGTGATCAAATACTTATTTGACACAGTAATCTTAAAAAAAAATCCTAAACTGTGATGTGTACTGTGTATTTTTCTTATATATATATAAATACACAAACACACACACACACACGCATGTAAATGTTTTAGATAATATTTACATATTAAATATATTTTATACAATATAAATTATATGAATATTAATAATATATATATATATATATATATATATATATATACATAAATACATGTATACATATTTTCAAACCATATACTGTATGTGTGTGTCTTTATAGATACATAATAAATATACACAGCACACACACATATATTGTAAATAAAAAACTTATTTTGGATGTGATTAATTGCGAACATAATAGAAATACAAATTTACTTTCTGTCGGCATGCTGATTGTTAAGCTGACGGGAAAAAAAAGTGAAATTGGATTTTTATTTAATAATTGTTTCAAAACACACAAAATGTTGCTATAAAACATGTCAGAATGATATACTCGTTTCAGTTATGCGAGCTGGGTACTGTCTGAAATGTTCATGGTTGATAAATTCTCTTTATACACTTCGGCAGGTGTGGCAAAAATTAATTGTCTATAGTATATCACAGGTATTAAATGCATGAAATCTTTAATCAAAAGGAGTTGAAGGAAACATTAAACAGGAGAGTTGTTTCTGTGCTTGTGTTGGCTGAACATTCTGCATTGCATGAAAGGACATGCAGGTTGCTTGAGCTCCTCACATCAAAGCACTACAAACACTGTTTGAAATTCAGGGAAAGTGCAGTTAATAATGCAGAAGAGGATGTGCCCAGGGAAAACATGTTTGCCAATGCCTTCTCGCTCGCTCAGCTGTTTGACTGCACCCCATTTCCCTGATATTCCTGAACGTGACTTCAGGGCCAGACACAGGTTCAGGTTTGGTTTGGTTTTGGTGGATAATCATATATCATAAAGTGTTTCTGCTGAAGAAAAGTGACGCGTTACTGCACTGATGTTGTCTGAGCAGAATCAAATCTGTCTGACCGAGCAGGCTTGACATACAAAATGGGCTGAATAGTTCAGTAAAATCAGCAAGAAACTGTTTTTATTTTATTTTTAGTCTATACCAATATATCTATACCAACAGTCCATGCTTTTCTCTCTATGTTTTTAATATACTTACTGTATGGTATTAAGCATTCCTTTTTTGCAGTCATAACTGTCATAAACCCACTTACTTTTTAAGTCACAAACCTCTAATACTCTTTATTGTATAACTTCTCTTACTAGGTTACATATTATAAGAAAACTTTTAAAAAGACCTTAACTTTTTTGGAGGACATGTACACACTTTTCTCTTAAGGAAAATATATGTGGGATTTTTCCTTAAATCTTTGTTCAAAAATATTATACACTATAACTACAAGAATTTTTGATGTCAAAGGCAACACAAATTCATGCTTTTAAGAGCACTAGCCATGTTTATGCACTACAGTGTAGTAACATATAGTAACATACTTATTTAATCTTGGAATAAAATGAAATAAATGAAATTAATAAAAACATATCAATCAATCAATCAATCACCATTATCTATATACCGCTTTTAACATACAGATTGTATCAAAGCACTTAACAGTATCAAATATGAGAACAAACATGAGTGTAAGTAATGTATAATGACAAGATTATGATTCTTATCCACCATCTGATCTGGATACTCGGTGAGAAACGGAATGAAAAAAGAAACAGACTAATATTGGCATAGAATATAATGTATCAAATCAACGGATCTGATTAATACAAGCGTTTTAGTGTGCTATTAGATTTAAACTGACAGAGTGTGCCCGCCTCCCGAACAGTGTTAGGGAGACTGTTCCAGACTTTAGGTGCCAGGGAGGACCAACAACTGCTTGGTTCTTCAAAATTCTTCAAAATGTCTTCTTTTGTGTGATAAAGAAACTCATACAGGTTTGGAATGAAATAAGGGTGAGAAATGATGAAATGTTTTTGGTGCACTATTTCTTTAACAAACTTTCTCTTCATTTATTTCAACTGGCTTATAAAATGATTACTGAAAGTTAAAAACATTTTAATTTAGTTCTGTTCTCTTATATCACTCAACAGAGGCAAGGATCTGGAGCAGCCGGTGGCAACAGCAAAACCTCTGGGGCACAAGGTACTAAGAAAAAACCCACACTGAAACTGAACACATCATAGATTTTTAATATTTTTGCAGCAGCTTTTACAGTGAATACAGAGAGTATGTCCCAGGAATCCTTTTTCGTGGAAGAGAAAAGATTCATCATGCTGTTGAGTTTACCCCAAACAACCTTAAGCCTACAGAAAAGCCCAGTATCCCAACTGAAATCTTCCGGCATAAGCATTCTAAAATATTCCCTGAAGTGTCCCACCAAACAAAAATGTTCTGCACTGTGCTCACTGAGGGAAGAAAGAGTCTGGTAAGCATTTTAAAAATGTGTGCCTGTGTATGAAAAAAAAAAAAAAGGCTGAAGAAGAAGGTAAAAAATTAAAAGAGTTGAAGTAATGAACACGGTCCCCTGTGTTTTAGCTGCACGCTCCTATGAAAAGGCCACCTAAATGGATCTGAACCAACAAATTGGCCCATACATCTTAAATCAGACTTAAAAGACTTGAGGGTTTTTGTGTTGTTGGTTTTCTTGCTGATGAAGTAATGCTCTTGAGGTGCCTGAAGCCCTGGGGAGAGCTGGGTACAGAGCTTACTGGACAAGGTGTACGAGCTGCATCTCTAAGGACGCTGCTGATTTCACTGAAGCTTGAATCTTCATGGAATTGCATGGTCTTATTACAAATCATGCTTCAGAAACGGGAAACATAAATATAATGCACCAACTATTTGACTTTAATATTGGGCATCATATATTATATACAGAATTCAAAAGCTACTGCTAAATGCAAATAAACATTAAATGACCCCAAAATGTATTTGGCTTAGGGATGCACAGTATTGCATTTTTGCTGCTATCCGATATGCTGCTATTTTTCAGCTCATTTGGCCGATACCGATATATTTCCTTTGTTTTTGGAAACAAAACCTGTGCAGAATTTTTAAGCATTTTTTGTTAAATGTTTTTAACAAGAATTTATTTGTTAGAATTAAATAAACAACAATGAAGGATTTGACAGTACTTTGAAGCTTTAAAAATAACTAAAAATAAACTATATATATGAACCGCTACATTTTCCACCAGAAAGAAGCAGTGCTAACAATTTATTTTAAGATTTAACATTTGTAGATGTAAGCATACCATACTTTGAAAATCCTTTAGAGCTTAAAAATTAAACATATTATAGTAAGTGTCATGTTTGTATTTTTTTCATGTAAGCTGAAAAAAAGCCTTTAAATCAAAACACCCTCATTATTTTATGACTTCAATTACTGCTTCATTTAATCAGAAACACAGCCTAAATATTATAGGTGAAGGACATGCTGTATGCTGTTCACTCTCTATGATTTTACAGATCAAATGCAGCGATCCAAAACAGTTAGTCAATCTAATCATTTTTCAGACAAAACGTATGTATTCCTTTTTATCTGTGAGACATATCGGCATTATTTTTCATATCGGGCCATGCGGATATTGAAATTGAAATCCCATATTTGCTGATACCATATCAGTCTGATAATATCGTGCATCCCTAACTTGGATACTTTGAATACAATTTTATTTCTTCTGAAATTTACTTACTCCATCCAAGATGTAGTTTGTTTCATCATCAGAAAGGATTTGGAGAAATTTAGCATTACATCAACTGCTCACCAATGGATCCTCTGCAGTGAATGGGTGCCGTCAGAACGAGAGTCCAAAAAGCTGATAAAAACATCATAATAATCCATAAGTAATCCACACACAATTCCAGTCCATCTATTTACATCATTTACCAACTAATTCTTTATGAAAAACAATTTAAAGTCACATTTTTCAAAGTCATTTTAAATTTCCTCTAGCCTGTCATTCAGACGGCACCCATTCACTGCAAAGCATTCATTGATGAGCCAGTGGTGCAATGAGTTCTCCAAATCTGTTCTGATGATAAGACAAAGTCTTCTACATTTAGGATGGTCTGAGAGTGGGTAAATTTGAACAAATTTAGATTTTTTGGGGTTGAATGATTCCTCTAGACCCAATCACCATAGAAATGTTCAGTTACACTTTATAAGCTGTTCTTGTTACAGTTTAATTATACATTAAAGTACTGAGAGGTACTAAATGTACTTACTATAGGGTTAGGATTAAGGATCACTTGTATGTAATTACAAATCAAGCAAACAAATGATGCTAAGCATATGCAAGAATGCAATTTGAACCAATGCAATGCAACAAACACTGCTGGAAAGTTGCTTTCCCAGCACTGAATATCCTGCAGTACAAGAGCTCGTAATATTTCTAGGAGGATGGGAAGAAAATACTATTGAAGCTATTGATGTGCTTCCACCCACTCATGTGCAGGAGCAAGGACGTTCATACACAAAACTACAGATTCATATGCATGCAAATGCATCTATTCATCCTGCTTGCCTTTGTGAAGAAAGCCATGCGGGGAAGCTATGCAGACATATCCGGCCAGTGACAGCATGTAATGCTGGTCTAAAAAGAAAATGCGTGTATTAAGAAAGAGGGCATGTTAATACCTGAAGGAATAGAATATATTATACAAAATAAATGAGTTTCTTAGGAATCATTAAACTGGGGAATTACATGTGATGTCTTCATAAGTTCATATGCACAGACCAATGAGTTTGTGGTTTCTTGTGGCCATTTGTAAATGTACCAAATGCAAAATTAAGTCCTAGCTAGTCCTGAGGAATTGAACTTGAAGTTGCTCATGGGGTTGCTTGAAGTTTCATCTGTTATTTCTGGTCAGTATGTATCACACAAAATATAATGTAAATAATAATTATAAAAGTAATTGCTGTACTACAGAAAAAGGTCTCTTACTCCATTGATCTCATTGATGTGTGTTAATGAAGATAGGAAACGGTGAGAAAACCTCTCATGTATTGACTGAAACATGAGGCGTGCTCTCTCTAGAGGTATATTTAAAGGATCTTTCCTTTCTTGCTGTGCTTAACGTCTATGTCAAGGTTTTCCCCCTCCCTTGCTTAAATTGCTATTGAATTTTACAGCAGTCTAATGTGTTTTTTCATCTCAGAGGTATTCGCTATTGAGCATTGATTTCTTACCAAAACAACACATTACCTTCACATCTTGTACTTTCATGAACAGCACTTGAAACTTTTTTGCAATCGTGCTATACAAAAAAATCTGTGCGGTTTTATTTTGCCTTCACTTTATATGAGGTTCACAGTTTTCAATCTTGAGTCTTTTAATCGTGATGCTAAAACCCTATTTTATGTTTACTTTATTTATTTAAAATTAAAATAAATGTATCATTGAAATATTATAGTAATAAAATAAAGGATGTAATAAAAAAAAGCACCATTTATACCTTTGCCAGCAAATATTAGTTAGTAGTACGAATAATTTTCCCATAAATTAGTTATTTTATTACAATAGCAAGGCTTAATGGATTAACTGGATGTAGTCAACACAACAGTCTATATAGATTATTTTGGTTCAAAACACTTTCTGAGAGTCATGGAACATCTCAGAAGGAGATAATTGTGCAAAATTATTTTGTTAGATAATGGTTTATATATTAATATAATATATAAGTATAACAGTATTTTATGACCTCAAAACACTTTTGAGGTATAGTGCATGATTTGCGTACCTTTTTGATGTTTGCATTACTGGCTTTTCTGACATTGTAAACTTGCTCAGTAGCTCACCCGGTACAGCATTGCACTCAATGCACTTCAAGAACCAACCGTAACATCATAAAACTGTTCCAGATTGAGGTTAATCTGTTCCAGATTAAACGAAACACGCTTTTAATGGCAGTCGCTAGTGTGTGACTTTTAAAGTGTCATGAAATGTGCAAGAAATAATGTTATTTTTTTGTGTAATGTGATTAGTGAGTATAAAATGTAAAAACGTATCAAATAAGCACGTGCTATAAGAACTGCCTTACTATTCATTGGGTTTTTGGCAGAAGGAGGAATTTGGTATGAATTATGAGCGCAGCTGGAAACAAGAACTGGACTGGAAATGAATGACAGTGAATTCTGTACACCATGTGCATTTAGCTTGCAGGAAGTTTTAGACCAGACGTGCTTTTGTTCCTCAAAACTCTCATCTGCAGAGCTTGTGAAGAAATAAGAATTAAAGGGGGGGGCTAATGCTAATATTACATTAGTCATAAGTAACGACCACACAAAGACTTAAACTATTACCCTACTTAGCATAGCATAGTGGTTTGGAGAATGCATGGATGGATGGATTAAAAATGCAAAATAGCTATACAACATGAAACGCACGTTAGTAGGTAGCTAACTTGTAAGGACAATCTGGGGCCTCATTTATTAAATGTGAGTTTTGATCGCAGAGCGGGCGTACGCTATATAAAATTTATATTTAGAAAAACTGGAATAGGGCATAGTGCCACGTCAGGGTCTGAGCAGACATATGCACTCTTTATTGATGGAGTATTTAAGCTTTTTGAAAATATAAGCTGTTCTTGCAGCTCGCTGCTCAAAAATTATGATGACTGGTGATATTTTATATGTTTATGACATTAATTAGGAGTCGTTTACACGCAGAGAGCTGAAACCTTTAATTTGCTTTCACATCTGAAAGTCACGCAAATGCACATTTTCCAGGTTCATTCTATGAATTTGGGGAAATAACCGTAAAATCTAATTCAGGATAGTTTCTGCGCACCATTTTATACCAGAAAACAGCGATAGCGGTCATTTCTGAGATTTATATATTATCTGAATAAATAAGCTTTCCATTGTTAGGATATGACAAGATTTGGTTGAGGTACAACTATTTGAAGAAACCATCGTAAATTTGACTGTATGATCATCTCTCGAATATGTGAATGTTTTTTATCCATAGGATGAACTTTTGAGAATATATGAATCATATATGATCGTGAGCTTGCTAATCAAAAATTACGTTTTGATATAAAAAAATAAGTTATTTGAAATATTAGGAAATTTACAAAATTTCTTCATGGAACAAGATATTTACTTAATATCCGAATGCTTTTTGGCATAAAAGAAAAAAAAAACAATATTTACCCATACAATGTATTTTGGGATATTGCTACAAATATAGATGTTCTATTTTTGTGGTACAGGGTCACAAATGCTATATTTTCCGTTTTATTTCTGTTGGTTACTTTAAAGGAAAAGTTCAATTCTGTCATCATTTACTCACCCTCGAGTAAACCTGCATGAATTTCTTTGCTCTGCTGAACACAAAGGAAGCTATTTAGTCTGTAACCATGCTGTATTGGTCACCATTGACTTGCATAGTAGGAAAGAAAAATCCAATGGGAGTCAGCGGTGTCCCAAAACAACATGGTCGCAAATTTTGTCAAAATAGCTTCCTTTGTGTTCAGCAGAACAAAGAAATTCATCAAGATTTGGAACAACTTGAGGGTGAGTAAATGATGAATTTTCATTTTTGGGTGAACTATTCCTTTAAACATGCCATTAAAACTTAAGCTTAGCCACCAGTCTTTCGGTCTTTCTCCTTTCAAGTCAACAGGAGCTGTACATGCATGCTTAGAAAGCAGCTGTCCTGGATCATTATCGCGATGGCCGCCAAGTGAACCCACAGGCTACGCGATACTGTGCTCTCATCTTAGTTCTCAATATTAATGCAGCACTGCTCGTGTACTGTCTGGTGTAAGAATGTTAAACTGACATTATGTCACTGGGAAAGTGTTGGTCTCATGTATAGTAACTTATTTTTCTGTGCCCAGATGAGTCTAAGAAAGACATCCCCGAGGACTTTGACATCGACATGGACGCCCCTGAAACCGAGAAGGCAGCCGTCGCCATTCAGTCGCAGTTCAGGAAGTTCCAGAAGAAGAAGACTGATGAAAAGTCGTAGTTGCCAGCGGACTCTGTCCGTTCGGCCCCATCAGGACAGCATGGTTTGATGTTGCATGTAATAGAATCCATTCTGTATGGACTCAAGGGAGGGCGAGGGGAAATCAAGGTCGTAATCTGTCAATCAATCTGCTGTAACTGTGAATCCTGTAGTTTATATTGATTTTATTTCTAGCTTTATTTTCCATTCTAGCTGAGAATATCTGTTCTACTACTGGTGCATGATTTTCTATTTTTACCTCAAAGAGCTGGATTTATTTGTGAAAGCACAATATGTTTTCATTGTGAGCTGATTTCAGTCAGGCACCGTGAGCATCACGTGTATGTAAATATAGAGCAGAACTTTATTTTTGTTTCACGCCATTAGTCCTCAGCTCATGAAATGCTTTAGCATCCATCCTCATCCCAGTGGACTTCTAAAAATAGCTTGTCTTTTGAAACCCATATTGTTGAATTATTCCCAGCTTATCTTCCCAAATCCCTTGGTTGTGCTCGGTTCTCGTTACTGAATTCAGCGCTGGATGGAATGACTTGAGAGCGAGTGTTTGATTGTCTAGTTTGCTGTGACATATCGTAACATTTCTGTTCGTTTTTCTCCCTTTGCAAAGGATCATGGCACAATCATCGGCCAAATCAAACACTTAATGATTACTATCTCACCTCACCTCAACTCATATCTCAACTCAGTCTGATTGAAACAAGAAACTATTAATAAACATCCTTGAGTCTCTGGAACTAAATACTGCATTGTCTTTTAATTAAAATTCAATCTTAAAAAAGCATCCTGTTTTTGAATAAATAAAATAATAGCCTATGACAAACAATCAACATGATGTTTAACATAAAATTCATTTCAGTTACCTTATAAAAGGGATAGTTCACCCAAAATAAAAATGTGACATTTGACATTTTTCAAAATTGTTATTTTTTTAATTAAAGAAAGTAATGCATGTTTGGAACATCACAAAGGTAAGTAAATAATGCAGATTAGTTTTTTGGGTTTTTTTTTTGGTGAGCTATCGAAACTAGTCAGTTGTATTTCTTTAAAAAAAAGTGGATTATTCTCAGGTAACTGTACCATTTGTGTTTCTGTGACAGAAGTTTTTAATGGGTTTATCAGCAATATTATCATCATTATTAATATTTAGTTTTTTACACATATCTAGCTCAGATTTCAAACTCACGTAACCACATTTAAAAGAGCTGTTTCACAGTATTTGGAATATTCGTGTATATGTGTGACCAGCATATTCCCAATAAACCAAGACACATTTTTCTCTGTTCCCTTGTGCAAATAATGAATATACCAGCTCTTGTCATTTACTGTGCTGCATAGATTATAATCAGTTGTAATTACTTATTGAGAAAAAAAATAAATAAAAAAAACAATATATATATATATATATATATACTGTATATATTAGTGCTGTCAAGTGATTAATCGCTATTAATATATTAATACATATTACATATAAAATATAATAATATAAAATATAAAAAATATATATAAACATTTATATAATTGTGTGTATTTATACATAATAAACACAGTACACATACATATATTTTGTAAAAAACACTTTAATTTTGGATGCGGTTAATCACGGTTAATCATTTGACAGCACTAATATATATTTTTATAGACATATATGAATTAAGCATGATATTTTTAAGTAGAAAGTGCCTTTCTTGGAAAACTAAAGTAAAGAAAAAAAAAGTTTTTCAATGCATCTTCAAATGTCTCTACATCAACATCTAGTGAATTTTATTTTTTCTTTAAATTAATTAATTCAGGTTTTCTGTCCATACTGTATGCACACATCCTCGTCCTGGCAATGGCAATTTCTATTAGACATCAGATATCAGAGTCAAAACGGCTGACAGTGCAAGAACTGGACCATCTCCTCTCAGAAAATGTGTGAAGGCTCTTTAGAACGAACAGAGCACCTACCCTTCAGATCTGGTAAAGGTCACACACCGAGTCATATATTATTTACACTGAACCCTCTCGTGTATTTGAACACACACACACACACACACCTCTGTACTGAGAAGAGATCCATGAAGAAACACCTTCAGAATGATTTAAAGGCCCAGCACAAGGAAATAATGCCATCTGTGGAGCTAACAAGAAAAAAATAGCCATATAAAAAACCACTGAACAAAAATGAACCAGGGCAGTATCATATATGTTCTTCCCTGCACAAGTGTGTCTCGCAAGAGTTAAAGCTCTTGTGGATGTGTTTCAAGGCTCTCAATCGACCAAAATGCCTGTCTTGTCGCCGCTGGGCAGTACTGGGAGTAGACTGCTGCTGGTGATGTACTACTGTATGTTCCATCCACACATGATAACACCTAAAATATCATGTTTGCTTTAGTTTTGTGAATGAATCATACAAACTGTCAATCAAGCAATAAACATGTGAAAGTCAGTAATCTAGCTTGAGCTTTTGAAGTGTTTTGATTGGTCAGCCTGAAACTGAACACACTGCTCCTGCCATGGTCCTATTAACAGGCAGACATGTCAAATGTTTATCATTAGTGCAGTAACTGACGGATATGATGCTATGAGGAGTGAAGCACTTCCTTTGAGCGAGCTGGTGCTGGATTACGTTTCTCTTTATTAGTGACACAATCATGACTAGTCAACTTTATCAAAGCTGTTTGTGGCCTTTTGAAATTTAATTTGTCCTCGTGACCAAACACAACTAAAATAACAAACCTGTCCTACATTTATGAATTTGTCATTACACCATGAGAAAATCTTCAAAAGTGTAATACAGTGGTAATCATGAAGTGAGAAATGTCTTTTTTCACTTACTGACGTTTATTTTTTCAAGAAACGGTTTTGGTATTAAAAATGGCTTTCTTTTTGAAAACTAGTCTAGACTCCCTTCTCAGTGCGCTATTGTCATTAAAGAAAAAAACTGCATCCAACCAGCACAAAAAAAGAGAAGTGGACAGCCCAGGTGCACAACAACAAGAGGAGTACATCTGAAGCGTTCATCCGAGAAACAGATGCTTCTGGTGCTCAGCTGCGTCTTGGTTGTGGACTCTCGAAAGCATCATGTCTGTAAGTGTCACTATACTGGACATGGAGGATTCTTTGATAAGCAGAACGTTTGAAGAACAACATTTATTTGAAATAGAAATAGTAATTTGTAACATTATACATCTTATATTATTGTCTCATTACTGTATATTTTCAAGTCACCCCAGTGGGCAAGTGATGGTGATCAAATCCGTCAAAACCGATGTGAAAAACAGGTCAAATATGTAAATTAAAACTGACGTCAAAAACTTGATGTGACATTGATTTGATATTAAATGAATCAAACATATTGGCTGTAATACACATGAAACCAATTTCAGTGTGGGATTAACTTCCTGTTTTCACTCAGTTAACACCGGAACAAATTGCCGTCCAAACTGAACTTAAAAGGATGTTACAGCATCTTCACCAAGTCTTGACTAATATATTTGACGTCAAACACAGTCTCACGACCAATCCGTGGCAAGTTCGCGCTAATTTATATGACCTCACTCACGCAATTCTGTACGATTTGTCTAAAGCCCCACTGATGGGTAGGTTTAGGGCCGGGGTTACGTGTAGGGCTTTCCTACACATTCTCACGACCAATTTGTACGTATTTGTACGAGGGGGGAAATTTGTGCTAATCCGTACAAATACGTATGACCTCACCCGTATGATTTTGTACAATTTATCTAAATCCCAGTGACGGGTAGGTTTAGGGGTTAGGTGGTCATTCGTAAAAATTCATACAAATTGGCAACTCGTAAAATACGTACGATTTAGCAAAAATCGTACGAATTCATATGAGTGAGGTCGTAGGAATATGTACGAATTGCCATGAGATCGCGCTCCAAATGGATATTAAGGTGCCTACTAACATATGGACAAACCCAGCAAATTTGACCTATTGGTTTAAACATTTAACCCAAACTGCTGGGTCAAAACAACCCAATTTCTGGGTTTGTCCATATATTACCCAGCTTTGGGTTTTAATTTAACCCAGCATTTTTAGTGTGTGTGCACAATCTCTGGAGTTGCCATTCTCATGGTTGATTAGGTTTTTAAAAACCACTCTATCTAACCTTTAAAAGAGTCAGCAACTCCAGAAATGGAAAACAACTGCATTTAATAAGCCTGTATTCACAGCATGCCTGTATTCTCATCAGTGTTTGAATCAGAAGTCATACTGTCAAACGTAGTGTTGGTGTCCGATGATACAGATTTCTGACAAAATTCAAGGAGGTTGTACAAAAATACAAATAAATATTTTTGTTTTTATTATATGTTAGTGATCTTAGGTGTCATTTTCTATCATCCATGCATAAAACTCTAACTCTTTAATCATTCTGGAGTGGGACCACTGTTAGTAGACACAGTTTAATTGAATGAAGAAAAAAAAGTAAAGAAAACGCAACCGCCTCAGTTACTTTAGTGAATTCATTGCAGTTCTTGGAGTTGAGTTGGAGGTGTCCAGATGAATACGAGGCATTGAGTATTAATAAACAGATCTGGTGAGAAAAGTAAATTCTACTGATTTGCTTTGTGTGAGTGCATTAATGTGCTGGTTTTCAGCTGATCCACACAAACAGAAGAGCTCCTCCTACAGACAGTATTTATAAACATTTCAGTAGTGCCATCTGTTGGTTATGATCATGGATGGGCGTCTGAGTCTGTAACATGGTCACAAAACATCCCCTTGACTTCCTGTCCTGATTTTTGTGCCGTTAACTAATTCTGATACGGTGATGCACCAGCATGTTTTACTTTTTGAGGATATATCTTTTTCAACACATTATTGTCATCTTGACAAGGACCATGATTGGTCTTTCCATGTTTAAGGCAAGCATCTATGAATGGCAAAAAAGTGGAGCATTGGATATCAGAACTCTTCTGTGCATCGTGAATGTGTTTTTCCATAATTTCTGCCTGTCATCATTAAAAATTATAGTTTAGAGACTGCGTCATTAGTTTGTCTCTTTATTGTCAATCATCTTCGGGTTTATTTTTCATTATGCATTACTGAATACATTCATATCTGTTAGTACTTCAAGATGTCCAAGAATTACGAAATTATTAGTAAATCCAGTGTCATATTGCTCAATTAAAATATCTTCTCTTTGTTGCGTGTCTTACACAAAACAGGCCACACCATCTACAAACAGGTGAATCAGATACCATTCATTCAAGGAGCTGCTGGAGAAAACTTCCACGGTTCTCTCTTTGGGTCACACATGCTCTGCAGCTCATCCGATGAAACTACCGCTACGCAGTCACAAAAAGTTTCAGGAGTGGAAAAAAAGACAAGAGAACCCAACTGTTTTAATTTTCTAATCAAACCAGATGTGTGCAAACATGACTAAGGACTTTATTTACCAAATCTTTTTTTTCCCCCCTGTATTATCCACAAATAAAAGTGATCTCTTCATGTGTATGTATATATTTATATATAAAGATATATATAGATATATATTTATATGCATATTATAACATATATTATAACATATAATGTCATAACATATGTTATAACACTATATAATCCCTTAGTGTGATGAAAATCTCTTTTTTTTCAGGTCCCCATGCAGTCCTTAGAAAGCACAACATTCTGAGACGACTGGAAAATGTGGACTCGTCCTTCCTCCACGTCTTCTGTGACACCGCGGCGACAAACCGCTTCGGGAAAAATGCCGATCACACCTCATAGTTTCATCAAAACAACAGAGTCATGGATAGAGAAAGAAACATCTTCCTGCAGAGCTGACCACACCCCGCCTTTTTTAAACCATTTTTTGATAATTTTTCTCTATTTTTATATAATAATAATAATAATGACTATAGAATTATCCTTGATATAAATTCAAAAGTAGTTCCTCTGTCAATTTAAATAAATAATTTTGGCAATCTTCATAACGGTGGTATTTAAAATAAACGAATGATTACGTAAAAAATCCAACTTAGTCAAGAAAAGAGGGCAAGAAGAAGAAGGTGAGCCAAAGAAAGAAAGTGTAAAAAAAAAAAACAGTAGAGAGAGAGTGAGATAGACAGATAGAAAGAAAGAAAGAAAGACAGATGCAAAGAAAACTATCCACTTCTTTAGGAATTCAGAATGTATGTACAGGACTCATCTCTGAATCAGAAAAGCGCTCCTCTTTTTGCAGCAGGTCCTCACGTGTTTGTGTGTGCGTGACAGTGCAACGTGGTCCGCAGCTGTAGTCCTGTGTTATACAAGTGTGTAGGACTTTGCGTAGGGGTTGTTGCTTTGTTTCAGGTGTCCTCTGGAGTCTAGCAGCGATTCCTGGGAGCTGCTGAGTTTGGCGGCCTGGGCCAGGTCGCCCGGCTCACGCTGTGGCAGTGTGGAGGCAGTTCCCGGCTGCCACTGCTGTACTGCCTCTCTGCTGGGGGGCCCGGAGGAAGAGAGGGCTGACGAGGGGGTCTCGGAGGGGGTGGGAGCCAGCAAGGCTGGCCGCTTCGTAATTCGGCTCTTCTGCGGCTCCATACAAGTTTGTCCTGTGGCCTCTCGACCTGAAGGGGCTGCTCCCCGGTTCAAAAGGAAGTCCATGCGTAGGTAAGGGGGAAGATGGACCAGTTCACCTGCTACAAAACAGACAGGGTCATGTAAGTGTGGCTTTCTGCACTGTGATAAATGACCAGAAAACGGATGGAGGATCTAGTCTTTAAAAGAGAAGGCAGCAGCTGTTTGCACTAAGCGTAAATAGCACATATTCTAAGCGATATATGCTGTTTATACTATGTTACCATAGCAGGATTTTATGCTATACTACTTATTGCAAATAGTGGCAATTATGATGGCATTAGGATGCCATTTTATTGGGACAATAAAACCCTCTCAATGCCGACCCTAACTAACCGATACTTTATTTGACAACTTTTTGAAAATCAATGCCTTTCCGATGTTACATGAGATTTGAAAAACAAAAGCAGGTTCGTACTTGGGTCAATCATGTCAGAAAACACAAAGTACCATCTACATGACTAAAAGTGATATTTGACAAGCCTCTTTTCGTAATGTTGACTGTAGGCCAATCACATGTTGGAGGGAGGAGTTTGTGTAAATAGTTTATTTTGGAAGCGATCTAATCCTTTAATACGGTATGAGCAATCGCTTTAACGCCTCAGTTCAAGCGGCAAGTGAAACCATTATATCTTTTATCATGAAATAGTCAGGAATTAACATAAAAAGGATAAGCATTGGGCATCCATAAGCTCATCAGTTAGCTAGAAAAATAAATACGAAGAGGAGCATTTTGCTATATTTATTCGCTATTGCCTATTAATGACTAAACAAAAGTAAAATTTAAGGCGTATCTGATCACGGTGTACACAGCTGTTAACGGAGAAGCCGCTATTTGCTCGTAAAGCGTCACCTCATGGCAGAGAGTGAACTTGCATTTCCAGTGTGCCTATCTTATGTTCATATTATTTGCGATTAACGACCCATGTTTTTATGTAGTAAACATACTGTAGTTGTTAATGTGAAAAGTCAATGTGTCTTTTAAAAATCTAAACAATTAAGTCAGCAGTAGTTATGTTTTAAATTAATATAATAATATATACAAAAAAAAATAAATACAAGAGAGGATTATGACAGTATGATTGAAAATGTCCGAATGTTTAAAAAATAAAAATAAAATCACGTTCATTCTGTGGCACCTAAACAAATAATTTGGCGCCTACGTTTTTTTCTTATTGGAGCCAATGGCACCTTGCTGGATTTTTTTTTTTTGTCTGGAGCCTGATAAGGTAGGTTTAGGGTAGGATGAACAAATTAACCATTAATTAATGCTTAACTAATGCATTATTCTAACCCCCTATTCTGAAGTGTTACCCACAGAATATAATAAAACAGGACAGGACAGGTTAAAGGAGGGTATAGGTTGGGATAGGGTAATTTAGTTTTAGGGTAGGACAGGGTAATATCTTACAGTGTGAACATTTAATGTGAGGATTTTGTTAGGGTTAAGTTATGGTATGGTAGGTATAGGATGGGATAGGATAAGATAATGATAGGGCAAGATAGGACTTGTGATTTGCGAATTTTGCCGATTTTAAATACATTTTCTAGGTTCAAAATAAGATTATGGGTTTTCCTAAGTTCTATTGACACTATATAGCAGGAAGAGTAGGTTTAGGATGGAATAGAATAAGATGCTTGTACTCCATTGATCTCCAATGGAAATTGAAACCAGGGGAAAATAAATTAAATTCTATCCTAAACCTAATGTAAGATAAATTTCAAAACCATCACTAAATTACATCTCAAACTCCTTTCCTAACCACTGTGCATTACAATATACCCTTCTATATAAAGTTCTGAATTTACTTATAATAAAACATACAATCTGGACCTAAAACTATGTCTACTCTGTTGAAGAAAATCTTTACATTGCGACTGGTAACGAAACATCAAACAAACAGCCACTTTATTAAACGTAGACTGAAGTTTTCTTTTCTAAAGCTAATTATGAATGTATCCATTTAAAAATCGACTGCTGTGACTGCTTCATTAACCGATTCAGATGATTGTTCATGAGCTCTGTGCCAAAACCTGAGATGCCTCACATACAAATTGTTGTAATAGACTAATCATCTAGTTGTCTAAACAACCACCTGGATTTTAAATAAAGATAAAGATGTCAGATATACCCCAGATATACAAGACATCTTGATCAAACAAGAATGAATGGAACCTGACTTTGTCTCTCAAAGTATCTGTGTGATTATATAAAACTCTTTAAAAGTTCACATCACATTCAACAGCTCCATTGTACTGTAAAAGTAAACTGCAGTTTTGTAATGACAGATGATACCTCGCCAGCATAGGATGCAGATCGGCTCTATTTGCCCTGGTGCTCTCACTAAACCAAGGCTTCCTGTCTGGGGCATAACGCCTAGATAACATTCACAATGAGACAGTAACATTAAACTCTAACCAGTAACTCAAGAACAGTCTGGGGCCGAAACCAGCCCTGGGTGGCCCAGACACAGAACACATTAAGCTCATTGATGTGAAAAGAACATGGCAGTGTGTTTGGACAACAGCTTTCAAGCCTGTACCCATCAACACAGGAATTGATAGCACACTGTGACAGCTGACTGGTAACAGGTAAACTGAGGACCGTGTGGAAAACACACAAGGACTCGCACACGTACACTATCAGTCAAAATGTTGGATTTTTTATTGCCTTTTTATTATGATATGATATGAAAATTCTGCGTGTGATTTGCTGTCGATGTGCAAAAAAAAAAAAAAAGCCTTAATAATGGCGTAAACAGCAGTAGTTTGACGAGTGCAAACGTTAGTAAATCACATTGCGCAACCTATTTTCAAATCTCCCATCATTTTCGTGACTGAAAGGGAAAGTGCTTCAAATGCATTTTCAGTAATGCCAGGCACAAACATATCTGTGTCCATGCCTTTTCAGAGCTAATTTCTTCACTGCACGCCTTTAGTAAATTTTAACACCAAAAGACGGTTTGCGCTGGCGACACATTTTACGTAATCTATTTAAATTGAAAAACCTTATTTTAAATTGTAATGATATTTTGAATACACTATGTACGCTGGTCTGTGTCAGCTGCGCCACAGGGACGCACTGTTTTTGTTTAAATCAAAGCGTAAACACACATAGAAAACGTAACGCAGCTGACAGAAGAGCACACATAGTTTGCATCCTGTGCATATTCTCCAAAATGGCGCTACGGTGACGAGGAGAGATAGCGGAGATGAATTATTGAACAACAAGTGGTTATTTGTATTATCTTTGCATACAAAAAGTATTCTCATCACTTCATAAAATTCAGACTGAACCACTGATGGCAGATTCTGATGATGTCTTTCATACTTTTCTGGACCTTGACAATGACGCTGCCAATTTACTTGGCAGTCAATGGGACAGTCACAAGACTCACGGTTTTCATCCAAAATATCTTAGATTGTGATTAATGACAAAATTGTCATTCTGGGGTGGAGTATCCCTTTAAGTAATAATTCTGAACTTTTGACCAGAAGTGTTTATAAACTTTTACATAATCTGCAATAGTCTAAAGATGCCTAGTTATTACTGGGCTTCATTTTGATACAGCAGTGAGAGGATGAGAATTCAGTTTGAGCTGGAGACTATAGGCAAGTAGACACTTCCCTATATTTGTAGGCAGCTCTTACCGGGTCTGTGTGCTTTGGGCACGGCCATGTTCATGACCCGGCTGGCGTCTTGTGGTTTGGGAGGGGAAGCGGTGAATCTGCAGATGCCTGACTCTGACGGCGTGCTGGACGTCAGGCTGTCTGTGTAGTCATTGGTGCCGGCCGTCATCTGTTCGGAGGATGTGTCTGAGATGAAACATTCTGTGATCGTGAACTTGGCGTGTCGCAGCTGTTCCTCCATCTTGGCATGTTCATAAGCACGGGCTAACTCCTCATATGTGGAGGAGGCACTTTCTGTAGACACCATACTGCTGCGAGCACGGTCTGTGAGAGAGAACGCACATAGCATTATATTTTATAAAGCGTTTGGGTTACATGGGATGTTATTGCAGTGTCATGTTGTCACATTTTCTTTTAATTGTGACTTCTGGTAATACATTCAACTGATAATGTCAGTTAAGCTTTCACGCACCAAAAATTTTGTTTTCATGACTGGACAAATATTTTACCACGGAAATGCACTCTGATAATCTCTTTGCTTGTCAAATGAGCATCTGTAACATTAAACACAAAATGCTCATTGGAAATATGTGCTTCTAAATACATTTCTGCAAAACTGAAAAAAATGTACCTATATATACGAATTTATGCAGTTTGCATAATAAACACTAGATGCAGTTAAACCTAGACAACTTTTATTCCTTTTCACACAAAGTATGATTTGCTGCTCCGTTTCGATTAATACATTTTTTTCACAGTTTCTTGAGGAATATCATGTTTTGAATTCAAAACAATTTTAGCATGCTGCCACATTTGAAAATTGATACTTTTGAATGTTAGCGCCACATAGGTAGCTTTATGTGTATGGGTTTTTATATTCAGTAGGTCTGTTCGCTAGCTCACGCAGTACGGAGTCTGACTTGAGTGATGAAGAGCTCAGGTACGAATCCGTGAAACTGCAGTTCGACCAAAGAGTTTAAACCTGCATATAAGGAAGTTCAAATGGCACAGTTGCATCAACAAATCTGTTTTTATACCAGTTTTGCATTTGTTGTATGAGGTAGGTTTAGGTTTGGCTTTGAAGTAGGAGATATTTCCAACACGATAGAGCACTACTTTTTAGTGACACTCCCTGGATATTTGAATTATCAACCATCGCAATATATACCTGAAGCAAAGCAATACAAATGGCAATATGTACCTAGTTAACAAAAATGTGACCCGCTGCCTTGAAACATGATAACAGTCTTGCAGAAATGTATTTAGAGCCATGTACACTCTTGGAAATAAAGGTACAAAAGCTGTCTCTGGGGAGGTACCTCTTCAAAAGGTATATTTTGTACCTATTAGGTTCAAATATGTAAACTTTAAGTGTACCTTTACTGTACCAAAACGGACCCTTTAAGTACAAACATGTCGCTTTTGTAAAGGTACTACCCCTGTGGTAGCTTTTGTACCTTTATTTCTGAGAATGTACAAAAGTAGATTTTTTTTCTCTTTCATGTATTCATGTTCTTTAACTGAAACAGTTGGCTGTTACCTGTGTCCTGAGAGGGACTGACACTGTAACTGTCACTCTCTTTGTCCACTGAGCCTGTGGCGCGGGGTGTGGGAAGCCTCCAGTCAGTAGTGAGGGTGTGTGAGGAGACGGGAGGATGCGGACGGTTCAGGGTCCACTGGCTGGCATATCGACTGCGTGTGGCGGGACCTGCTTTAGCTGTGCGGCGGGCAGTGGGATCTGAGGAATCAGAGACATACAGTACACCTTAGTCAACCAAATCTCTGCCCTCCTTCATGAAAAACCACTGTGGTTATAATATGGTGTACGATGATACCAGATACCATGGTACTGTGATGTGCCAGTGATTTGACTTAAACTTTTTGTGTTCAAGTCAAAAGTTTTCATACACCTCCAAGAAACTGCAAAATGTTAATTATTCAACCAAAATAAGGGGGATCATATAAAATGCATGTTTTTGTTTATTTAGTATTGACCTGAATACAGTGTTTAACATAAAATATGTGTACACATGAAGTCCACAAGCGATAATTGTACTTAAACTTATAAAATATGACCCTGTTTAAAAGTTTACATATACTTGATTCTTAGTACTGTGTTGTTACCTGAATGAACCACACAGAGAATCACACTTGACTATGTAAACATATTTTATGTGAAATATCTTATTCTTATCTTATTTTGGAAAAATTCACATTTTGCAGATTCTGCAAGGTGTATGTACACTTATGTCTTCAATTGTATCTATGGTACTAATTACCATACAACAAAATATAAAAAAGCACTTATTCGTTCACAGGAGTAATATTTCATTAGGGTATGTGCACTTTAAGTTATATACCTCAAGGTCAAATATGGATGCAAAAATTAGCCCTGTTGATCGCAACTGGGTTAAAGTAAAATAACATAATTACAAGGTAGGTGTGTGTTTAAGTCCACTTATTGTGCTTCGGGTATGAGTACAGAGCATCATCTGAGACATAATTTAAACAAAGAAGCATAAAAATGAAAGACGAATTAAGAGAGTAAGATGAATTGAGATGTAATGTATCTCCTATAGACTAATCTTGGACAGTTTGTCAAACAAAGAGTATAACCGATTTTGTTTCTACGATTTTGTTTCTATCAAGTCATCAAGGGAAGTTATGACATCAACATAACCAAGCAGACTAGTTCAGTTCTTACTTGTACCAGGTCTAGCGTCAGACACGTCTACTAGTGGTCCAGTGGCCTGAGATAGAGACTGGTAATGCACTGTATGGGTGACGGTTGAGGACTTCTGTTTAGATGTTTCTCCAAAGTCATTGTCAGTCAACAGCACCGTGGAGCGGTCATCTGAAAGCACGCGTCAAACAGGTCAATTAAAGTAGAGATCACCATCAAGCAACATACAGTTTCTGAGAGGTGGGTGCTATTGTTTTTTTTTTACATTTCTTAGAAAAGTTATAGCACACCGCTGCTTAAGCCCCATGATCTGAGATGGTTTCATTCATGTGAGCCGAAAAAGTACAAGATGAACTGCAAACAAACTTTATTTTGGACTGATTTTCCGGCCAAATTGTCACACCAGTTCGGTCTTCAATTTAGCTTGAAGGATATCAGGGTCTTTACTACTAACGTTACACAATGGTCTCTCACCGATTGTCTCCATAGTGTCCCTCTCCTCGATGAGTAGCTGAGCACGTGGGATATCGATGTGCATCCTCAGAGTCTGCTGCTGTTTGTTCACAGTGTCTGGTGTGCGTGCATTTTTACTGGAGATACACATGCAAACAACATAAAACAATTACATGCGCTGCTTTTTCGCAAAGTGCACTGATTTATAAGCTATTTCTATTACTATTGTCATTTACCTCATTAGCATCTCTGCCAGGCTCTTTGCATCTGTTGAATTAAGACAAATGAACAAGTTATGAATGGCAAAATACTGATTGTTATTAAGAAATTAATTAAAGTATCATCAGGTAGGTATGATGTTCTGTTCACTAGATAGGGCACGTGTCCACAGACCTCGTAATCTCTTGAGCCTCTGCTCTCTTCTTCTCCTCCTCAATACCAGAAGAACAATGAAGACCATGGAAATCGCCACCAGAATGCAGATGATTGTTACCATCATTTTAAGTCCCTCATTGCCCTGCCTGTTCTCCTGGCTGGGGTCCACAGTCTTTGGCAATGGAGCAATCGTGCCTGGAGATAGAAGGTCGAGAAGCTGAGAGATGATTTTTTTTAACTGTGCTCATAATCAAGTTTTGATCAATTATATTTTTGGTTAATTTCTAATAGTGTTAATTTAGTGCTGGTCTAAGAGTGGTATATCAACATCACCACGCTGTTCTCCAGCAAAAAATGTACTGCTGTTAAGCGATCAGTTGCGATTAATTGCAACCGAAATAAACATTTTTGTTTACATAATATATTTGGGTACTATATTTAAAAAAAAATTGACACATATTTGCATGTATATATTAATATTCAAATAATTTATATTATATATAAATACATTTAATATATAAACTAGTGCTATCAAATAATTAATCATGATTAATTACATACAAAATAAAGGTTTGTTTACATAATATATCTGTTAATATTTATTTTGTAGAGTATATATAAATACGTACACAAAATGTTTTACGTTTATATAATAAATATTTATATATGATATAATTTATATAAACAAATATACACATGCAAACATGTAAATAATTGTGAAATATATACTGTATGTGTGTGTCTTTACAGATACATAAAATATACACAGTGCACAGATATGTAAACAAAACATATATAAACATATATTGTTCTTAAATATATACATGCATTTGTTGGTATGTATATGCATATACATTTATATACATAGATTATAACATAATAAATATGCACAGTACACACCTATAATAAGAAAATAAATACTTTTGGATGTGATTAATCGTGATTAATCATGTGATTAGAAAACAAGATCTGATGTTAGCTACAAGTCTTGCTGGTTAACTCAAGCAATAGCTTCCAAACACTGAACTGAGACGACCCTGTGTGTTATTATAAGATTTATTACTCACTGCCATCCATGTTTAGAGTGGCGAACAGCACCCTCTTCTCTGCTGTTCCTGCACTGTTGCCCACTCTCATCTGGAGCTCGTACCAGGTGGCCTCCTGTAGGTCGTACAGAATGTGGTTCTTGGTGAGAGAATCTCGCTTCAACAAGGTCCACTTCGTAGTGTCCACCGGCCGATATTCCAGTGTGAAGGAGTCGATCGGACAGCCGCCGTTGTTCCAGCCAATGAGGTTGAGCTCCACACGGGTCGAGTTGATACTTGAGAAAAGCTCATGGTCTTTGGCGAACTGTGGCTCTGATAATGTGGAGAAGTTGGAGGAAACTGTTAAACTTTGATTGCAAATGATGATTAATAATCAAATCTATGGCCAACGCAGTTATTTAGCAGGCTGTTGTATTTAAACGACTTAACAATCACATGAAACCAAAATAAGATGTAGGACATTGATGTGTTGGAAATGGTCCCACTACTACCCCCTACATTACTCCACTAATATAGCTCAATTTAATGAGTAAATCAAAAGAAGTGAGCGAAAATGAGACACTAAGTGTGCTGGAAGGTCTGCATCTTTTGTATGTTTTTGGCTTGCTGCTTTAATAATCAGTTGACAACTAGCTTGCATCAACATGATTTAATTATCAATTAAATAATCTAGAAAGAATGAACTCACACTAGTACAGGTGACACTAGAGTTATTGCTAATTGACTAAAAGCATACACAGTGTACACATTTGGGAAAAACAGACCAGAAGATGATATGCTCAGGGGTGCGTAGCATTTTTTGTGTGTCTTATTGGACATTTATAAAAAAGGACAAGGCTTTAACATGATCTCCTAACTTAATGAAAACTGTATTATAAACTAGGGTTTTCTACACCTCGCTCAAGGACATAATGGCTTATAGCCTACTTTGCTTCATTAGTAAGTTACAATTCAGTTATCTGTCATGAATTTTAGCCATGAGTGATAGCTATATAGCCATATATTATAAAATATACACACCTTTCCCATGGGTTTTAGCTTCAATGATTTCACTGATGCGTCCAGGTCCAACTGCATTTTGTGCAGTCAGAGTAAATTTGTACCAGGTACCGCATTTCAGGTTTTCCAGACGGTAAGACCGCTCACTGGGGCTGATGGAGTAACTGCCCCACTCTTCACTGTTATCCTCAGAGAACTGCAGAATGTAGCCTGAACAAAGAACACCACAATACTTTTAAAATCAACCTCAAACTTTATTTTATTCACTTTTATGGGCGCTGTAAATTGAAATAGAGCACCTATACAGAGATGACCTTCAGGTTTATTAAAATATTACAGCGTGTGAAATAAATCTCGGTTTAAAGCATTTGACAGGTGTAGCTGGAGAGAGTTCCATATTTGTCAGACAGTGGAGAATAAGAGGATGAATATATGGAATATGAATATCAATGCAGTATAACCTCTGATGGAGCTTCCTCCGTTGTCTCCAGGGATCCAGGACAGTGTGATAGAGGTGGTTGTGGTTTTGGTCACTGTGAGGCGCGGCTGGTCCGGAGGTACTGAAACATTTTGAGAGTGAACACAAAAACGGAGCAGTCATATCCAAGCAATCCAGCCATTTCATAGATTTCCACATGAAGATTTTCTGATCATACACACCTTGGACCTGAAGGTTTAGCATGATCTCATCCGAACCCCAGTTGTTACTGGCAACACATCTGTAGTACCCAGAGTCCTCTGCTTTGACAGTGCGAATAACAAAGCTGCCATTGCTGTGAGCGCTGCGACGACCATCGATTGAAACCGGAGCAGGTGTACCATTACTGAATTAAAAAAATTATCAGTTTCACAGCAATTATGATTCACAATAATGAATTCTTAAGGTGTTTGCAGTTTCAAGAACAGACACTGCACTTCTGATTTCTTTATTAAAGGCACAATATGTAAGGTTTTTGTAATAAAAAACTCTGCTCTCGCGTGTGTTTTAATAGACAGGTGAGCAAATATATTATTATTCACTGTGCGAGTAATAGTCATGTGCAGGTGGTTCAGTCATAAAACAGATATAAATGAGCTTTTCATCCGTAAAGGTGATTTGTTTAAACGACATCTCAAAATGTTCAATGCTCTGTCATTGCATCATCGGACCTGCGAAATTGTGGCGAAAATATATATTGTGCTTTTAAATGAAAACAATTTGACAAGATTTGCAAAACGACTGTAAAGAAAAGGATGAGTTCACTTTTCAGAATAAAAGTCTCCTGATAGTTTACTCACCGCCATGTCATCCAAGATGTCTTTTTTTTTCTTTAGTCAAAAATACATTTTGAGGAAAACATTCCATGATTTTTCTCTATATAGTGGACTTCAACTGGAGCCAACGGGTTGAAGATCAACGCAGTTTCAGTGCATCTTAAAGGGCACATTAAAATTAAAATCCCACTGACTGTAAATTTCAAGTAAAGTAAATTTCACTGTCAAGTATGAAAAACAAAGTCAGAATTGTCTTCAAGTTTCAAAGAAAATAATGCGGTAGCGTGGCTGACAAAGAAGAGCCTACGTAGTGAGTTCAGTGGATATTCTCCAAAATGCCACTGTGGTGAATGAGGAGAAACACAGAGGAGAAAAATGATTGAATAAAGTTGTTATTTTTATTTTTTTTGCATAAAGTATTTTCGTAGCTTGATAATGTTACGGTTACTATGGATGACAGATGGACTGTTCTGATGATTTTTTTTGTACTTCACTGCATTCTTTACTGTGATATTTACTTGGCAGTCCATGGGACAGTCACAAGCCTCCCAATTTTCATCTAAAATATCTTAAATTGAGTCCTGAAGACGAACAAAGCTTTTACAGGTTTGGACGACATGGGAATAAGTGATTAATGACCAAACTTTCATCTTAGGGTGGAGTGACCCTTTAAAGGGCTCTACACAATCCCTGCCAAAAACCAAGGGTCTTATCTACCAAAACCATTTCTAAAACAAAATGCTCATCTTGCACTAGCTTGACCTCAAACTATACATAGTTGCATTGGAAAAGTCACAAGTGAACAATATGAACATGCAAAGAAAGTCAAATGCCATTACGAAAATGGAAAAAAAAAAACAATATCAGACAGTTTTTTGCGTTACTCTAACTTTCATTACTCAATGCATGTACATCGCAGAGCTAATGCAAGATGACTATTTGTGGTAACTTATTGATTTGCTAGATAAGACCCTTATTCCCCAGCTGGGATTGTGTAGAGCCATTGGAAGCTGCAATTTAGACTTTAAACCAATAAAGAAAAGTCCTGGAATACTTTCCTCAAAAACCTTAATTTCTTTGCAGAAATTAAGAAAGACGTGAACATCTTGGATGACACTGGGGTGAGTAAATTATCAGGGAATTTGTTATTCTGGAAGCAAACTAATCCTTTAATGTAAAACCTCACATCAAGTGTTCGTCTGGACAAAACAGAGAAAGCAAAGTATGATCAATATATAAATGTAAAAAATATAGAAATGAAACATACTTTCCCTTTAGCCATTTGATGGTTGGAGGAGGGTCTCCGACTGCTTTGCATGGAAGGACAATGTCCCTCATCCAGGGGGTGGTCACAGTGCCACTGAAGGTCAGGATTCGTGCAGGGGCTTAAGAAACAAACAATGCCATCACAACTCATACAAACTCTTCTATGTCAGATTGGTTCTGTTAATGGTACGATATGGTGTATCCCAAATAACATACTTCTACACTAAAAGTTCAGAAAGGGAGATTGATTGCCATGAGCTAGTCTTGCATACCTTTAGCTTGGGGCTCTACGGTGATAATTTCACTGGCATTCCCACGGCCCGCCGCAGTGACCGCCACAACCCAAATGCTGTACTGCCAGTTCTGATTCAGGTTGGTCAGGCGACGGAAATAAACATCTGGTGCAGCCTCAAACTCACTGATCACCTGTCAAAGTTATAATCGTTAGAAAGCATATTTTTACATTTAAGGCAGATGTGTCCAATCTTGCTCCTTGAGGGCCACTTTGATACACAGTTTAGCTCCAACACAAATGCCTGGACGTTTCTATTGACCCTGAAGACCTTAGACTCGTGTTTTAAATGAGAGTATGAGGTAAACTCTGCTGAAAGGATTTGACGCCACTTATTTAGGTCTTAACTTATCTAGAATTACTTTTAAAAGTGCTGCAAAATAGAATAACGGTACTGCTTATGGCAGACCGCAGAAGTGGGCATCTCAGGCTCCAACCCTAATCAAACAGCCAATAAAGATTTTCAGAATTACTGGAAAACTACAGACAGCTACCGTATGTATACTGTGATTTATACTCTACTTGGCCTACTATTGAAGAAGAAGAAGAAGAAGCAACTCTATAAATTAAGTTTGTCAGTGAAGTATCCCAAACCCATATCCTTTTCGTAGGAGCTACATGGTAGTATTCTCTGACTTGTTTCTCAACCTCGTTCCTGGAGGCACACCAACATATTTTGAAACTTCTCCTACAGTAATTACACATCAGAGTCAACTCATCAGCTCATTAGTAGAGACTTCAAGAACTCAAACGGGAAACATCCACCATGTGTACTTTTGGGATGCCTCCATGAAAACAAAGTCAGGAAAGTTCTGTAGTAATTCCTGAGAATTCAATGAATGAAATGTGTTCAATTTTGAGGAATTTAAATTTGGGGGTCTATATGGGGCTGTGCTGAATCACAAAGAGCTGCAGATAAGCTCACCGTTGGGTATGGGTTGGAACAGAAAACGGTGTATTTCCGGATGATTCCATTAAGTTTGAGTGGAGGAAGCCAGGAAACAAACACCACCGAGCTCGTTGAAGCAGCTGCCTTAACTCCAGCCGGAGGGCCAGGAACTGGTTTTAGCAGGAAAAAGAAATAAAATTGGTTGAGGAGACGCTCTAGAAAAGACACCTTGTATGCAAAGTATAAAGAGAGTGACCTGCAGCTGTTCTATTCTAACTTCATAGAAAGCTGATTTCATGCAATTTCCCCCAACACTCCAATCAACGCTCTCCATTTGAACAGGTTGTGTCACTGGGTTCAGTCATCTGCAAGTCAATCTACAAATATCCCACTAGTCAACTCGAAAGAAGCTTGATTTTGCTGTTATTTCTGTCTGAGCTCTGATTCACTTATAAGAAATGGAAGATTGGTAACAAACAAACTACTTTCTCTGACAGATCTCTGCAATTCTCAGTCATTTGTTGAGAAAATAAGAGCAAGAACTTAAAGTGGAGAGCTGTAATAGAATGAAATAGCATGCAATTGTGGGGCTGACTTCAGTGTGGGAATATGTACTCTAATTTATCAGAGCATGCTGGGGAAGACATTTGTCCATTCGCAGCTTAACTTAGAAAAAGTGTCATTTAAGTGTAGTAGAATTGCAGGAAACCCCATAGTGGAAACAGAATAAGCATTGATGACATGAACTTAGGGCTGGTAAATAAGTACTGGCTTGTGGGACATTGCTTTTTTGTGTTTCTATAGATTAAACTGAGACTGCCCTGTTATGCTGGTTAGATATGTTTTAAAGCTGGAATGCTGGATTGAGCTGGTCCTTGCTGGTATATGCTGGTCCTTTAATGGTTCTTTGCTGGTTTAAGATGCTTTTTAGCTGGTCATGGACCAGCTTGAACCAGAAAAAGAACCAGCATCCCATCTTCAAAACATACCTACTGTATGCTGTTTTTTTCAATAGGGAAGGAAGTCACATCATGTAAAATAAGTGATATGAGTATGTGCAGCCGGAGTGAGTCTCACCGTCCTCTTTGGTGCGTGTGTAGATCTGCTCACTACGGACTCCGTCTCCCGCTCGAGTAAAGGCCAGGACCTGGATACTGTAGTTGGTGTACTTCTCCAGCCGTTCCAAATCTAGTGAAGGCTTAGTGGTTGTGATGTTCCTGATCTCTCCCAGTTCTGCAACACAAACACAAAATATTAACTGATTTGGGGGGGAAAGCAAATGGGATCTTTATTAATTTCACATGTCTCTTTTTTAGCGTTTCAACAGTGTCTCAAAACGTGCTCAGAACTGCCAAGATACCAAAGATTTATATATTTGAGTCTCTCTTCATTATCATTTGCATTGGAAAATTAATTACATTTTGCATAGTCATCAGTCACTGTGTCCTGTATAACGGTACAATATAGACTGTTGTGTCTCCATTTTTTAGTTTCATCAATACCTTATTGTAGCTCAATTATTAATGGCTCTGCAGTGCAGCCTGGAAAATGGCCGCTGCTCTTTTTGCTGGGTACTCCCTAAACCTGAGATTCAAGTACTATGTGTATACAAGGAATTTGCATACTGTCCATTGTAAAAACAGTGTGTATAGTAATCATAGTAATCCACCAGGAGCTCTCTCATCCAGGTACTTACCAGGCTCAGCCGTGCTTTGCTTCAGGGGCATGTTCAACCATGAGATTGCTCTGTAAGTCACTTTGAATAAAATCATTTGCTGAATAAGTGACTGTAAATCTAAATGTAGCCAATTTGTCTATTAGGATCGTGCTTCTACTGTAGATCTACTGCCCTTTGTTTTTTTCACTTTCTGTCTCCTTAAGCAAAGACGGCATGCCCTCTAGAGGTCTGAGGCAGAAATGCATTTGAATTGATATTGCATGTCCAAAATGTACCATTTCAGTTTACAATGACGTTCAATAAAACACAGTATAGTGTCTGACAGTTCAGCACTTCATATACATTAGAATATGCACATATATCATATATATTAATCATATTTTCATGACATTAACAATGTACTTACAAAAGTTTAAGTAAGTATTATTATCATTAAAATGTACTATACTCTGAAATGTAATTTATTCTCAAAACTGAATGATCAGACTCATTACTGCATTCTTCAGTACACATGATCCTTCAGAAATCATTGTAAGATGCTAGATGGCTGACACAACCTGGAACCAAAACCCAGGCCTCTGCAAAACTAAAACAATAGAATATCTTGATCTGTGAATTAGGAATGGGAAACTAGGGGGACATCTGTGTGCTTTATAATTATGCATGAAGGTAAGAAAATCTCTGCAGAAGCTGAAAGGGTCATGACCCTGCCTGACCTCCATCAGGTAGGTTGGCCCAGAAGATGACACGATATCCGAGCAGCATGCCGTTGAGCGCTTCTTTGGGCAGGGCAGACCAGGACAGGGAGATAGTCTCAGGGGTTGTAGCTGTTGTCACAACGTTCTCAGGTGGCCGACTGGGCACTGTGAACAAAAACAGGATAGTGTTATTTAATAATTGTCATATATTATCTATGCATAAAAAAACACCACTAATGCAACAAATGTTGGAATCAAGTGACTAACCATCCTCCAGCGTGGTAATGGTGATTTCCTCCGAGGTGGGACCCATGCCTGCCCGATTGGCTGCTTGCACCCGCACCTCATACTGCGTGTACTTCTTCAGGTTATCCAGAGTGAGCGTCTCGATGTCTCCCGTGGTGTCTACATTGATGGTGTTGTATTGTGGGCTGCCCCCTGTCCCAAACTCCCGATAACACACTTGGTAGCTTCGGATCAAACCATTCTGCAAGTGTTTGAGGGGGGGCTGGAAAAAGAATAGATATTGTATCATCAGATATTCTTAGATTCTCAGAAACACGTGGCTGAATTTTCCTTAAGTAAGCACTTGTCTAGTGACGGAAAATATTGGGACCCACAACCACTTTTACATGAAACCTTTTAGATTTATTAAACAAACTGCTGTGGCAGTTTCAGCATCCCATTCCTTGCCACATCTCTTTACTCTTTTCATTCACCAACAGAAAATATCACCATTTTTAGTGTATGGGGATTAGAGGCAGAGAAAAAATATAAGCATAGAAAATGTAGGGTGCCTTTAAGAACCAATGGCTTCTGTTATCTTCTGTTTATTCATTTGGAACTATTTGAGTGCTATATTATATAAATAAACAATTTTGCATAGGCTACTACAGGATCACAAGCGCTTCCCCAGTTATACCTTCCAAGTGACTTTGATGCTTTGGGATGAGATTGCTTCCAGTTGCACATCTTGTGGAGGGCCATCAGGTGCTGGATTGATCACATGCAGGGAAGACAGAGAAAATAACCGAATGAACCACTAGGTGGCGGCACAGATAACAAAATGAACTGTAGACAAACCAGAAAGGCGCACACCATTTTCAGTTGTAGGAATACTCACGTGCTTCATCTGTGGTGATGGTCAGCTCATTGCTCGGTCTGCTCTCGCCGATCTGGTTTTTGGCAAACATGCGGATGTTGTAGGTGGAAGCAGGGTGGAGTTCAATGATGGTGGCCTGATTCAGCTGGGGGGAGACGTCTTTGGTCATTTGAGATGAGGCCCATGAAGCTAAAAGAAACACAGAGTGACACAAGAGGCTATGTTACAATCATTTTATCATGGTTCAAAGAAATTAAAACAAACAAACAACTTAAAGTTTACAATCAATGTAATGACCAGAGTTCATTCTATGAATGACTGTCGCACAGAATTTAGCTCAAGTCCAGGATGCTAACTGGCCAATAGATACCAGCTTCTAGCAGTTCTGAACATATTAGTCTATATTACTATATAATACTTGTCTTCAAGAATATAAATAATAACAATGGATTGACAATCCTACATGATTTGTTTTTGTAGTTGATGTCATATCCTGTAATGGGGCTGTTGCCATCAAAGCCCATTGTCCAGCGAAGTGCGATGGTTCGGTCCTTTACTTCTCTGATCTCCACCTCGGGAGGGTCAGGACGATCTTCAGAAAAACATCGGTAGAGATTAGAAAATATAACGCACGCTCTGTCTTTAATATGAAAGCAACAATCTTAAATTCAACTTTACCTTGTACTATCAACTGAATGATTCCTTTATCTTCACCATAAGAGTTGATAGCAATGCAAGAGAAAAAGCCAGAGTCTTCTCTGACGGTATGCAAGATCTGTGAAGACATAAAAGTACATGTGATCAAAATATGATCACTTGACTAGTACATTTTGGTAAATGCTGTAATATTGCTATTCACATTCCATTCGTTCATGGATAAGAATTGATTTGAATTAATTTCATCATTTCATTTGGATGTTTATGAGTCAGGTACGGTCTTTTGAACTGTTGCATTTGAATTATTATATTTATTAGTGTGTAAATGACTCTAAGCAGACATTGTAAAATGTTATTTTGCACAAACATCTTCATCTATAATTAATATTTAAAAGTAGAGAAAAATAAGAAATGATACGTTACTACAAATATTGTCCATAATTTTAAAAAGATTACTAATTTCCATGACTTTTTATGTATTTTTCCTATTATTTCCGTAGAGTTGATCTCAATATAGGTACAGTAACACATACACACACTGAATCGTCTATTAAGGATTGTTTAAACAATACACTGATTGTTGGAGTAAATTTAAAAAAATTCTTAAATTTCCATTTTATGTTACTTGCTCTTTCTTTGTGAATATGTTGATATTCATGAGCAACTTCTGAGTGAAAATTGTGCGTAAGTAAATCATACGAGATGATTTCCCCCCAGCTGTAACTGAATTATACCTGCCGGTGAATAATAAAAGGAATTTCTCCAGGCATGGATACCTGAAAGATTTACTGACTTTGCCACAATGTGACTCATTATTTGACTGGACTGCCAATTATCTGTGATTTAAAAAAATTTAAAATGTTGAGTTAAAAACAGAAAAAAAAACATATGCAACATTTAAAACAACATTTGAAACAAACTGATCACGTGAGCGAAGTTTCAAACTTAAATTTAAATTGATTATTGTTGCACGCTGTATAGTTCATGTTCAAAAATCGCACAAAGTACACCTTATTCAACGTGTAGCATGCAGTAAGCAGAAATTTTATTGCCTAATGAATAAACTCACAGTATGCTGTCTATTTTTGTCTTAGTGAACACCGCTGTCACATTACCACAGTATGAATGAGTTGTACAAGCAAGTTTGTGGACGAATATAAGTTTGAGCAAACGGTGGATGATTTCTGACAGGAAATGATATCTGTCACCGAGTTCGTCCAGGGCAACCCTGAATATGTGTCTCTGAAATGAGGCGTGTGATTGCATTCTCAGCGTAGATGGTGCCTTTGCTCACCTGCAGGGTGGATATGACCTCATCTCCCACTTCCTTCACAGTAACCACATAGCGGCTCATGTCTGGGTTGATGATATGAGATTCCTTCTCCCAGCGAACCTTGATGGGCTTTTCACCGTGAGCAGTGCAGCTCATCTCAGTCATGTGACCCTGCTCTGCTCGTGTGGTGTTGGGGTAAGACGTGATCATGGCAGGAACTGAAGAGAAGGACAAACAGAGAAAGACAGAATGATGTTATAAAGATGATATTTGACGTCAGCGTCGACCCGGCCATTCATTCTCCTCCAGCAGGAGGCGCTTTAAGCACGAGAAACAAGACAAAGCAGCTCTGAGCTTACAAACACTGCCTTGTATGCAGGATCAAATGAACACGACAGTCTTCCTTCAGAAATACAGTGATATAAAAACACCCACGCCTCGGTTTGATTTTTAAATGTGCGTTATGTGTTTATTCAACAAAGCCTTTTGGAAAATCGGTCAGTTTTGATAGGATGGCAAGTCGTCACAAATACATAAATGTATGGGAAACATCCCAAAGCACAATAACGTGAGACCAACTTCATTACTCATCATTAGCTGCGTTTGGATCCCGCGACACTAACCAGACCGCTAAACAAACACAGAACAGAAGTTAACTTCGGTCCAGGTGTTTGTTTCTTATAATCGTAATAGAATCAAACAATTTAAATAACTTAATAATCAAATATGTTTTGGGATTTTCAAAAATAGAAAGGAAATTAAATAAGTAACTTCTGCTAGAGAAGTAAATGTGTGATGTTTAGCATGCAAAATCTTTTTTTAATAAAATGTGTCCTTGCTTCCAGTGAATCACAAAATATTCTCTTTGATATGTCTTCAAATCATGCTGGGATAATATGGCTCATCATGTTAAGAGACTTCTATGCTAGTTCAAAGATATTAAAGCAAAAAAGGGGACACAGTGCCAAATACTAAAACATTCATGCGCATTGTAGACATTCAACATTTCACTCAAATCATTATACTTCATAATTAAATAGTCTAAGTATTACATCAGTAAAAATGCTGCATTTAAATCTATTTTAAATATAGACTGCAATGGAGATCTAATCTGAATCTACTCATTACTGAGAACAGTGACAAAATATGGTCACGATATTTATGATATGACACAATATATGATATGATAGATGGATAACAGATAGGTAGATAGTTATTTTTTCATATAAAGGCTTGGTATAACAACTGACCATTTCCACTCGCTGCATAAGTTTCTTGTTTCTAATGGAGCTGTTATCAGATCTCTTCATATGAAGTAATTGAGCTGAAAGTAAACTAAGCTGTTCTCTGGTGAGAAGTTGACAGAGCAAGCGCAGACATGAAGAGCGACGCGAGACCATGCTCGGGCCTGTCTCACCCCTCCACCGTCTGAAACCTTGTTACCCTCCAGCAGTGTGAGGGATCTGTCTCTCTCTTTCCTGGGCAGGCATGGCTATGATTAAATGATGAGCACACTTCGATTATTCATATAGATTCTTCTGCTTGTTTCGCTCAGCAACACTAGCACCGCTGAAGCAGGAATGTGAGTTTGGGCTCTTTGATCGTACAGGATATACCTTGTGATGGTACGTTTGTAGAAGTCTTTTTGTCAGTTAGACTTTATGTAGAAATGTGAAAATATGCAAATGAGACATGCCCCCCATAAAAAAAAAAAGACAAGATAAAAAGTGTATACGGGTGTAACTACAATTTCAACTTTCAAGCAAAATTGCATAAAAAAATAAATAAATAAATAAATAAATAATTTAATTAAATAATTAATAATATCTGAATTTCTAAAGACTATTTTAAATTACTTTTAATAAATAAAAAAAAAAAAATATATATATATATATATATATATATATATATTTAGTATGTACTAAATAAACATGCTTTTGCTTTGATAGAAATGGTAATGTCTTAAATTAATTTTGCACCATTCCTTTGATTTAAAAAAACTTTCAGAATTTAAAATCATATATAATTATATTTGTATAGTTGAAGCGTGTTTTGATTTTGGTTTGTGTCTATTATATTTTGGTTAGAAATAATAAATAATTGAATGAGATCATTAAATTTCTTTTGCGCTTCAAGAATATTTATTATTATTTTCCAAAAACATGCATTTACCAAAGAGGTTCCCAAGCCCCTTAGGTGTTAAATATTTACTTGTACACACAAGATTTTGACTTAATATTTTAATAATTTAAAGAAACATTAGCATGTTATTTGTTTCTCTGATGTTAGTTTAAGGTCACATGAAAATTTAATCATATTTGTGATTTTTTTTTTTTTTACAATTTATATAGAGGCCTAATGTTTTTATTAATACAACTGTAATCATGGACGACATTATACATTACATTAAATTCATTTGCAGTATTTGATTTCATTTATTTTAGTTTTAATTCAATAAATTGTGCATTTATTTTAATTATTAGCTTTTTATGAAATCATGGACCTCCTGCAGTTGAGCACTTGTTTGTTGAATTTGCAGTAGAACTGTTGACTGTAATAAATAGTGATACTGTGATATGTGATTGTGTACAGTCCATCCACAGCATTAACTGTTGGAGAACAGACAGAGAGGAAAAGAAAAAGGGGCGCACACATGCAGTCTCCCCGTGCCCAGACTGTGGTGTGAAGTGGCGGAAGTTGACATGATGGAGAGTGTCAGAGTCAGGCCTGTGAACGTTTAACTCTCATCTCTTATTCACTCACAAGCTCTGCACAGCTGCACCGTACGAGAGAACGCTGATTTATTTTGCATGACAACTATGAATTTTAAGCATGGCATATTTAAAAAAAAGAAAAAAAAAACTGTCCGCCTTTGCTAAATGTTATTGCTCTTTAGCGGAGGGTGCTCTCTGAAGATCTAATGCGAGGTTTAGACCTGCTGAAACAAAATCTGGAAGATATGGAAAGTCTCATTTTTATTTTAACCACAGACAGGCCACTTTTTCAGCAGCCTTATTTAATTAGCCATTTCCCCATTAGTTTCTCTAAATATAAACAAACCAGCTTTGAGATTAATTCAACTTTGACTCGAAAATTAAATAAATACAGTAAATAAATGTGAAAGTGACATCGAGTGTTCATTATTTACGACTAATAAGGCCTGTTCATTACAAACATTATAACTATAAAGACAAATACTATAATATTAGTGTTCATATCAGTGCACAATAATATTCTGTTTATTATGAGCATGTGCTTATAATAAATGCTCAGGCTCTTTAAAGCAGGATGATATCTGAATGGTATAACAGTGCCTTTTCTGATTGGTGGAATTATCTTTAGAATTATGGGTAGTGTAGTGTTAATTCTGATATTAAATACGTTTTTAAAATGAAGAAAATGCGAAGTGTGGCAGAAATATACAACAACATCTCACAATCTTGGTGGATCTGTATATAAATTGTTACTAAAAATCAACGTCTCTATGAATAATATTAAAAGGACTTCTCACAGTTGCGTTTTTTCTTTCTAGCGCATTTCATATGATGTTGCAGAAGACATTGACATTGAATACAATGTAGGCGGAAAAAAAAGTCACAATATGGTGAGTCCTCAGTTCTTCGAAATTCTCCTTAGTACACATCCAAAAGAGTGTGTATAATCTCATTTAAAGTCTTGCAGTCAGCACGAGAGGGGCTTCAGGCAAGAGGGGCTCTAAATGGTATTCCCATAACAGCTTAGTTGATGTATATTTTTAATATCCAGCAATATTACAGGCTCCTGTAATAAAGAGAGAAGGGGGAGCGCTGATGGCAGCTATAACCGCACATCAAACAGAATCCCCCTTCATTCGTTTCAGCAGCCAAAGAACAGCACCTAACTATTATTAAACAAACCAGGGAAAGCCACAGGGAGACAGTTTGATATTCACAACATGTGTGAGTAAATGTTGTCTTTCACAAGAAACATGTATGTGTTTTGCAGAAAAGTGACATTATATTCAATATCGGTAAAATTCTTGAAAATGGTAAACACAGTGGTAAAGCGACTGTACTTTTTCATACAGAATTTAATGCTGATGTTTAAATAAATATCCTTTTTTAGTGTTATCATATTGTTTAGTCATGCGTCTTTATTTTTAGGGTATGCATTAATTGATAAAATTAATATACAATGGGTGCCTTAATACATTATTACATGCCATTACAAGACAAAAGCACCCGCTACAGGTGAATAATAAAACATGAATTGGGATGAAAAAATGGTTGAAGGAATGTAATTATTAGAAAAAAGTATTTAAAGGCAAAGTAAGCAATTTTTCTAAAATGTTTTAGGAAACACGGTCCGGGCCAAGGAGAAAAAAAAACCTTGTAGCCAATCAGTAATAAGGGGCGTGTCTACTAATGATGTGGAGGAGAGTGCGTTCAGTGAACAGCCGAGTCGAGCGAGAGAAAGATACAAAACAAAAGAGGAAAATGTCTTTGGAATGATACAGAAGTAGGACCTGTGTGAATACCAGATCAGCTTTCCAGCACTGGAGAGAATGTTTGTTTTGGTCATTTCAAATATCATAACTGGCCTTTAAATGGTAATATTTCCACAAATATATTCAATGAAACTCTAGACGGCGCAGTCTGACAGGTCTAGCTCGATCTGATAAAATTACATCATTATCACGTGGTACAGCTGATTTGTTCCTTTTGTGTCAGCAGCCAATGAGCTTGCTGCTCAATACTCAATACTTGGCTAGTGTTTGCTGCAGCAGTTGCAGCTTGCTTTAGAAACCCTCCTCCTTCCCCAGCTCCACCTATAAAGATCTGCTATGGAGTGATTCATGCTATGTGAGGGGTATTACACATATGTTAAATGTTACATGTGTAAATCTCTACTGCAGCCCAGTCTTACAGCAATTCGTACATATTTTACGAGGTGGCTAATTTGTAAAAGTTCGTATGACCTCACTCGTACAAATTATACAATTTTTGCTAAACCGTTCATATTTCGTGAGTAACCAATTCGTATAAATTTGTACGAATTACCTACACATAAATCTAACTGTTACTGGGGTTTAGACAAATCGTACAAAATCGTACAAGTGAAGTTGTATGAATTAGCACGGATATTCACCTCGTACAAATACGTATGAATTGGCCGTGAGACTGTGTCTGTGTAGCGGATCTGTTCCATCCGCCGAGACCAAATATATTAACATTGTCATGTACATTACCTTGCAACACCCTCAGAGAGTTGACATTTTCATGCTAACTGTTTACTGTTAAGAAACGTGAATAAAAAGGGTTGAAACTTCCCTGTTGACAAACATAACATTAATTTGCTACCATTCAAAAATGTACGATTCTCAGAAAGGTAGCTATTTTTGTGCATGTGATATACTAAACGTTCAGCTACTGTCTTGAAAGGAAGCATCACATTTGAACATGTAATCAAGGCAAGCATGCAAAAATGTTTCTCTCCCTTTCTACACACACGCACACACAAACAAACGATGAGTCAGAGCGTGGCGCATATGTAGCCTTCAATGGGCTTTATTGTCAGTTCAATGAAGCATATAAGTGGAGTTTAGAGACGTACACGGGTTAAAAAGCATGAAAGATGATCGTCTGATGGAGATTCAGAGACTCATTATAGCGGCTAAACAGGCAATGACCTTGGAGTCAAAAAAGGTAAATATTTATATTTTTATACAGTGTGCGAACCGGAAATGACAAAACTGTAATCACGCATCATCCGCATTCTTTCAGAGCACACACAGCAACTCAGCCTTAAAATATTCTAGGGAATTTGGACCAGTATTTACGGCTTGGGTGTGAATTAACGATGATAACTCCATTTGTGTTTTCCACTTTGATGGCCATGTTGAATATGATTAGCGTGTATGGCGTATGAATACAGAGGCTGCAGCAGCAACTCTGGGTGTATATAATCCATTTCAGCCCTCATTTTATCACCAGTACAGGGGCACCCTGGGAAACTAGGCCACCTCGTCACATTGCCACGCCTGAGTGGGCCATCTACCCCCTTCTCTCTCACAAACACACACACTCATTGCCTTCTCTGTGCCGGCCAATGAAGTGAGGTATATTCTCTAGATTGGGAGGGGCAGCACAATTGTGTGTGTGTGTGTGTGTGTGTGTGTGTGGTTGGTGGAGTGCAGCAGGCTGCCATGCTGAAGCAATTCCCCTTTTTTCTTGCACAATTGGTCACAGTCTGAGCATGTGCTCTCTCTGATACTGAAGGCGAGGGAGTGCCATCAGACCCACACAAGGACAAGCATGATGATATATATATATAAAAACAAGCAGCCAAACCTCTTTTCTATCAAGCTTAATGATTAAACATCACTAAGTCTGTCTATATTTTTAAAATACACAATCATAATCATTGAAAGAAAGAAAAAACCCCCCGTAAATCATAGTTAATGGAAGTCTTCCACTGTAGCTCTCTTTGGTGCATTCATGAGAGACTATGAAAGAAGCAAGCTGAATCATGAATCATGTTCTTTTGAGTCAGCTTGTTTTGAATTAATCAACTAAAATACTAAATGCAATATAATAATATTGATTTCATTTTGACCATATACTGCCCTAGAAATTCTAAGCAAATTAAACTATTTATTTCACCATTCCATCTGTAAAATGATAGTATATTTTAAAGGGACAGCTAGCACAAATAAAATAAAATAAATTCTGGTGTTCCCCAAGGCTTTGTCTTGGTCTGCTCTCATGATGCAGAACACAAGAGATGATGGACAACTTTTATGGAGGAATCTTGACAGACCCTGTCTCAAATCATTTTCACAGTAAGGAAAAATACAGTCTTCATTTAATTTAGTTCGTTTTTGCTGATCTAAATGGGTAGTGATGACAAAAGAAAAGTGACATAATGGGAATAGGCTACTGGTGGCACTGCTCTATTGGTTTAGTCTTCTCCTCATGCCAGAGTGAGCAAAGATTCTGTGTAGTGGGTTTAATGGAGGGGATGTAAGTCTATGCCTGCTCAACAAATAAACAGTTCACCAAGGAGCACAATACCGTATACACAGCAGTCAACAGGGCAGAAGACCCTCAGGCCCAGACACACACTCAGTCACACACACACACACACACACGCCTTAGATAGAGTGGCACAGACCAAACAAAGACAAACAAAAACATGTACATATAATACATTTCTATTAATAGCAATCTGAACATGTCACTCACACACAAACACACATAATCAAACACACTCCACTTGACAGGGTCTTACTTTTAACGGTGAGGTACATGCTCTTGCTGATATCGGCTCCCACGTCATTGCTGACCTTGCACAGATAAAATCCAGCATCTTCCTCCAGGACGTGTTTTATGAGCAGAGAGCCCTTCTCCAGGAGCTGGATACGTGAGCCGGAATTCAAGGCGATGGGCTGAAACTGAGGTACTCCAGCACCTGAGACAGAAACCGCAAACAATGTCAGGTTTATATACACTACATATTTATAATGTTCAATTTAACTTAATTCCATTAAACATCTGATGGTCCAGCAGCATTACACCCATTTTATGATCAATATCAACTATGTTGTGTTTACATCTGATGATTTCTTTATTGGATTTGAAGATCTCTGAAGGGAATTGTCATGTCTGGATTAGGATTAGATGACTCAGTGGGTTCAGTTGTATGGAATAAACCATAATACCATATGAGCAACTTAATCTGGCAAAGCTACAGCCTGTCTGGGCAACAAAAACAAAAAAAAATCCTGACTGTCAAGAATAATAGTTACAGACGTTACAGGATATCCACCTGTGGAAACAAGCTATTTTCTGTGAATGTGCACGACATCTCGATTCATCAGCCACTATACAGTAGGTGCATTAAACGGTAAAACTATTTGTGCTGCAAACTATAATCGTTTATAATTAATGTGCAAGAAAGAGCAGTTTGTGGTATCACACACGTTTGTACAGCTCAAAATAAGTGATGCAGATGAAATTGTGCTAAATGCTAAATGCTAATTGTGAATAAGCGTGCACCTATTTACATATTATTTAACATATACGGATTTACTATCAAATCGGAAGCTTGTAAAACGTTTGGATCAGAGTTGTCGGGAAGTTCTGTTTTACTTGCAAGTTACGCGGAATCTACTCCTTTATTTACGAATGTTTTATGAATGAGGCCCAATACCGCTCTAACCTCATGGACTCCATCTGACCCTCTTTTCTTTCATCTAAGCCCTGTTTAACGTCACCCTCTCAATGAGCTGCCCGGTTTTTTTGTTGTTGTGTATATGGATTTCCATTTGTGAGCTTTAATCTACAATGTGTAGTGAGGGCTTCAAACGCTCAGTCCCCTTAAAGAGGAATCAAGGTCATGCGAGTCACCTGCTCCTGCTCTAATCCAGTAATCCGGCTTCTTTGACCATGGCCTCAATGCAAACACACACCTGTGCCCAGCCCACCTGTCCAGATCACCTCTAAACCTGACTAAAGTTGTGTCCACACCAAATGTGTCTGCATTGGGTCACCGTTAATATATGGTCCTACCTTAGGTTAATTAGAACTTGATAAAAAAACCTTGCCAATAGCATAACTGCAGCTTTAGAGCAGCTGTACTGTTTATCATTCAAATAGTAGCTCTTCTATTTTTGTTCATACTGTATGCAGCTGTTCTGTTCATACAAGGCGTATAAATAATAACAGCTGGAAATAGTTGTTGGAAATAACTAAATACTTTATGAGAGGAAAATAATAATGCTTATTATAATGCAAAAAAGCTTATTTTTTCTGTGGGTATTGGCAACCTGATCTCACGGCAATTCGTACATATTGTGGTAGGTGGCTAATTTGTAAAAATTCATAAGATTTATTATAAATCATACGTATTTTACGAGATGCCAATTCGTATGAATTTGTACGAATGACCTAAACCTAACCCCGCCCCTAAACCTACCCATCACGTGGTTTTATACAAATCGTACGAGTGAGGTCGTACGAATTGGCACAAATTTGGATACCGATATGTACGAATTGCTCGTGAGACTGGAAAAAAAATTTAACTTTCAAATTCTTTTGTGAGATTCACCGGTTTCTCTACAGAAATTCTTAATTGCAAGAAAATGTCATATTAATTAGACTTTTGTACTTTTGCTCATAGACATTGATAATATACAGCAAGAAAAATATACAATTACATATTTGCGAATTTTAACATACCTTTTGAGTGGTTCCATACTATAGTGGGGATTGGGTTTCCCTTTGCCGAACAATTCAGGATCACTGATTTCCCATATATGCCATCCTGGTCTCTTGGCTGTACCTCAAAATGTGGTGGAACTGAACATAAAAAGAGTTTATTTTTAAAAACACGTATAACATAAAAACACAATTAAAAATGTATATATATATATATATATATATATATATATATATATATATGTTTATAGACAGTTTAAAGAAAAAATATTTTATTTTTAAAAACAATTATAACAAAAAAACAAAATTAAATCTTTATATATATATATATATATATATATATATATATAGGTTTAGAGACAGTTTAAAGAAAAAATATTTTATTAAAAGAAAAATATTATTTTTTTCAACCAAAATATAGTATAACCTGGGAGCTTAATTGTTCTACACTATATTTTTCACTATATTTTTTTATATAAGAATGCATCATTTACAGCGAATAACCATGAATTTGCATTCCCAGAATTCCCTGCTTTACATTTCAAATTTGATGTTTTTTTGTTTAAACAATTATGTTTCTATTTTGTTTTTTCTTATTGGTTTTGTACATCATGTTTGTATGTTACACCCAATGTTGTCAAATTAATGTTTATTGCGTTATTTCAGTTTAATATGTGATGGTGTTCAGTGTTTGTGTGAGTGACTCTGAGCTCTCATTACCACCTGCTTTTGGTGGTTGTCATTGTATTACAAAACAGATTTCAGTAGTTCAATTGGCTGATATAATAACATTATATCAGTTCATTTTAAATTAAAGTTGAAACCGTAAAACCTAAAATACTGCGATTGTATTTTTTACAGTAAAATACCGGCAACCACAGAAGATTTTATATAAATTTGTAGATTGCAATAATTTTGTACAACAAAAAGGAATAAGAATAGCTAAATTGATCTCAAACCTTTAACAATGAGCTGTATACTATGTTCGACGGCAGCAGCCTCGTTACGGGCGATGCAGGTGTAACTGCCGTTATGAATTTCCGACAGGTTTGAAATGCGTAATGAGCTGGTAAAGTCTATGTTGTCTATGGTGACACCCAGGCTGGCATTGATTGGTCGTCCATCTTTGTGCCAGGTTATAGACATCGGCAGGTCGCCGGATATGACCACGCAGGGGATGAAGACACGCTGACCGATGGAAGCGCTCTGAGAGTCTGAGTGTTGGATCAGAGGGGGCACTGAAAGAGAGTAACACAGATGCTGTTAGAAATGCACCACCGGATAAAGTCAAAAACACAGCAAGCAATGCAACTATAATTTAAAATGTAAACGTATTATTTTTTGATTTAGAGTATGGCTATGACTGTACATTTATGTCCCCCACTGACTAAATGTGATGCAACTTTATGAAGAACGCTACATGTAAAATGAGCAGTTGGGGTATTCTAAGCAGTTATGACAAACAGCTCAGAACGCACTTAATATGGGCTGGTGGACAGAACATATGTGATCTCACATGTACAATTATCTGTGATTTGCAATAATAAGGCTCCAGTCGGCCTTCATAACAAGTCATTACAGCTCCGAATCTAGAGATTTCACAGAGGAGGAGGAGGCATAATGTGAACCAATGAGAGAGAAACAGAGCAACGAAAGACAAAATAAAGAAGACTATAAAAGGGCTCTTTCGTCTCCCAGTAAATTCAGCATAATGCATTCCCCGGGGACTTTCGCAAGCATGGTGCTAGTCAGCCTGTCGTGTTTGAGAATCAATGAGTTAAAATAACATGTGAATTAAATAAGCACTGAAGTGCTGCTTTATTTCAAACAAAATGGGGATAATGGACTCCAGGGAATCCCTTCGCACGCTTCAGAATTTTAAGCATGAATGGAGCAAATTAGCTAACTCAATCACATCAGGGTTTTTTCTGTCTTTATGACTTTGAACTCATAAAAACAGATGTTTGCTTGGTTATTACATAAGAACGGTATCAAATATTTGCAGTATAACTAGTATCTATTTTAACTTTAACAATATAAATGTCTGTATTTTTCTAATTGGTGCTCTAACTGTGCTTTGAGGTAAGGCTTACTATAACTATGAAATTCTGCAAATATCAGCATCTTTGCAGAACTTGTAATTGTGTAATTGGTACTGTGAGTAGCTTTTTTTTTAGTCGATACATCCACTCATATTGATTACATTGATTATTTTTTTATTTAAAAAATAAATAAACAAAAATTATATATATATATGTGTGTGTGTGTGTAAAAAAAAAAAAAAAAAAAAAAAAAATATATATATATATATATATGTATAATATGTAGAAGTGTTTTTTGCATAAAAGTAAGTCTTAAAACTATAGATAAATAAGAATTTTTATGACTGCAGAAATATGTTAATTTAGTATATGCATTATTCCACCAGTCACCAAACATTGTTTTTACACACTTTTTAAAAAAAAATTCATCCAGATACAATCCAGATTTTTTCTTCATCTTGAAGACGTTGCCAAAGTTCTTCTGGATTGACAGACAGACTGGATGATGATCAGATCAGATCTCTGTGTGGAGCACTGGCTGTATATATATATATATATTAAAAAAATGATTTTTTTTCAAAGGGTTACTCATACACATAATCTGAATATTTTACGTCTGAAAAAATATTGGGATTAAAGGGAGTAAATTTTAAAACAGTAGGATATAAAAAGACCACTTAATGTTTCCAAAGAAAAATCTAATTAATTTTTAACATTCATTCATAGTTAATTTGGACTGTTTCATAGGCAATTATATTTATATTTTACATTATATTTTTACACTTGCATTTTCATGTAAAGTTTGCTTCTATAATACTACAGTACAGTAGATATTTAGTTCATAAGGTCTTCTTAAAGGTCATTATTGCATGGTTGCATTGGTGATTTTTGGTTGCTTACTGGCCTAAAGGTTTTAATATTTGTCTGAATGATTGGGAATTTCACTTGAGGGTTAAAGAGTTCCTCAAAGAGAAAGTCACATGAATTTTCTGTGTTTACAAACAGAAAGCTATTTGGTTTTAAAGTGACTTTGTTGTGAGGAACATCATATTGCTTAACTACACCAGCAATGGGCCATTTTTGGGCCGTGGAATTTCACTGAAATGATTGTGACACAACCATAAGTCAAAAAGCCTACTCTCAACAAGTTTCTTTGATAAGGTCTGACCTTTCCTTTAACAAGACACATGATTTCAGTTGCCTTTCATGTAGCACAGATGTCATGGGACAAGTGTGCCAAGGTAGAGGTGGGGATTTATGAACTGTGACTCATACGATTGAGCATGAGTGATACTAACCCTAAAAAACACCACTGAATATGTCCCGATATTACAAATCTAGTCTTGAAACGGCTGACTTCCACTTAGGTAGCAGTACCTTTCACTGTCACGTGGACGCTCCTGTGAATTTGTTTCTCTGGATCCACTAACACGTAGCATGTGTACTCCCCCTCATCCAAGTTTTGCACATTGGACAGCTTCAGTGTGCCATTGTTCTCAAAGGCACGTTGGCGATGGTTAAACGGGAGCAGGTTGGAATCCTTATACCACTTAATAGAGTAGTACGGGTAACCAATGATGCGACAGTGTATGAAGGTGTCTCTTCCAGCGATGGCAGTAACGTTTTTCATTGGTCGAATACTGGCAGGACCTGTTGTGAAAAAGATCTATCAGTACACAGTGCCTCAGAAAGTCAGCTGAAAGGCTTATGTATTACGTGTCAATAACTCTATTCTCAGCTATTTGCTCTATTTTCTAAACAAATTGACTGTAAATAGCTAACTAAACAACTAATTCAAATGTATCCTAAATTCAAAGACTCAAGGAGGGATTCACTTAAAGGGATACCCGCCTAAAAATTCACTGATCATGTACTCACCCTCACGCTGTCCCAAATATGTATGTTTTTGAAATGAACACAAACAGAGAATTTTAGAAAAAATATCTTTCTCTGAAGTCCATATCAAAAAATATGTAAAACATACATACAGTAATGGTGAACCATACGACCCCTGCTGATAAATCAATGTCTTCTAAAGCAAAACAATAGGCGTGTGTAAGAAAATTATTAATGTTTTAAACATGTATCTACAGTATATGTTTATACAAACTTTAAAATACTAATATTTTAAGGTTTATATACTCACTTTGTGAAACTTGTGTGAGAACTGATGGTCCTCTGTGGTTCTTAAACCAGTTAAATCAAATGCTTATCATGCATCAGAACATGCTGATGTTGCGTAAACTCATGAAACAACCGGCCGGAAGCACTGGTTTATGGTTTAAAAGTTTCAAATAATAGTATTTTTCCTGACACACACCTATCATTTTTCTTTATATAAAATTGATTAATCAGCTGGAGTTGTACGGATTACCGTCAGGTTCGTTTTGGATGTTTTTTTATATCATCACCTATAAAGGGGCCATCCTCTTGGATTATATAGACTCAGTAGCCAGATTTTCATTACAGATTTGCGCAAAACTTTTGATAAATGATGATAAAAAAGTATTGCGAAATGGCGCTGTTTCCATTAACCAACGTTATGCGGCTAAGACGTAACCTTTTGCCTCTCGCGATAAATCATAGCAATGAATTTTGGGCGAGATTTAATGGATTTTGGATAGATTTATATAAAGGAGGCATGTAAATCCATCTTTACAGAAGCAGCATGGAAAGATCGTTCAGAAACGTGCGCGGCGAGGCTGGAATAAACACAAGCATCAACCCGAATGGCCGCAAACAGCTTCAAAAAGCCTTTTAAACCCTAGAACAAACATGTAATAGTTTTTTCTTGGAGGTTATAATACATAGAAGAAAGATCACATGACTTTTCACATATGCCAAGTGACCTGTAAATGTGAAAAAAATTGCGTATATAGGCATATTTTCAATTCACAATTGTAATTTGCGCAATTTGAAGAGTAATGGAAACACAGCTAGTGATTTTTTTTAAGAGAGTTGTATGCATCTGGCATGACATGAGGGTGAGCACATAATTAGAGAGTTTTGATTTATGGGAGGAGTATCCCTTTAAGGGCAGGCGGAGTTTAACATTATGTAACTGAGCAAAACGTAACAATGGGAGGAAAGGCAGTAGAACTTCGAGAACAAACAACTAATTCCAACAAACAAATAAATGGTGTGTTCACACCGAGGAAGTCTATCATACCTGCAAGAGCTATCCTTTACCGTTCTCATTCATGTATTTGCCATTCATTCCCTTTCTTTCCCAAATTAGGCAAAGGAGATTTGCATTAAGTGCAAATAGTGATAAATATAATTTAGTTGCATTGGTTACATCAAAATATAATCATTTTTTTCTGGCTTAACTTACAATAGTGAGTTAGCGTAAATAGCCTTTTCAAACAAGACAGGCTATTGGTGTTTTAGACACTCTTAAAAACTAACTTGAACTTTGGGGAACAGTAAACTGCTATTTTAAATTGAACATTAAAAGGGAAAAATGCTTTTTTTGATATACTCTATTTACAGCATCTGTCAACTGGGGCTAAATGGCTAACACGTTACAGCTAAACCTTGACCCCTTGGTATGCACTGATAGCAATTGAACTGCTGTATGCTGCAGTACTGTAAGCCAATAGACAACAATAATCTGGTTCCGGAAATAAAAGTTCCTTTCAGTTTTCCAAAGGGAAATGGATTTTTAACAATAACTTCTAATCACTTAAAGACAAACCTACTGTGCATTGTGATGTTGGTGCTATATGCTTTTGCTAAAGCTAACGGTTTACATTATTACAGACTGCAGTAATTTTAAAATAATCATGTTACAACTAAATTTGTGGCGAAAAGCTGCCCATGATGCTGTACAGAATATCTTTGGTCGTGGCGAGCAAACTAAATAAATAAGCTTGCAGGGAATATCTACTCCAAACATACTGCACTTGATTCAAATAAAAGTTTGTGATTCAACTTGTACCTGATTGGTTTGGTTTATGGCTTATGATGCTTTAGTTAAGACTATTTAAAAGTCCCTGTAGGAAAAGGAATGGAAAAATGGGCGCCACTGCTGCTATGGTGGTGTGTTTGGAGCTAAACTGCAGGACATTGACCTTCCGGAAGCAGGACTGGACATCTGTGCTCTATACCATGCATTCCTACTCGACTACAATCTCTAACTCCATCAGAAGACGGATCACTAGAGCTCTACTGCCTTCACTCCCACTGCTTGTCTCCATAATATCATTTGCATGAAGTGAAACTCTGCTCTTTGTTGTGCCATCAATGGTCACTGCTCAAATTTTATTGAAAACAAATCGCGTAAAGTTGCTTTCTTGTGGCGAGCTGTTGACAATGAGAACATACCTTTTATCCATACTGCAACTACAACCTAAAACAACAAAAGTCTCCTCCTAACTCAAATTTTAGTATAGAAAGCAGACAATCTCTGAACAATTGTGAAATTGTTGTGTGTGCTTGTGGTGTGGTGCGGGTGTTTTTGAGGAGCTGATCTGACAAGCACCTCTTACGTTTATTCGGGCCTGGTAGGAGACCGATCCGGCCGAGTTGTTGCAGGTGCAGCGATAGACGCCCCCATCGGTGACCTGTGTGTGAGACACGTTCAGGTAGCTGAGCACATGGCCTTCCGTGGTGATGATGCGATCCATGCGGTGGTTGCTGTCTTTGATGACGGGGTCATCGTCCAGCGTCCAGGTGACGGTGGGGAGGGGGGTTCCTTTCACGTGACACACCAGTGATATGGGCTCATTCGGGCTCACCACCTTCTCGCTGAAGGCAGAGAGGATCTTTGGCGTCCCGTCTAGAGAAGTGGAAAACAGATTTGACAGCTTTCTGACATTTTTGCAAATGTTTACATACAGCACTATGCATTGAGTATAAATACAGAGCGTGTATTTTCACTAACTCTGCCCACCAACAACGTATTTTTTCTCCCTATTCAAATCTCACATCAGAAATGTTGAAAAAAAAAGTATCAGGTCAGGTTACTAGGTATAAAGAGAGCTTTATTGTCCCAATAAGGTGACATCCATTTAATAATTTGAATTAAAATTATAATTTACACTCAATACATTATTACTGAGTTGCAGATAATGGCCACTATTTGCAATAAAGCATTGTACACAATACAACACCTGAATAAATGCTTTTTCTAGTCATTGTTAGTTAGTTGTTAGGTCATAAGGGCCACAGAGCAATGCTAACATATGCATAATAATATGTCTAATAACTATATTCCACACCTTAAATCCTAAAAAAAGTACAGTAAGGTACGGTAGATGCTAACACTTAATGTAAAAGTTCACTCACTGTTTACATTAAGTGTAAGTGCTATCTAATTAAATACACAGAGCACACAGTACAGTAAGAGTCTGAGGCAAAATCACTGACTTTGCTGTGCAAGTTGACAATAAATTGTTGAATTTATGGAAATTAAATTATTAAATATTTTGATACTTTATGCTAAAATGTCTGAATTAAGCAAAACTTTAAAGATGCATGTATAGCTACTGTACTGTATGTCACACAGTGGGCATGGAAAGTATTCAGACCCCCTTAAATCTTTAAGTCTTTGTTATATTGCAGCCATTTTCCTCGTTAATGTACACACAGCACCCCATATTGACAGAAAAACACAGACTTGTTGACATTTTTGCAGATTTATTAAAAAATAAAAACTGAAATATCACATGGTCCTAAGTATTCAGACCCTTTGCTCAGTATTTAGTAGAAGCACCCTTTTGATCGAA
>JAUMHP010000068.1:2453851-2466622 GCA_032361065.1 Enteromius trimaculatus
AACCTCCAACTACACCCCCTGATCACCCCCTGTTCCAGTTACTCTCATACATACTGCTGTTACTAAATGTAGCGATGCCATTCCTGTTACATGACTACTTAGTGAAGTGAAAAAAGCGTTGTTACCAATGTCCTGTTACACATTTGTACTTACACACACCATTCAGAGAGGTGTTACATGTGTGTAGTTACAGTAATATTACAGCTGTAGGTAAACTTGCCTTGCCTTGTCTCTCTCTCATCTACACATTCCAGATGTGCATAGCCCTTAGCATCTCAACCAGATCCAACAGGTACTTATACTTTGATAAAGCTGAAATCAAAACCTCATTCTGAAGCACGCAAATAACGTGTCAGGAAATATTGTTTGACCGCAAATTCAAAAGAAGACATGCATTGTGCGTTGGTCATACTTTCTCTAGAAAAACCTGTAATAATAAGAACAGTTAAAAGTCTTGCTATGTGCAAATATGAAATAAGGCATAAGATAGTTTAAGATCTGAAGTGTCATCAAAATTACCTTAGTGAAGCTACAAACAGAAGATAGTAAAATTATGATGTCTACAAAATGCAGCAGGATCTTCTCAAAGCCATCTCACGTTGGTGATATCTTGAAATGATGAGAACGCTACAATACGTACAGTATTTTTGGAGGAGTGTGTGCCCCAGTGACATATGAGTCATATTATAATTGTTCTGTTCCCTGAGAATCAAACGTTCAGACACATTCTTTATTAGTATTCACTTTAAACATACATTTCCTAGTATATAAATACACTACTGTCAGGGCTGTGAGATTTTAGTCACACCTCAGTTTTGTCCAGCCCAGCTCGTACATATTTTACGAGGTGGCTAATTCATAGAAATTCGAACAACCACACTCGTATGAATTCATGTGAGTTTTGATCTACACCTAACCCCACCTCTAAATCCACCCTTCACTGGGGTTTAGACAAATCATACAAAATCGTACAAATGAGGTTGCACAATTTGTAAGAATTATACGTACAAACACGTACGAATTGGTCGTGAGACTGCGCTTATTTGTCTCCTAATTTGCCGCTTTTTATTAGTGAAACACTTCCTTCCACTGTAGAAAGAGAAGCCGCTGACATCTGGCGAAAATGGCGTCATTTGGAATCAAAGTCCCGCCCAATCTCCCGCAGACCCAATCACAAGCTCACCATTATGACACCACACCCCATTTTTATAGTCATCTAATAACTAGTTGAAAGAAAACCTGAACGAACACTTGAACATACAGTACATCAGCATGATAAAAACTAATTCAAATGACGGAAACCGTCTTTGTTAAAGATGTATTTGAAGTGTAATTTGATTATTTAGGCACGCTTGATGTGGATGCGTTGTTTACATTCAGATCAAAACTGAACAGCATACATTGCTCGCGTATTCGATGCTCTTCAAAATGGCTCAAGGGTGGCGTGACATGAACAACGTGAGTGACATACAGTAAATGTTCATTCTTGGATTACCTATCTTTAATACATTTAATGGAACCTATTTTAAAATCTGAACCAACCCAAATCTTTGTGATGCATAGGCCACATTTGATTTTCATGTATTTTTGAAAATGCACAACATTTTGAACCATATTTAACATCAGTTTTGAACCATATATATGCATATATGCATAAGCTAGACTAATGTGTCAGACAACTACATGCACAATGAGTCTCTTAAGAAATGTTGGAAAGCGCACTGAAGACGCTGGGAGAGACGCAGTGGAGCTGGTGGCGAGTGGCCTGTTCTCTGTGGTAGTCCTGCTCAGCTGGAGCATAGCAACAGACCTGCCCTCCCTATAAAAATAGGATGGGCCTCAGCGAGACCGCTCGAACACAGAGGTTACAACGCGCACTTCTCTTCATTGATTATGCGCCACAGCCCTGGAGTGAGCCGCTTACAAGACACATCTCCTCATCCCTCTATCTCTCTCTCTCCGCACACGTCATGTTTTCCTGCCATTTTCCCCCTTTCTGCTAGTGTCTCACATTTGGGCCGTTTCCTTGCCTACACACACATAAATATTTCAAACTGAATTGTCTTCTTTCTTCGTGTGAGGGTTTTTGAAAACATTATTCTTCCATCTTTTTGGAATGAAATGTTAATATTGTACTGGCTGATGGAGGTGCTCGGGAAAAAAGGGATAAGAAAGAGACGAGCTAAAGGTATAGAGATGCGGTACGGAGATGATATAATGAACTAAATCTCAAGATTTTCCAGCTCTATTCTAAAGATGTGCAGCAAGCTGAAATGGAGGAAAAGAGAAATGAGCACCCTTCCTGTCTGTAAGGAATGATTTACTGCTTTCATTCAATTGGCAGCGGGGCTTCGCTGACCATTTCTGTGGCAGCCAATCACGTCCTCAAACGCAAACCCCTTCTCTCAACATGTCACCGATGCATTCGAATAACTTGATGTTTTACTTTTCATCGTAATGTCACCAGAAAACCACAAATGAGATTTGTTTAATATCGCAAATGTTTCTCTGAGCAATGAGATTAAATAAGAGTGCATGTGTAGAGCTTTCTCCTGCTCTCCAGACTTTTCTCCAAAGAAATATGCCCATGCATCCACACGCATATTGACTTCCCTCAACTAAATTACATTTTCTGAAGAAAAAGCCTGTGCGAAACTCAATGCTTGTTGCCAGGGTGTTGCAGTGCTGAGGTGGTTTTAGTATGTTGCTAGAGCTTTGGCAAGTGTTCTAGAAGGTTGCTGGGGTGTTGCCAGGTGGATGCTAGGGTGTTTTCAAGAACTGTATAAACTGAAAATAAAACGACAGCATCATTTATTTAAAGTGCATTTTTATAAGCGGAAATCATGGTTAAACCTGCTTGGTTCAGTTTGGCTAAAAACGAAATAAATTAAGAAATTAATAATGTTTTTTTTTTATTATTTTAAAATAAGTAAATAAATATTTTTGACTACCTTTACACAATACAAAACAATTATGTTTTTTTTTTTGTTTTATTATTCCTTCCATTACATCATAATAAATTTCTTTATAGTTAAAAATGTGTTTACAATAAAACTCTATTATAATAAAGTATGTTGATCAATATAATAAACTACTGCATAATAACTTTTTTTCAAATTTTTTTACATATATCGCATCACAAATGAATGTGTTTACAATAAAATATATATTACAATAAGTATGTTGGTCTATATAAAAAACTAGTGCATACTAACTAATAAAAATAAAAGATAAAATAAAATAAAATAATATTTATTTGTTTAGAGGGTTTTTTGTCTATATATATATTTTTAGTCTCTGGTTTCTGCTGGTTTTTTCTGTATTCTGTAGCTCTGTGTCTAGAGTTTCACAAAGGATGTCAACGACTCAAACTGCGGTTTCCAACAGATTTCTGCAATAAAAAGCAAAATAAACTCTGGTATCCACATCATTTACATGCTTCTAATGCCATAACAAAAACCACATTGTTTGTCAGATTTTATTTCTTACAAAAAATGTTAAGCGTACACAAACTTTAATAAAAACCACAGCGATTCTTAACTTCGCCAGGTTTGTTCTGAGCGTGCAGGAGATCACAGGTGTTCATGCGATCTCTCTTTTAATTGCTCCATGAAAGCTCTGGATGAACGATAATAATCTTGATAATGAACTGTCCACCTCTACAAAAAGTTATGTGATCTCTCGCTATTTTAGTTGTATGCACTTATTAATGGGTTTTCCCCTCACTTATATTTCGGTGATATTTTCAGATTATCAAAAGAGCTCAGATTATGGATTAGGTGGGATTATGCAAAGGAGTCTGCACATGCACGCTTATCGCGCTCATTTCTTTGTCCTCTCAATGATATTCATGCAAATTCCCGCAGTGCCGTATCTTTGCTCACAGCTGCCAACTGGAACTAAAGGATTATGCAAGCAGCTTCAACAAGCAAATAGATTTCACCCACTTCAGAAGAATCACTAGTTACGCTGCTCTCCATCTGTCTGCGAGCCATTTACAAAATACGTTGTTTTTTTTTTGTAAATTTGCTTTTGCATGTTTTAATAAAGTACTTTATAAAAGTGTTCAGTGGGTAAAGTGACTGCGGTAGTAATGAACAACAAGGTAAATTGTTTCATTGGCTTCAACAGCTAGGTTCTGTCATAGAGGACAAACAGATACAGACCACCAGGGTAATCGTATTTGTATTCTGAGGTATTTGTATGTTTAGATTGGGGCAGTTTCCCAAACAGGGTTTAAGACTAGTCCTAGATTAAAATAAATGTTAAGAGCTATCTAAACTGGAAAAGGCTTGCACTGAGATATCTTAAAATACATCATTGCCATTGTTTGGTCTTAAAATGCTCACAGATTTTGTAACTCATGTTTCTAAAAATGCTTAAATGTCCTAAATCGGCAAAGGTCTAGTCCTGGCTTAATCTAATTCCTATCCGGGAAACCGACTCTTAAAAGTCCTGACAGCATCTAGCAGATATAAAAACATTATGGCCTCAAGAATGTTTTGTGGCAAGTGACCAAATTTAACACAATATGAAGTGTAAAAATGCTGTCACTTATGCTGTTTATATTTGACAGATGTTTACACGTTACATCAATATGTCATATTTGTACATAAAAATGAATTTTATACAGCAGCTGGCTGCCTCACTGTGAAAACAGATACAGAAAAGGCATGAAAGTGACATTTACTGTGCAGTCAGACTCGTGCAGAATGGGTTTGACCTAATAACCCGGCAATTATCAGGAATTAGGCCTAATAGCGATCAGCACAGAGCTATGAAGAGAACACTGGGAGTTTTTTTAAAGCCATACTGATGGCATGTCTAGACGTAGATGGTAATTTACTATATATATATATATATATACACTGTTTCTGCTATGCATTTAAACAGACCAAAAATATCTGAAGGGTAACTAACTTTGCATTCCTAAAATAAAAGTGTTAAATGGCAATCCATTTAGAGGAGACCAGGGAGCGTAACACACAGTCTCACAAATAAAGGTACAAAAACTGTCACAAAAGGTACATTTGTACCTAAAGGGTCCATTTTGGCACCTTAAAGCCACAGAAAGTGTAAATAATACCTTTATCTGAGAGTGCATAGTGAGTATTGTCTATCACACATGATTACCAGCCTCTTTACAATCGCAGCTGCAACTGTGAATTAAAAAGGGGTTTTGCATAACGATTCTTAAATAATGGATTTTAAATAGCAGGACTGGTACAAACATATATCCTTGTTTATTTTGATACAACAGCATTTTGATCTACATGTTCAATAAATATACCATGGTCATGGGAAAAGGATGAGCACTTTCCAAAACACTTTTACCAATCCCTTTGCGCAAAAACGGCACTGTTAAAGGTGCAACCCAGTCTCGCGGCAGTTCGTGATTTAGTCACGTAATTTAATTTAATCTATTTATTTGTTTATTTTATTACACGTTTATTTTGTTATTTTCGTAAGTCCAGCAAGTTCTTTAAACTAAGAACTTGCTGGACTTAAAACTTTAAACCTCACTCGTACGAATTCGTACGATTTATTCTAAATCGTACGTATTTTATGAAATGCTAATTCGTATGAATTTGTACGAATGACCTAAACAAAACCCCGCCCCTAAACCTACCCATCACGTGATTTTAGACAAATTGTACAAAATCGTACAAATGAGGTCATACAAATTAGTAAGAATTGGCACAAATTTGGCACCTCGTACGAATATGTACGAATAGCTCGTGAGACTGTTTTGGTGAGACTGGGTAGTTAAGGCGACATTTACCACAAAGGTTGCTAACCAAACAAAATGGCATTTGCTATTGGTTTATTTGTTTACATTAGGGGCTAAGTAAGATCGTAGCACTTGACTTTTGAAACTATTGAAACCAACTGAGGATCAGCATTAATGAGAACGTAAACAAGGAACACGTGGAATGTATTAATTAATAGGTAATGATAGAAAAGAGCACATAAACAGGGAAGTAAATACAAACTAAAAGTCCAGGAAACAGAAACCATTACAAAATGTCCATGTTGCAATATAGAGGCCAGAGTATAGTAAAATCACATTATACTTTGAAGTACCTCTGAATAACTCTGCAATAGCATTACTAGGCCATGTTACTTCATATTTTGTTAAAAACTAAAGGTCAGGAGAGGGACACACTAACAGTCTAATTAAATACATCACTTTTAATTACACCAGACAATCTAGCGGTTACCCTTTCCCCAAATAGTAACGCAACAAAAAAATTTGTGGCCAAACGTAACCAGAACAACTCCTTCTGGGAATTTTTTGGCTTAAAAACAACTTGTATGAAATCAACAGCCATCTGTAATACCCATGAGTGTTTTATGTCCCTGAGGGATAAGTATTAATTAACAGTTATTTAGAAAAGGAGGGTGCAGAGGCAGCGTCGCCATGGGACAACTCCATATGAGACACCATTATTAGCCAGAGGACTGGTTGATTCAGACGCCGAGGTAGTTTACTCCCAAACCAGTCAAACTGTTAATTACTCCCGAAGGAAAACAGGCTAGTCTCATCTGCACCCTGTTTCCCATTTGTAAAGACATTTTGATCAAGACATTTTAACTAAAGTCAGTTTGGCGAAACGATAATGCATTAACCACGCATGTTGTTATTATCCCATCACTCTAAATGAACAGTTATAACTGCTAAAGCGTAAAAGCATTTCTTTGACAGTGTAACAATTACATTTCTAACTAAAAACAATGCTTTCAATGAATTTATGCTGATTGAATGAATCTGTATAATTTAATTGCTAAAGTAATTTGAATAAAAAATTAATTTAAATGCATTTTAAAAATAAATGATGGTTGATAGTAAAGTTTTACAAGGATGTTTAAATCTTAAATAAAATAACTATAAAACAAAAATGCCTATTTAGACAGACTGTAATAGATGTTATGTGAGAACAATATTAATTTTCACCACTAAAGTACTTCAAACTGATGAAAACACAGATGTTATAACAGTATGTTAACTATATAATAGGTTCTAACGTAACAATTAAGCTTTTTTTAAAGTGTGACAATAAATAATTTTCACTGAAAATAATGCTTTAACGCTACAGACAATCAATATAAACAAAAGAAAATGAAAAGCATCTAAAATTAGTCAATGTCTTTAAATAAATTAAAATAAAAAATGAATAGGCCTGTTAACAAATGTTAGCATTCAGAGTTAATAATTAATACTGATAATAAAAAGCCACCATTAACTGTGGATACATGGTTTAAATAGCGTTTTAGAGTGTGATTGTGATGTGTTGAGCAGCCGTGAGAGTGTGAGATGCTGAATGTTGACTCTAGCTTTGAGAAACAGACAACAATTACATTTGCCCTGGGAGGATGGAGAAACCTGACCATGTTGCCATGGCAACACAAGTACAGCAGAAAGTAACGGGAAAATCGATTCCAAATTTTTTCCCTCTTTCTCTCTCTCTCTCTCTCTCTCTCTCTGTTTTTCATTTCAGCACAACCAGCAATAGAATTCCCATTCACCGCGATGTATTCGGAATGCCATAATTGATCATTATAAATACAACACACACATCGAATTCCAAGCAGCAGCTGCGTGAAACAAGTAAGAGAGTGATGCAGTTTGTTACAGGCTTGCATTTGATAAAATGAAACAGAGTGACTTGCTCCTCTCTTTTTCTTACATCAAACACACACACACACACACACACAAAAGCACAGCTGAATTCATGTGATAAGCAAATGCTGCTCGCAGAAACCATTGTGATTGGCCGACTTGTGCTACATTAAGATTGCCGTGTACGTCATCAAGAGTCAAAGGTCAGCCTGCAACCTTATGATATCCCACCCCACAAACTAAGGGAGGAAATCTGTCATGATTTCTTGTCACTGTGTAAAAGCAATTCTACTAACTGACCGTTTTCTCTAACAAAATTATGCACGTGTCAAGGTTTTATGTCTATCGTCGTACGACTAAACCAGCTTTTGACTGAGTACAGTGCTATGGTGACACTATGATGCCTAATATTGAATAAAATCACTATTTTTGTTTTATTTCCATTAAAAGAGTATTGTTATCCCTTCATAAAGTTACTGTTGAACCACTGATGGCAGATGGACCAGTCTCCAGTGTATTTCAATTAGCAGTCAATGGGACAGTCAAAGCCTCCCGGAACAACATCTTGGTAAGTTATTAATGACCATTTTTAAGTTGGGGTGGAGTATCCCTTTAAACAAAAAATGTTTATTAATATTAACAAAGTGATTTTCATCTCTTTAACAGATAATATATACCATATTTACCTGCTTTAGAGACATTTCTGTAAAGTCTTCTATTAAGGTTTAGAATTTAAAAGGGGAGACAATTATATTTTAAAGCATCTACGTGAAAAAAAACCTGGAAGGAGACGTGAGGAGCGATTCTCAGTGCATCCAGTTAATTATTGATGGGATATATTGTAAATTAAACCGAGAGAGCAGACCACAAATGCACAGTATACAGTATATGTTGTCTTTTTCAATATAGTTACAGCAGAATATAAAGGGAAAATGGAAATAATACGGAGGAAAAGAATGCAGCGAGAAGAATTTATTCCATAGATATTTTGGTTACTATGTCACATTAAAATAACAAGCTTTACGTTATTCTACTGATTTCTAAAAATAGAAGAAACTGGAATCTACAGATCCGGATTATTTGAAGTGTATATTTATGATTTTTAATGATTTGTTTCTTAGAGTGGAAGGTCCCCGAAGCTTTTTAATCATTTCAAGTAACTGTAAATAAACAGGTCAAACTTTATTTTAGGTGGCCTTAACTACTATACTTACATCAAAAAATAAGTACAGTGTACTTATTGTGGTCCTAGTGCAAAATACTTCTGCGGCTATTGAGGTGGTATACAGGTTAGGTTAGAGACAGGTTTGGTGGCATTTAAGGGTTAACAGTGTAATTATAAATGTAATTAAAGAAAATTATTATTTCATACAGGTATTTTTAAAAATATAAGTACAATGTAATAACATGCATGTACACAATAAGTGCATTGTACCAAATAATTAATTGAAATGTAAGTACATAGTAGTTAAGGCCACCTAATATAAAGTGGGACCAAGAAACAGATCCTTAAAGGGGCAGTTCACCAAAAATGAACGTTCTGGCATCATTTACTCGTTCTCATGTTGCTCCAAATCTCACTGCACTTTAAACTATATATTTATTCACTTACTCATTTTGTGTTTATTTATTTTTCAAAAAGTGATTAAAGCAATTTGTAATTTTACAGTGACTTTGATGTTTTTAATTAGCCGGTATTTAGTGTGTATTACGCTATTATTCCAACCTGAAGTATGATTTAACATACTGCTTGATTAAGAGGGGATCTTCAGGAACTAAATGGCACAAGACTGATGGTTAACATGGTAAACTTGGAAAAGGATGGAAGGTCAAACGAGACAGCTGAGAGTTATGGCTGAGGTAAGAGGTGTCTCCACCCCACACACACAGCAGTCAGGCAGGGACTGATTATACAGAGAGAATTCAATAGACGGACAGATTTTAATCACATTACAAATATTCAATTCAATTATTATCAGTCTCGCGAAATGATATTCAAGCATAGATACTTTTACACTTGCAGCGATGTTGCAGAAACAGAAACCACTTCTTAAACTTACATTTTGTTTGTCACAGTCATGGCTTGTTAGGACAAGAACTTCTAACATGGAAAAGATACCTCAGGTATAGTAAGGACACAGTGTAATATGCGCTGATAACTCTCCAGTTCCATTACACTTCTGTGTTCTCTTCTTCACACAACCAACACCACAAAATATTTTTAATATTTGAAAACAATTTGAAACAAATATAGGATTATGACCGCATTTGACTAAAATCACATTTAGAAGCAAAGAGGACAACGACAACACGCTGACAGACAAGACAGAATACGTTCATTTTGGTTTGAATCTAAATTCTGCATTATGATTGGTCACACTGCCTGTCAATCAAACTCTCTGCGAATAATTAAATATTAGCAGTTGTAGCAAATAGCTTATGTAATTAAAATATTACAAACAGCCAATTCAGTCTCACAAGCTATTCGTACATATTCGTAAGCGGTGCCAAATTTGTGCCAATTCGTACTAATTCGTACAACCTCACTCGTACGATTAGTCTAAAATCACGTGATGGGTAGGTTTAGGGGCGGGGTTATGTTTAGGTCATTCATACAAATTCATACGAATTGCCATCTCGTAAAATACGTACGGTTTGGAATAAATCGTATGAATTCGTACGAGTGAGGTCGTACGAGTGAGGTCGTACAAATTCGTACGAATTAGCCACCTCGTAAAATATGTACGAATTGCCGTGAGATCAGGTTGAAATATTTCTGCCTGATTTTGTGGTCAAAATCAACATTAGATGACAATCAGAAGTTATTACAAACCTTCATTGTAAGTTTACAGTGAGTTTTAGGTAAAAGCGTATAATTAATATCATATATTGTAACTTGAAGCTATTTTTAGCTACAGTATAATTCATTTGTTACCCAGGTCTGATTGTATTTTGTAATGTATGAAATATATGCTTTGTTTTATTGTCTAGATAGTCTTTTGATGATGTACTGTAATATCAGAAAAAGCAAAAAAAAAAAAAAAAAAAAACATAAATGTTACAATTTACAACTAAAATTGTCAGTAACACTTTATTTTAGGGTCTTTTAACTAGATGCTTATTAGCATGCATATTACTAGAATATTAGCCAATTATTAGTTATTAAGCACAAATTATTGCCTTATTCTACAAGACCTTATCTACATCTCTAATCCTACCAATTACCTTACTAACTATTAATAAGCAGCAAAATATGAATTTAATGAGTGAAAACTTAGTTTTTTCATATTCCAAATCACCAAATGACATAATGCTTATCAGATCACTAGTTCATAAGAAATGCCTTTCCCCCCCCCCTCCTGTTCAAAAACCCTTTAAGATGAAGGAAGTGAAAATGTTTCTATCCACTAATCATGACATGGCATTGATCCCCACGATTAAAAAATAAGCCATAACAATTAACAATGACCATACCCAGCGAGATTCAGCACAAACAAATTAAACGCTTCCGAGAAGCTTTGCTGTTTTGAGTGCTTTTTTATGCTTTTAGTCATTAGCAGACCATTCAGTTCAAAGATGAAACAGGAAGCACCACTCAGACCTCCAGAAGTACCTCTGCACCTGTACATATGGAATATCTCGACCCAAAACACCTGCCACCAGCCTCCTCCAGCAACGGGGCGAGACAGACCCTATTCCAGGGCACCTGGGGTAAAAACCAGGCCAAATCTACAGGCGTTTATAAACTGAAATTAATTGGTTGTTCCATCCGTAATTAGCTCACGCCACACTTATTACTAATCTGCCATTTGGAACGCTGCCATTTTATGCCCTGGCCGTGGTCCAGTGCGTCAGCATGGTGTTATCCATAAGCTCGGGAAAAGTCCCGTTCTGGGGAGTGGAGCCAAGCAGCAGCATAGCATCAGACGGTAACGAAGTCATCAGCGCTTATTAAAGATTAAGTCTCGCTTAGTCCCCAGTGGCCTGAGCAGACCGTTCGGTAATCATAGTCATCCTAAACAGCCTAATCGCAACCATATTGCACTTATTTATCAGTAAACAGTGATGTAAGAGGGCTTAATCCACGTTTATCTCCTTTGTAATTGTAGGTATTTTCACGTTAAGTTCATATCCACGTACACTTTTTAAGGAATTAATCTAAGAACCCATTTTATTTCAGTAAGGTGATTACTATTATGTATTACATTAAAATATATATATTTTTTTACATAAATTAATAAATGATGTGTCTCTGATGTGTCGCAGACAAATTTGTATTAGTTTTTCTCAAATGATATTCAAAACCAATAATATTCATCAAAAAACATTATCATCATCAATGTTCAAACACAGTTGTGTTTTTGTTGTTTTTTGAATAAATTACAGAAATTATTACTTATATTCAGCAAGAACGCACAGGACTGATTAAAAAAAGGCATTTATAATGTTAGAAATTTCTGTTTCTCTTTCAGCTCAATGCTGTTCTTTTAAACTCTCTATCCATCAGAGAAGATGTAGGCATCATTGACAACGTTTTTAAAGCATTAAAAAGGGCTAGATCTGATTACTTTCTCTATTAGAAGAAAACAAACATAATTCTCTATTCAATACAGTGACCAAATTAACGAAAACTAAAGCATCATCAGGTACTGACTTTCCATAAGACCACAGTAGTAATGACTATTTTACTTCCAAAATTACTATTATTAGAGATAAAACAGAAACCGTGCAGCCGTCAGCTATAGTTTCGCATCAGATGCAGTGTAAATCCCCTGAGGAACAATTCTATACCGTAGAAAGAATTATATAAACTTAATTATCTAAACTATTAAAAGAATGGCTTCCAGAAGTCATAGAACCTCTTTTGTCTATTATTAATTCATCATTGTCATTAGGATATGTCCCCAAAGCCTTCGAACTGGCTGTTATTAAGCCTCTTAAACACAACTTGACCCCAAAGATCTAGTTAATTACAGACCTGTCTCACATCCTTTTTTCTATTTAGCACCCTACCTCTGGAACAATTTACCTAATACTGTTCGGGAGGCGGGCACACTCTGTCAGTTTAAATCTAGACGCATCTCTTTACTCTGGCTTACACATAACACACTGATACACATTTATTAATCAAATCCGTTAAAGGATTGTTA
>JAUMHP010000068.1:2475381-2487661 GCA_032361065.1 Enteromius trimaculatus
TGGTTTATGCTGGTTTAAGATAGTCTTTTTGCTGGTTTAAGATGGTCCTTTTCCTGGTTTATGATGGTTTAAGATGGTCCTTTTCTTGGTTTATGCTGGTTTAAGATGGTCATTTACTGGTTTATGCTGATTTAAGATGGTCTTTTTGTTGGTTTATGCTGGTTTAAGTTGGTCATTTACCGGTTTATGCTGGTTTAAGATGGTCTTTTTGCTGGTTTATGCTGGTTTAAGATGTTTTTTTTGTGGATGAGGGTGGGGGGAGTGGATAACCAGCACCCTCTCCACCTTCGATACCACGACTGAGGTGAGAGTGCATATCTCCAAATTGTTTATATGAAGCACAGACGTAAGAGGCTGACAAATACAAACTTTATTTGAATATGCAAACATCTTTATATTTACATCTTCATATGGCAAAATAATATTGCACTGTACAATATTTCTATGAATTAATCTATGAGAGAGACTATCAGCCAATCACTGTGTGCATCGTAAGCATGCTGACATCATCTACAGCAAAGAGGTCAACCCCGCCCTTACTCTTAGCTTAAGACTTCTCTTTATTGTCTCAGCAACTTTCTGAATAGGTTTTAAGAGGAAACTCTTAGCTAAGAACTTTTACTGCTATTTAGGAGAAATCTTAGTAGAAAGATGGATGTTTTGTGAAGACGGGCTCTGGATTCTAAACATGGGGCTGGCTGCATAAAAGAGTTAGAATAGTCTTAAAAGATTTCATATAATTTTGTTCTTTATGACTGGTCAAAATGTAAAAAATTTGGTTACATAAAAACATAGATTAGTCTAAGCTGAATCCAAAATATAAGACTGATTAGCCATTGGTTAATTGCTATTTGGTCAAGCTTGTGCTTAAGATGCTAGCAGCGTCCCAAATCGCGTACTTGTGCACTACTCTATGACGTTTTGTATTATAAATAGTGAATAGAGAAAAGGTGCACTTCAAACCCGGATGATGCACTCAAATAACCGAAAAAAATGAAGTGTGCGACGTTGGACACTTCACGCACTCAACAGTCGCAGCTTTCTCTTACGTAGCAGAAGGGGAGGGGCTAAGGTTGGATGAGCAATTCATTCGAAAATAGTGTACGACACTTCGATATCATAATGTAAGTCGATTTTTTTCTATATGAAACTTTGTGTGGTTTATTTTAAAAAGTCACCATTATATCTAAATAAGCTGCAGCCCAAATAGTTTGGCTTTGTTTTACATCTGCTACACATCAAATGCCATCGACTGGGAATCGTTTTGAATTTCTGGTTAGGAAAAAAATTTTAGTATTCCATTTGGGATGATACTAAATACAACTGAGTGCATAGTACATAGCGCGCCATTTGGGACACAGCTACTGTCTTAACATAGAGACTAAGTTTCTGCAACTGGCCCCAGACCCAGCCTGACTCAAATTTAAGGAGCCCTATAGCATGTTAAAAAAGCATGCAATATGTAGGGCTAAATGTTTCAAACTATTATTGTGCTACATTGTTTTCATATTGCATGTTTAATATTCTTAGTGTTCTGTTATAATCTTGTAAACAAAAATTTAAATTTAATGTATTTTACTGCAATAACAGACCAATGAAATAATTAGTCAATAAAATTCTGTTTGGTTACACTTTAATTGTTACAGTAGGTCAAGCTAAACACATTGTGTAATACAGTACGATACAGCATGGTCTGCTGCATATTTCACATTGTAGCAAATGTAATTACTCTGCACAGTTTACATACCACCTACAGCAGAAAAGGTGCAGTAGTAGTGTGTATTCTAGTCAATGTGTTGCAGCAACCATTAATGACTTAAAAATGACTAGATTAATTAATTCATAGCAAGAGATCATAGTGGAAATGTTAACCTTGTAACATCAGCTTGCTTTGCAACGTAATTTTGCTACTGATGAAAATTGGCTTTAATACAGAAAACATCTTGTTTAAATGCTGATTTCATTAGAGTCATGGTATAAGCATGGATCAGTTTAGTAGTATTAGTATTAGACTACTATTAAGAAATTAATGAGAAAAGAGGTTCCATTTGTTAACATCAACATAAACATAAAAAGCATGTATTAATCTGAGTTAGTTGTTAATTTCAGCATTTAATAATACATAACTAAAAAGAAAAGATGTATTAATTGATGTTTAGTTAATAGACCTGAGCTAACATATATGAGCAGTTGTATTTTTATAAACTAAAGTTAACCAAGATTGAACAATACTGCAACAAATGTATTGCTCGTTTTTAGTTAATGTTACTTAATGCAATAAATATATTGTTGCAAAGTGTTTTTTTTCTCCAGAATTAAGCACAATTTCCCACACATTTACATTATCAATAAATGAATAATAAAAAAAAACATATTACTATAATGCAAAGAAACATTACAGTCTCGTTTCTATGATGCAGCAATGCCCAATTATTATTTTTTTTAATGCCAAACATTCAAATGAACCTAAATCTAAAATTAAATCCTGTGCAAAAATAGTTATATTGATACAATCCTTTTATCAATTTATTACAATCCTATTACAGTAATTTATACATATATATATAATATTATAATTATAAATTTCTTTTCTTTTTCATTTTAAGGTAATACAGGACCTGGCCTTTCTTTCTTTTTTTTCTCTAAATGGATTTTTTCCGTTTCAGTATCAGAGTGCTACATGTCCATCTGTAGGCAGCACCGTAGTGTTTTCTGAAAGGAAGGACACAGTGCACCCCTCCTCAGCCCTCTTCTCTGCAGAGTGTTTCTCTTCCCATTTCAGGTTGTCACGTTTCAATTTTTTTTTTTTCCCTTCATGTGTGCTAGCAAGGTGACAGGAGACCGCTGCTCCACACAACCAGCCAGCCAGCCAACCAAGCAGACACAAATATATTCAGAGCATTTAGTACCCTGGATTAATCGAATTATAATTTAATCATCTGATCAAACAGCAATTAGCATAATCACTTGTGGGGAACAGCTGATAGAGGAGAGAGAGCAACACATAATAAACCTCAGGCAACTGCCGCTCTAATGAGACATTTAACTGCTAAAACACACATCAAAAAGCAACATCTTCATGCTTTCTGGAGCTGAGACAGCTGTTACGATCTGAAGGACAGTAATGTGTTTCAAATGCAATGATTTAACGGGGAAATCATGCTGAAAGGTGCATTCGATTATTAAAAAATAATAATAATAATGTCGATCCATTGTGCAAGCTAAGAAACAATTATTACATGAAATAAAAAGGTATAATAACAATATGCAAAAATAAATGGTTATTAAATAAATCTATTTTTGTTAATAGTCAGAAACTATTGTTACAATGGTGAAAAAATAAGGTTGATATGGCTGCTGGTAAAGCATATTTTCATTCTCTAAAGTGAAATACAACATAAATAATGCTGGAATGAAGAAGAACATGACAGATCCATGGCTGGGTCAAATGCATGCGCACATCCTTTATCAAATGCACATGTGCACGCATACATACATAGTACATACAATGAATAGCAGACATCTGGCAAAAGTGACAGTGCTCTGAAAGGGGGCAGCTAAAAATACCAACCACCAACTTGGTCTTACATCTTACAGTCTATGCCATGTTTAAAAATATATCACAATGTTGAGAAAGCAAGCTCTGGTCATTTGTCACCCTGTCACTTTCTCCCACCTAGGTCAGAGATACCTCAGCCTACATACCTCTCTCTGGGTCTCATTTTAAAAATAACAAGACAGGGCTGCAGAGAAAGCATATGAATAGAGAGATGCATGCTGGAGATGAAAGTCATATGATGCTATTTTACAGCTGCCACTGATGACAGAGCGATTGATGGATATTAGGCAGATGCCATTTATAAATCTTGGAAGGACTGAGGATTTAAAAAGGAGGATTTTGTTGTTGTTGTTGTTATTATTATCGGTCATTGTTACATAATCTTTGTCTATTAGAAAATGGAATCAGCTGTGTTTTGTTACAGAGAGAGAAAAAAAGAGCAATATAACCCTTATATTTGATAAATAATATTTTTTTTAATTAAAAATGCAATTAATAACTTCTAAAGAAAGAAATCTTTAGGGACAGACTTTTTCTACTCTTGGATATCTTTTATAGGTTATGCACTTGCATTTTTCATCTACCTGTAAATGTGATAAATCCTTAATTAAATACAAATAATAATAATAAACGTTCACGGTTCTCATAAATGTGCATTTATTAGAATCAAACATAGTTTTATCCATATAAATTCCTCTATATCCGCATGAATAATGAAAAAAATTGAACAATAAGTACAAAATTAATTTATAGTACATGAAACAACAGCTCGTGCCTAGTGAATAAAACTAAGATCATAATGTGACAGGACTATTATTTCCCCATGTTGTCCTCAAAATGACCTCTAGACATGTGCGTCCTCTGAAAAGCAGACTACGGCAGGATTTCTAATGTTGTCAATTTTAGCAATACAGCTCGTTTAAAAAAGAAAATTGCACTGAAATCAACAACACTTCAAATTACAATCCTTCATTCGTCCTAAAAAAAAAAAAAAACGTCTACCGCCCTTAAGTAAACACATCAAAACGGTGTAATCTAATATTATTCAAAGACAACCGGTGAAATCAGTGGCTAACATTAAAGTCAGTGGGTGGTTTGACTCATTCAAAGTCTCGTCTTGATGAAAATATCCTGTTTAACCACAGAAGCTGAAGCGTCTGATGCATGAATTGCATTAGCAAACAACTGAACAAAAAACCGTGTATTCGGGGAGGGGTGTTAACTCAGAATCTTTAAATAGGTAGCAGAGGATTGCAGGGCACAGGTCTTACAGGACTGTCTAACAAACTTGAACAGATGGGCCTCTAATCAGCAAACTGCCTTAATTGCCCCCGATAGATTAACTCCCACCAAACACACAGTTCCACGCAGCCAAGTTTACTCAAACCATGCCTCGCATTTCTCCTTAGACTCTTGGAAATCCCAGTTAAACACAAAATGAAGTCATTATTAGTTTGTGTAATTCTGTTAGTAAACCAGTTACCGTCAGGACTGTATAATCCCTGATAACAACAGCATGTTTTAATACGGCTGAGATTATAATCCGCCGTGCCTGTGTGTGTGTTTGTGGACGGATTATAATTTCGAGTAACATTTACACTCAAGAATCTGTTTTGTTGTAAATCAAGGTGCTAAACACTCCCACTCCTGCTGATAATCTGCTATTAGCTATATATATATATGTGTTATTCGCACACGCAAGAGTTGCAGATTATCTTTTCAGTCATTACAGGAAAAAAAACGCTATCTTTTAGACAAGGCTGCGTTTTTTTCTAGTTAATTTCGATGCGATACTTATCATTAAAAGCATGCTTTTTTAATGAAATAACAACAGACGAATGCTGCATTCAAACCAGTACGACTCCTCTTCAATCTGTGCCCTTTTATTGTACGTCAGGGGTCACTCATTCACACAACAGCCTTATTTGATACGCGACTACGGCTCTAATAATAGAGGTTTCCATAGTGACAGGCCAAGCAGCCTGTGATAAACCTTCCAGACTACAGGCTCGAATTTTCTCGAATACAGTTGCTTTCTGAGATGAGAAAGTGGCCACTTCTAATGGGAATGTTGTGTATTCTTAGATCGTGCTAAAAGGCGCAGAACTTGCAAATATGACTTAGTTAAATTTGTAACTCTCCCACAGTGAATAAATTAGCGTATTAAGATGCCAGCATTTAATTTCAAATGACCTCTTAAAACCTATTCAAAAGACAGATATGTGCTGATTGTATAAGAATGCATGAACGGCACAAAAAAAAAAAAAAAAAGCCAAAGCACATCCAGCAAGAGCTAGTGAGCGTCTCATTTCACCGTCTGCTCTGCTGGGCGATGGTGACTGATGACTTCTTACTGCTCTTTTATGAGTTTCAGCTGAGGCAGGGTGGCGCAATTTCAATTCAAAGTTATTACAAAATACATCTCAATATTTTTTATTTCATATTTGCCCCGAAGTGAGAAATGCCTCGGAGAGCTTCGCGTTTGGAGCGAGAGTAGGGGTGTATTTATCTCCCTCTGAAGAGGAGGATTATTTCTGTTGTTTTCTGAGGGTGAGCTTTCGTAGCATCCTCACCGCTTCAAAATGACTGCCATTCAAAGCTTCACATTGAGGACTCGTGCCAGCGTTTGCCCAATAGCCATTTTACAAAATCCTCAAACCGTTTTTTTTTTTTTTTTTGGTCGAAGCACGGGTCTCTGTTCCTTTCTTTGCATCATGCACTAACCTCCCCTCGACAATGTCTGTCTGTCTGCAATTTTTCGAAGAGATAAGTCTATTTTCCCGTCTCGCTTCATTCTGTTTTTCCCTCCATGGCTCCCTCCTTACGTACACACCCTTCCATGTTTGCACCTATTGACCATCTCTTCCATTTAGCCCTGTCACACCTTTTGGTGCGAAGGTGCAGAGATAAAATAGGAAAGATAGGAAAATCATGCTTAAGGCACAATTGGCCTTAAAAAAATATAAAGACGGCTTTAAATTTCTCGCTGCACACATATGCATCCACGCAGGCGCAGTCCCTTAAGTACACACACACACACACACACACACACACACACACACAGCTATTAAGGCGTTGTGTAGTATTTTTCAGCTACTGCCCTGCATTTGTCGTATGAATCTTTACTGATTATTTTCACATACTTCGTGTTAAAAAAGTCTGTGCAATTTTGAAAGCATGGTCAGCAAGCTATTTAAAACAAACACGTAATTAAAAAAAAGAGTAACTTAGAATATGCTAGATTTTGTAAATACAGCATATATACATATACACATATAAAGGAATAAATGAAATAAATCAAATGGCTATTTTTTTCCACTGCCATCCACCCACTGTGAGGCTCAAGTGCACAACAGCTTTATGTTATAAGAATAACTGGATGTAATAACTTCATCTGAACTGCCCGTCTTAAATGTTTAAATATCCACAGCGTTAATTATCTGCCGTCAAATGGTTGTGCTTAATTAATAATCCTAAAAAAATGCAATGCCTTAAAAACACCTAAAAAAAATAAAGCCTTTACAAATGAAACAAATTCTCGCCGGTCATAATTAAATTAAACTAAGTTGATTTAAACCAGTTATAAGGATGGGGGAGGGCGCAGCACACATAACCAATATTAAATACGTCAGTCATTGTGGATGAAAAGGAAATAAATAAATAAAGAAGAAAATTAAATATAGGATGTGCAACATTACTGAAAACGAAAAGCGCGTGGATGAGTAGATTCTACAACACTCAGTGCGATAAACAAGAGGTCACATTCATTAACATCTCCCCATGCGTAAAACAACCGACAAGAAACCTGTGCAATACCTGCCGGAGGCCCCTGTGTGTGCACACGGGAATCATTATAGGGAGCCTTTCAGTACGCAGTGCTTATATAGCGCTGGTATCATCACGGCCATAATTTTGACTAAATTTGTTTATGATTTTATGTTTTATGATTAGAGGAGGGAAAGTCTCCCAGCCCAGGTGACCACCCGTGACACCCATTCAAAATCCTGAAATGAATTTGCATACAGTACACCCTTAGCAGAATGTCCTGATGAGGGTAAATGAAGTTTGAAATTACAGGAGAGAAGAAAAACAAATCAAGACTAACCATTCAGGATGCTCTGGAGAAAGAGAAATGCCAATATCCACATGCCCCGCTGCGTTCAATCCCCAAGCTAGATTTTCCTCTTTTCACTCCGCACACTTTGTCCACTGCTTTTCCCCGATCCCCCACTCAGAATGCCAACGGTAAGGTTAAAACAAAAGCCAGTCCAGATTGCCAGTGCCAGCGACTTGAGCGGATCTCCACCGTGCGTATTATGTGTGCCGCGCTTTTGCGCCCGGTCGTTGCGCATGAAGGATGTGCGGATGTTCAAGTGTGATTGTCTTGGTTAAAGCTCGGATGCTCTCCGGATGCCGCTGTGCTTCAGGGGGGATGCTGGGTGCAGGTGCGATGCTGATTCAGGAGCGTCTTTCAACAGAGCAGGTGGCGATGCGGAGGAGAAAGAAAACTTTCAAAGCAAAAGAAACGGTGCCGTTCAAGTGTGTCATTTAAACCGAGGGGAACCAAGTGTTTTTGAAAAAAAGGGAAGAAAGGGAACTAAACAGGGGAGAGTAAATCATAGATGTTTAATCAGAAATGGGAATGGAAAGAAAGTCCGGAGAAGCTGAAGCGGCAGGAACAAAGGTGAGATCCCAGAGTCAGACCATCTTCTTGAGCACCTCTCGCCGTCCAGCAGGCTGCAAGCAGGCGCATCTTCCTCCTGCGTGGCGCTTTAATCGCATTGGTTCGTGTGCTGCTAACCCTCTCTGCCTCAGAGCATTAGAGAATAACCCTCTCTCTCTCCCCTGCCTCCACAGCCCGGCTCGCTGCTCACTGCCTTAAAGGAGCCGAGTACACTCCTCCGAAGGCTGAAGGATGTGGAGGACACACCTATTTCAGGTGCGCACTTAGTATGAAAGACCGGGGGGAGTCCAGCGCGCGAGAATCTCGCGAATCCTCGTTACCAGTTCAAGACTAATTATTTAGATGAGTTCGAATGAAACCTGTGTACTTGTGTGCGTTTGAGAAGCATTCCGAGTCCACTGAATAAACTTTTATCAGATAAACGCATTTGCGACGTACTGTCTTTCTCTTCTGGAACACGTTTATTTTTGTTCGGAGGAGTGTACAAAGTTCTGTCCAATAAAATGCTATCAGAATGAACCAGTTGCTAATGCTGCTGAAGCATTAGTCTGACGTGTTTGACAAGTGTGAATAGAATATGTTCATAATTACGTGCTTTGCTACAATCTGTATTGTTAAAAGCGCTATATAAAATAAAGTGACTTGACATGAAAATAAACTTACCTCAGTTCAGCAGAAAAAAAACATGACATCACTCCCTTACTAAACATGGCAGTTGTGGAAATGTCACAGCATAATTTTGAAAAAAAAAAAAGTGCGGGGCCAAAGACAAATGTTGAATTTCATGACTGAAAAAATAATTAGTAATTAATTAGGGAAACACTGACCTGTTGACCTGAGCACCAGTATCTGCACAGTTGTTATCTAGAAGACTGATAAAAAATACCTTGCTTGTAAAGCAATGTAAGTACGGTAGCCTCCACATGTGTCCTAAAACAACACCTCACCTCTCTTTTATTATAGAAGCACACCTGTAACAAATCTCTACGACGAAGAGGATCTCTTATTCTCGTCAGCTGTTTGGAATACATGTTCTTCTGGTGTGTGTTAACCCATTTTGTTGTTTTGAAATGACTGTGTTATTGCAACACGATTGCAACAATGCCACCATTCAACTGGACCGAAGTGGCGTTCTCAGAACTTCCCCATGGAGATGTGAAAAGTATGAGAAGTGTCGCAATACAAAGAGTAAAACACAGTAAAATTCACAGTAAAACACAAGAGAATAAAATACACGCATTATACTTCTTTTTAGTAACGCTTTATTTTGAAGAGACATTCCACTGAATAAGTTGAAAAAAAGACGCAAAGAACAAAGTTAAGTGAAATTTCCTGGACTAGTCTCCCTGATATTCTCTGCTTGACTGAGCAGTCTTTTCAATATGTTCTATGGCTGTATATCAAGAAGTGGATATATCCAAGTGCCGAGTTGGACGTAGATAGTGTAACATTGTTTTCCTTTTACACCTGTCATTAACATTGTTAGAGTTTAAATAACCCTCCTCTGTAAGATAACTTGAGACTGTGTCAATAGCATAATAAAAACTTAAAGGCATAACTTAAAAGAAGAGGTAAGTCTGCATTTGCCAATCTCCACTCGACACTATAAACACAACTGCATTAAAATCAATCCAACCCTAATCACCACTGACTGCTATCGTCATAAATCAGAGTACAATTTAATATCCTTAGTATACATGAAAGTAACATTCAATCATGATACAAGCAATAATGAGGGCAACAAGTGAAAATAGTGATAGATGCAAAATAGTAGGATTTTCTATGCACTCCAAGTGTAAATAGTACAACCTGAATTACAGAAATGTTGGGAGGTTTCTTAAATTTGAATAAATTGAAAACTAAAAGACTTTTAAATCACGTGAGCCAATATTTTATTCACAGAACATAACAGATGTTATGTTGAGTACATTAACTTTACACGTTTATCCACTAGTGTTCTATAGTCAGACGAGTCCAAATCTGGGATTGAAATTAAAGCATTAAAACTCCCAAAACTCATAACCTCGATGCCCAGATGTCTTCAAACTGCTTTTAAAAGGATATTTCTACACCATGTAAACAATGCCCCCATACCAACTGTTTTGAGACGGATGTCAAAGTTAAAAATTATGTGCATAAAATGTCTCCGTTTAAACATTTGTGATGTTATCTATGTTCTATTGTGAATAAAATACTGGCTCATGTCATTTGAAATTCTTTTAGTTTTCATTTTATTAACAATTAAAAAAAAAAAACAAAAACGTAGCAACATTTCTGGAATTCAGGTTGTAGTTACATTACATTTTATCTATTACATCTATTAATAAATCATGTAAACAAATCTATCATAGCAATACATTTTATTTTGTGGCCATAGTATACAGTATATAGTACACTGCTCTCCAAAAGTTTGTAAACGCCCAACAATTATGGGACAATATTGGCATGAATACTATTTAATTTGTGAAGATTTTGCACTGTTAAGGGACAAAACAAACTATGAAAACATGTTTTATTACATAAACAGTTTATACATAGAAAATACCTCAATTTTTGATTCATCAAAATATCCAGCATTAGCATAACCTGCTAATCCGAGCATCAGTTTATTCAAACATTGCCTTGATATATTACTCTAAGCCTCCTGAAGGATAGCCCAAAGATGATTCACACTGGCTGGACACTTCTTACGGACATCACGGTCCAGTTCCTCCCACAGTAGCTCATCTTTTACATGTATATATTGCCATTTTTATGTAATAAAACATTATAATTATTATTGCTTCAATTATAATGTCAAGTTACTTCATTTGCACCAAAAAATGATAAGGATGCTGATATCATCCAAACCCAGACTTTGCTAAGGGTGTTTCCTAACTTTTGGAGGGCAGAGTATATATTTTCCTGCGTGTGGGGCTGCAATAACAGGAGAATAATGGGACCAGAAAACAGTTTGCTGCATCAAAAGCTAAATCCACTCTCCTTACTCTCCACACCATCAATGCTTACTAAAAAATGGCATGAAATATTAATTTAAAAGATTTACTTTGACAACCAGTATGACATTGATCAGATATTACACTTATTTTTACTCTAAAACATTCTCAAATTGAAAGTGTAAACACATATGTTGTGATCGCTCATCCAAATCATTTACAGTTATTTTAAAATCCTGAATTTTATTAGGCACTCATTTTTCACTTAGAATTCACCAAATCAAGATTCCTAGTCAGTCAAGCTGTATCAAATCCAATTATGATTTCAGATTTTGTTTTACTAAAAACAAACGAAATCTTTCCACCAAAATATAGCAGCCTGATTTGTGTTTAGGGTTTTAGTATTGAAAGCACAATATTCCAGTCCTGTCATAATCAACCTTTTCAATGTACACATGCACAAGCTGACAGTCGGTAAGTCAGTCCCGGTGAGAGCGGCCCCTTTGTTTTGACAACTCCGCTGAGGCCTAGTGTTCTCTTACAACCAAACACACATCGGTCTATCGGCAGCCAAATGTCAGCCCACTGACTTCTAGACATCCTGCAGAGGATCAGGTTCCCCTTTCACTACGCTGCCCATTACAGGAATAGATCTGTCTAGAGCAACGCCATATGATCTCTTTTGTTACCTTAAACAATAGAGACGATAAAGACACGCGGCGCGTGTGGAGAACCAAATATAACAACATGTAAAGTTATCCGCTGGAGGTATCATCACTAATGCACCGTTTACAAATACATGCAAATACAGCTTGCTCAGCACAGATATAGGCGATGCCCATAAACGTAGTGCCAGAATGGATGGGTCTTCTTAGAGCTTTACCAGACCCCACACTAGATCAAAAACATGACCATGACTTGTCATTGAACTCACTGATGTCATGCACGAATACAAACACCAAGTCTGCATTTACAGATCCAAAGTACAGCAAAAACAGTCAAATATTGAAATATTTTTACTATTACCCTTTAACTGCCTGCTCGACCAAATGGTTGAGCACATTTTGTGTCTCTATATTTCATTGAGAGGAGTACCTAACT
>JAUMHP010000068.1:2520737-2534535 GCA_032361065.1 Enteromius trimaculatus
CAGTCTGAAGGTCTGGACCGAGTTTGGTGGTTCTAGCTTGAAAGCTCTAGGAGGAGATGCGAATCGAAATTTGGCTAAGAATAATAATAATAATAAGTTTAAAAAGTATATCAGTAAGTTGGCTTTTTCAAGCCAACTTAATTATTAGTCCACAAGTTATTCTATATATACAGATATATACAGTTCTACATGTGGGTTTGAGGACAGCTCAAAATCAATATATAACATTCCTATTAGTTATAGTTATATTAGTTATAAACACTTGATTTGTTCATTTACTGATTGCGACACCCAGCTCAGTTACTTGGGACAGTCACAAGCCTCCTGTTTTTTCATCTAAAATATTTTAAATTGTGCTCTGCAGCTTTCACAAGATGTGGGATGTGGGGTTAAGTGACAAAATTATCCTTTGAATCACAAACAGAACAGACAGGAAACAACTTTACTCTTTTGCACTCACTCTTTTCGGTTTTATGGCGACTGGCGTCCATGTATGCCAAAGTGATGTAGGCATTGCAAAGCATTTCGATGTCTTTAACCATCTTGGCTCTCTTTTCACGAACCACATCAATAATCTTCCGAGCAACATTAGCCCGTTCCTATATACCAAAACATCAAGGTCAGTCGTTTAGGTTGGAAGGACACAATACAACTACTACATAGCATTTAGACATCATCACTAGAAAAACTCCAGAAGCAGAAACTAAATTAATTAGTTGTAAATGAATAATACAAATAAACAACAATTAACAATCTTTCAATCAGCACCGCCCCCATCTTAAGCCAATCCAGTCGCTTTTTCTCTTTACTATAAATAGGTCAGTTTCCTTCCCTTCCGCATCTCGTTTTCACATTTCCCTCCTCCTCTCCTTCTCCGCTGTTCGCTCGTTCCATGGGGGGCACGCAGGGTTTGAGATGGACTCCGAGCCACGCCCTCTTTTAGGGCTCTTGTTACTAGGGCTCGGGGTTCACCGAACTCCCGGCTCGCCCCCGACAGCTCGACAAACACGCTTTACTATGATTAATAGTATGATCTTAGTATGATCAGCGCGGACTCGTGAATTAGTGCTGTCAAATGATTAACCATTAATCGCATCAAAAAAAAGATTTTTGTTTACATAATATATACATAATACATAGTGTGTACTGGGTATATTTATTATGTATATATAAATACAAACATATGCATGTATATATTTAAGAAAATGTTACATTTGTATATAAACTATATGAATATAAATATACACATGTAAATGCATCTAAATATTTTCAAAATATATGCTATGTGTATGTATTTATATACATATAAAATATACACAATACTAACAAATATACTATGTAAATCATAATTAATCATTTGACAGCACTAAAATTTATTAGTAATCAAGTTGTTAACCTTGTTTAAACCTAAAGCTATGCTATGGTATTTTTGGTAGACTTACACTGTAAAAAAACAACAGTAAAAATCTGAAAATGTTACGGTAAAAACCTGTTAAATGGTAAATTCCTGTAAAATTTACAGAGGAAAAAAACCTTAAACTGACATTCTCAGAATTCGCCAGGCTGCAAAAACTAAAGGCTGCGTTCACACAGCTGCAGAATAGGTTGTCAATCCTGTTTCTGAGTCCTTAATATGGTTGTGTTCACACACAGTTCAGTTATTTACGGGTGTGACAACCGCATTCTGTAACCGAACTAACACCTGTAAATTTTCCGGACTCACAACCGCATTCTCAAAACAGGACTGGACAACTAGTTGTCTTGTGAGAGAGAGCAGTTCTGCCGCACAAACGCGCGTCTGTCGTGTAGTGCGTGTTATCGTGTGTGTTTTCAGTAACTTACAGTGAGAAATAAGCAGCGTGTTATCCGACAGTTTTCCGCTCAAATTTAAAAGCTGTTGTCGGTTAATGAAGGTTTGAAGAAAGAACTAACGGCTACATTGGACTCTTGTCATGTCAGAAAGTGATATGACTTTCAGTTTTACAGACATCGCCATCTTTGATATTACTTCGGTCACTTCTGTGCTTAAACGATTCTCGGATGGATCAGGCCTTAACTTAACATTCTTAACGAATAAGTTGTCAATTGATCTTTTCATCTTCTCTTTTCATCCGCAGCCACATCCACTTGTTTATCTAACGGACCGAGACTACTCACCTCTCTCTCGCCGTATCTACACCGGACACGAGCAGCGCAGTGCGACAAAATATAATATAATCTATTCTGCTGTCTGTATTGGATGCTACGCGGTGCGACAAATTGTATGTCCCGGCCTTGTGTGTCTGTTGTTGAGCGCCAGGGAGACCTTCAATGCGAACTCTAGAGTCCTGTTTCTTCTTTTTACTTATCTATCTTTTATATCTTTTTATGGTCGAATTCAGGTTTTTTACTATAAATTAAGGATTTTTTTTACAGTGTAATACCGTAATTTATTTTTGTTTTACAGGCAGATATACGAGTTACCAGGTCCAGAGGTGAAGGCTGGCGTGCAGTGCTCTTGGACAAACGGCTGCGAGAGAAACTCTCATCCTTGTTGGCGTTGACCAGCGCCAAGATGATGAAGAGAGTGTGGTGAGGGTGGTCAAGAGATGCCTGACCGATCAGCTGATGACAGAACACATTTCAGTTGTGAGTGTATATTTTGAGGTTTTACTGTGAGGTTAAAGTTCAGAATAAAAACAAAGGAGGAGATGAACGTTACCTCATTTAGAACATTATGGAATCCCACATCCTGTGAGGTCATGGAACTGGACACTTTGGTGCCCATTCTAGCCGCCAACTGATACATCAGGGGCAGGAACTTATATGACGGGATTTTCTTTACACCACGCTAATATAAAACACACAAACTACAATTATAATTGAAATAATGAGCAACTGATTTTAGGCCTTTGAAAAAGTGTTTTTTTCCTCATTGAGTATAAGCTGCAAATTCTCTTATATGAATCACAAAAGTCTGATAAATCAAACATGATACTAAAAATAAGCACATAAGGTTTTTTTTTTTTATTTAAAGCTTCAATAAATTACTATTTTTATTTTTTTTGTAGATGGGAGGTTATACCTTCATCATATCATTTACGGTTTTGGCATCAGCATTCTCCAGCCAGAGAGAGGCCAGTCTGAAGACCCAGGTGTCATGTTCCTCTCCCAGTTCCAGGCACTGAATGTAGTTCTCCACAGCTTTGAGGAGGAAGCGGTTGCGGTCGGCATTCAGGTTAGCCAGTGCCTTGACATCCAGCTCTAGTTCCCTCTGAACTTTCACTGTGTATCTGCACATGAACAAAAGAAATGTGCCTGTTCATAATTTATTATATATACATCATGTACATTGTATAGTCTTTGTATATCTTTTTTACACTGACCTGTTGTTGATAACCTTCCTCTCCCGCATCAGGTCAACTTCCTCCTTGGCCTTTTCCAGAAGAGCGTGCTTGTTCTCAAACTCCGATGACTTCATGTAGTTTTCAATGCTCTGGTACTGTGCATCAGAGAAACGGGCCAGCGAAAAGAAAGCCTGGGTCTTCTGGTTCTGAAGTTTAGCGTTTGAATCTCCACAGTGATCCTCAATGACCTCCACAGCCTGTCCGGCAACAACAGATCATTATCCCAAACACAAAAATCATGACTATGACTTTGATTATAGGGCTGCTTTTTCTATTACACATTGCGATTAACCCTTTATAGGGCACTCACTTAAATAATTGGAAATTCATAATGTCAACCCTGGAATGTTGTCAGATGCTATAACAAGACTTTTAAGCTTTTGTGACTTTATAAAAATAATTACAAGTTTATGTTGTAAATCCAGGTCAATGAGATTACCATATATGGAATTTTTTTTTTTTTTTTTTTAAATCTTTCAAGCTGTGCTTGTTTGTAGAACTGCTCAATTTGACAAAATTTTTTGAGATTATATATTAATATGGATGTAAATTCAAATTATTATTATTATTGTTGTAGTTATTATTAAATAATATATCAAATAAAATGTATATTTATGAACAATTATTATATTAAATTAAATGAAACAAAATAAGAAATATTTTAAAAAAAATAATATAACAATAAAGTTTTTTATTTTACATTATAACTGTGAAATTACATTACCAATAGATATGACTGTCTTCATTTTTATCACTCATACAGTGGGGATCGAAAGTTTGGGCACCCAGGTAAAAAGTTGTACATAAAGACAACAAGGAAAGATGAAAAAAAAAAAAAAAAAAAACAATTTCCACATTAATACACCTTTTTACCAGGGGTGCCCAAACTTTCGATTCCCAAGTTTTATATATGTAATCCTGGATCAAAAACCAGTCTTAAGTCGGGGTATATTTGTAGCAATAGCCACAAATAAGATATTAAGTAAAGATCATGTTCCATGAAGTTATTTAGAAAATTTCTTATCGTAAATACATAAAAAACTTTGAGGCAATGTTCTCAATATTATTTCAAATAATTGTATCAAATAATTGTACCAAATGTTTTCTGATCCTAACAAACCATCGTCAATGGAAAGCTAATTTTTCAGCTTTCAGTATAATGATGTATAATCTAAATTTAAAAAAAAAAGACACTTACGATTGGTTTTATAGTTTACGGTCACATACAACTTTTTGGGATCCTTCAAGTCCTCACTTTTGTTGATAAACCACAGCTTTTTACATTTAGATTTTCGCCATGAGTCATAACAATCAATTGTGCAGTGGCCCTATTTTGATATTTACCACTGTAAAGAGGTATGATGATGACAGAATTGGCTTTATAACATCATAAATGCAATCACACTAGAATAGAAATGTGACTAAAATCATTTTATTTCCTTGTGTGATGCCTTTCAGAATATGTGAGTGCTTTACCCTCTCCAGATATTTCTCCAGTATGACAGCAGGGCTCTCCAGACAGGATTCGGCCAGCCAGCTTCCACACAGTCTCAAGCACTCCGAATACACAGGCACCACAGCAGGGTTCACACACACCTGCTCACACCAAGAGTTATTCGGCAGATACACAAGAATTTGGGACATCTGGCATTATCTACACCTGTGAAATGGACTATGGATGCTACCTTAACCACACTTCAACTCACCAGATCCTCTAGTTTATGGATCATCTGTTTGAGTAGCCCCAGAGCCAGCCCATGCTCCTTCTTCACCCAGAACACCTGCACCTCCTCCAGCTGCCAGGCCCATGAGCCGCTGCCGCCACCACCACCTACCAGGCTGTGCCGCTTCATGTGGAAAACTGCTCGCTCTGCCAGCTAGAAGAACGTATGCAGAAAGAAAATGTCTTTGCACTATATAACCTAATACCAAAAAAGAGGGTCATAATATGATTGATTTGCGATGTTGAAGCTGATATTGCGTAGCTTGTCAGTGATCAAACATCAAAGAGGAACATAGAGAGACCTGTGTGTTTCCTGCAGAACGAGCCAGCTTGCACAGCTCCATCAGGTGGGAGGAATAGGCAGAGATCAGGTAGTTCCTCCGGTCTGGATTTGTCTCTGAGGAAATAAGTGTTTCCTGTATGGAGGAACGTAGTGCTAAGATGGGCTCGACCAGGCTGAAATCACTGTCGGTTAAGAGATCTGAATGCTGCTGCCACTTCCTGTACACTTCATTAAGGCTGGAGTCAGTTACAGGCCTGTCAAGAATAGAAAAATAATATTAATAATGTGCAGGTCTATGGTATTACTCTAATTTATTGAGTTTTATTCTATAATAATAATAATCAGCATTTTTAATATTTTAAAATGGAATTTTAAAGAACAATAAAATAAACACAATTTCAACTAAATCATAAAACATTTGAGCCAATTTATTTTATTTTTTTTTATGTTACAGCTATTTAGGGAAAATTAAAGGGCAACACACTTCCAGATCTTACAAGAAGACTTTAAGTTCTATCATGAAAACACGACTTTGCTGTAAATATTTAAGAACATAGCACCAGCTTTGTAAAACTAATTTTAAAAGGAGACATGTTATGCCCCTTTTTACAAAATGTAAGAGTCCCCAGAATGTTTCTGAAGTTTCAGGTCAAGCGCCTGTTCCTTTAAATGCAAATGAGCTTTTGCTTCCCGCCCATTGCAGCTCGCACCTGCTAAAAACATGTGTTTTAGATATGCTTAAAAACAAAACAGTTAGCTTACTTTGCTCAAACCTTTGCCATGGCATTAGAACTGGTAACCATTATCACATCTTAGGTGTATGTGACCGTCTTCTTTCAGACAAATCCAATCAGAGTTATTATAAAAATTGTCCAGACCCCTCCAAACCTCTGAATGGGTAATGGACAATTTTTATTACATCTCCCATTGTATTTGTCTGAAAGAAGAAAGTCACTTACACCTAAGATGCTTCAAAGGTGAGTAAAAAACAGGAACATTTTCATTTATGGGTGAACTACCCCTTAAACACATAAACAGAAATATATACAATAACACCTTTAAGTTCTTACACTTCTTCAGACTTTATTTGGTAATTAGGAAAATCGAGCTTTTGCTTCTATAATTCTAAAATTAAAATCTGACCTGGAGAAAAGCTCCTCGACACTCTGAATTTCACTAATTCTTTGCAGGTTACAGAGCGCAGGATAGAGAGAAGACACGGCCTCCAGACTACCACGACACAACTCCTCGACCTCATGACCTCTGACAAAACACAGAAAAATCAGATGAAGGACCCTCTATGGACAGGATCTATATCTGTAATTATTACTTATGGCTGTTCACATCAAGAACTGTAAAGATAACTATTAGCATCCATAACAACACACGATAGCATTCAGCTTAAAAGTGCCGCAGTTAAGTTGTCTGCCCCTTTTAAATACTTAAAAATTAATAATGATATTGTTCCGCTATGTCTTTATCATTACAGTTGTGGGGTGGCCTTTGGTCCACAGAACTAGAGTAATTATCAAAACGTACAGTTACCGTTATTGCTTTTGGTGTGAACAAGCCTTGACACATGAATGAGTAGTCTAGATACTGTACCTGGCGTAGTTGAGGGTTTGCTCAAAGAGGGACAACTCTCTGCCTCTCAAAGCTTGGACGGCACTGAACAAGGACTCATTGATGCCAGGCTTCAGCTTCTCGTTTCTAAAAATGTTAATAATATATAAAAAATAAAATATATCAATTCTATTTTCTAATATCACACTTCTCACAGATTAAGTGTGGCAGATTAGACTATATATACCAAAGAGTAAAAGGTACACAATAGAATTACATATAACTGACACTTTATTACCATAACACCAATGCAGAGTTCTTCTAACGCATAAAAAGGGTTAAAGAGTGTAAATACAAAGCCACACCTCTCAGGCAGGTCACAGTCCCACTGTGTGTTTCTCCAGGCAGCCTGAAAGCGTAGCTCTCGAAGTTCAGGACCCCACTCCACCCCTTCTTTCTCCAGCCCATGAAGATATGTGTTTAGAATGCTACACAAACCAAAGTTCTGCAGACCCTGAGAAAGACACAAACTACCCGCTGCTGGCCACAGATCACAATTTTCAATTGCAACCATTCTCTTAATTCATGCAGAAAACGTACCTCTACTATGCCGGTCTGCCGTGTGACCTCTGGGAGGTTGGAGTGGAGGTCGTATGAAACTAAAGCCTTGTCCCACATGGCTTCATGTTCATATGTTCGAATTCTGGAGACCACAAAGAAAAAAAACGATCAAAACTTCTACATTTAGATGTTTATTAGTAAGAAACTAAAAAAAAGGACCTGTTTGTTAAAATTAATAATGCATTAATTAATAAACAGTGAGCAACACATTTGTTTCATTAATCTAAATACATACGTAAAGCATTCATTCATTTTTGCTATTGCTGGTGAACACAAATTAAACTGTAATTGTTGGCACACGTTAACTCAGGTCCAATAAAACTTGTTAACAGATAAAACTACCAGAGGCTAATAATATTACATATAACTGGAAAGTCTCACCTAGTCAGGGGACTGATTAACTTGCCTCCTCCACATCCATACAGGCTGTCAGGTTCTCCAATGCATCTGTACACTTCAATCAGAAGATCCTGTAACAGAAAACGAACCATGTGCATAGTCTTAATATCTACAGTATTTTACTGCATTATGATCAATAGAGTACTGTAGACTTTCTGAGTGTAAGCTGAACACAGAGTGAAAAAGAGCAGAGAAATGTAACAAGAAATGATTTTGAGAAGTGATTGCAATATACTGCAATATTGCAGTCGCTCCACTCTACTTGCATGCACTGAAACCCATCACCCACCTGGAGACTGATGCCAGAGTCTTCTAAACTCTTTTCATTCACACTGCTGATGGACAGAGTCTGGCTGCACTCCTCAAACGCGATCCTTCTCGACACTCGAGACTGTGACCTGAGACACACACATGCGGCTGGTCACCACACGGCTCTTCACAACAACTAATGAGTCTAGAGTATAGCACACTATGATTATGATTATAGTACACATTAAGTAGGCACAATACAAATAGCCTAACAATCAGCAGAGAGTCGCTGGCAGTACCTTCGGCTCTGCTCCATGTTGGATCTGATCTTGTCCACGTAGATCTCAGAGTACAGGAGAGCAGTGAAATGGGCAGAACACATCTGAGCGGCTCCAGCCACCTCCAGATAATTTAGATCCAGCCAAAAATTTGAATCACACACCGTCCCATATTCTTTGCTTTAAAAAAACAAAATGTAAAAGGTTAATCCTGAATTACCGCAGTGTGCAATCAGTGAGAATGAAAGTGTTTAACCATTTAACTGTTTAAACCATTTAACCAGGTGTCATTACAAACGATCAACAAAGAAAACTGCAAAGACAAACAAGTTCCGTCATCGCTCCAATCTGCAACATTCATCTTATTCCTTGGTCGATGAGTTTTTTCGCAAACATATTTTAATTTGTTTACTAACAAATGTCAAACTGTGTATGCAGTACATACAGTACATAACATTCATGTCAATTACGCTATTAGAATTTTAACCACGATATCTCAAATTATGTATTGTTTTGGTTGTTTTTTAGATTTCATGGAGGAATGTCTTTTGGATAATTTGACTGCAAAAGCCAAATAGCATACTCTTATTGAAAGTTGTTTTCTTGTGGTTCGTTTCCACCGAGCGGTAGGGTTAGTTACAGTACAGTACAGTATGTCCGTTTCCATTGTGAAGGATAACAAAATAGCAAAGCGTACCGTACCACTTTATTGGTACCCTTTCGTAAGAGTACATAGCACACCAAAGGGTACCAAAAGGGAGGAGCTGAACTCCCTGCAGAACTTTTATTGGTTGACTAGAATTGTCACTTCTGCTTGATTCAAGGAGATCCCCTTCACTCATTCTGATCTGCTGTGTCTGTGAGTTTATTTACACTGGCTTATTTCATCAGAGTGTGCAAACACAAACAAATATAACAGTGTATTTTATAATTTTATATTTTCACACGAACAATAGTTGTTTCTCAAAAATGCGCTCTTTTCCGTTCTTGTGGACTTGTGAAACGTCACTTCACAAAAAACCCTGATTTACTACATATGACTGTCATTGTGTCATGAAGTGTAGTTGTAAAAGTTTTCCAGGCGAGAAAGTAGTTGTTTAAAGGGGTCATCCGGTTCCAGATGCACTTTTACAAGCTGTTTGGACTGAAATGTGTGTTGGGAGTGTGTGTACACAACCACCCTACAATGATAAAGATCCACCTGTAGTTTTCTTTAATTTAATCAAAATAAGTTGCCCCTTCTGAAATCAAGCCATTCTCAAATACATATCGGTGTGGCTTCACACAAACAGAGGCCACTCCCACAATTGTTTATTGAAAGCAGCGTGTCACACAGACTGAGCTGGTGTCTTACCTCAGACCAGCAAACGCTCCCTTGATCAACTGAAATGTGCAAATCATGATCCAGCCTCATTACAGAAGCAGTGAGTATGTCTTTTAATGAATCTTAGCAAATCACTTTTCCTAATAATGTGCTGATTAGCAAGCTTCACTATGAATACGGCTAAAAGAGAGTGCCTCGGAAAAGAGGGGCGGAGTCAGCAGAGCTCGTAAAGATTTAAAGGGGAAGTACACAGAACAGAGTGATTTCTAAAGAGCTGTTGTTGACAGGGTAAAGTGAGCGTTTTTTAAACTATCTTTGAGAAATTTTAAAACAAACTTTACATTAAGACCCTAAATAATAATATTAGCTTGTGGAAAATTGGCTTTGTATGACTCCTTTAATACTGAAATTTGTGGTTTATTTATAAAGACAACGCCTATTTGATATGCTGATTTCGTAGCTCCTACAATTTGTTTTGGGTAACATTTATTTAACAAGCATTCATGATCTCGTGAATCTTTTATTTGTTACTGGTCATATAGTTTTGGATAAGCACAAAATTAACTATATTTAACTTTACATTTTTATTTTGAACTTGATGGTAGTACAGCGTTGACTTTGTTTGCTTTCGTCTTTATTTCCCCTTAAGCCTCATATGCTTCTATAATGTCTATTTTTGTTCATTCAAACTGACAAAAAAGGCAAAGTTGTGCTTACTGTCATGCTTTATCGTCGATCACTATATTCCCTCACACCCCATGCCTATCAAGTAAGGGTGCTGATGGCAGTGGAAGCACGAGCTAGATTAGGGTGTTCCGTACTGACCCATACCACTCAGTCGAAGCCGAAAAAACACGTCTACTCCATGTGGTACTCACTAGCGCCCCCGGAGTGGAAACAAGCCATTGGTAAGCAAGTACACTAATGCATATAATACTTTTAGTCAACAAGGATGTGCTAAATTTATCAGAGGTATCAGTACATGCAATATTTCGGTTGAACAACGAAGTAGTGCCATATCCAGTGGGTTCAAGTGTTATCACATCTTATGTGCCATTGACAAAGCTGACTAAAGCACAAACAAAAATGGGTGAATTTTAAATTCAACAAAAATTCTCTAGCTCTACCATCTAGCACCCCTGTAGAACCCGGGCCTGAGTGATAAATGTGACACTGGACCACAAAACCTAAAGTCTTAAGTCGCTGGGGTATATTTGTAGCAATAGCCAAAAATACATTATATGGGTCAAAATGATTGATTTTTCTTTTTTGCCAAAAATCCTTAGGATAGTAAGTAAAGATCATGTTCCATGGAGGCATTTAGTCAATTTCTTACCGAAAATATATTAAAACTTAAATTTGATTAGTAATATGCATAGATAAGATCTTAATTCAGACAGCTTTAATGGTGATTTTCGCATATAGATTTTACTGTACCCTCAGATTCCAGATTTTCATATAGTTGTATCTCGGTGAAATATTGCCCTATCCATCCAAATCCTACATCAATGGGAAGCTCATTTATTCAGCTTTCAGATCATGAATAAACCTTAATCTTTAACCACTTACGGCTGGGATGTTGGGCGGGGCTTGGTGTTTTAGTTACAACTAAACAACCCCCATCCCCCAACAACCGCCGCCTACGACGACAATGCCATCGTCCATCGCAATGTTTCACATTAGAAATCGTACAATGCCAAATTGGTTGACATCGCCCAACCCTACTTTCTACTGCTTTGGATAAACAGAATTTGACAGACCTTCCATGTTTCACTGGGCGGCTCTGTTGCCTGAGATAGTCTATGACTGCCAGCATGCTGCGGAGTGAGGTTTTGTCTATCTGGCTCTGACTGCCAATATCAATACTGTTCCCTGTTAAAACAGAGAAAAAAAAAAAAACATTATTTTGGAAGGAATGACAATTAAGGTAGCATTGCAGCACTTCAGCTTTTACCAAAACGCTTTGTACCTGAATCAGAAAGCATGGGGGTGGTGGGTCGGCTGGTGGGGGTGGAGGGTCTGCGGCACTGACTGAAGAAACTCTGGATGTGTGTGGATAACAGCTGCCTCCAGGAACCATCCACATCTCCCAAAAGAATATCATGAACAAAGAGTGGCAGCATCCTCTGACAAAAATCAGTTTTTACCTACAGCAGTGAGAGAAGAGTTTTTCCACTCAGATTCTGCATTGAGACTTTGAGTCAGTCAAATACTCATGTGTAAAACAGATCTAACAACATGCCCCTATTTCGGCAGTGTACCTCACATAAAGGTCTGGTGAGAAGCAGAGCCTCATTTCGGACACCTCCAGTGTCTAAAAGGGCCATACACAGGTTCTTTAACCAGTCCTTGTGTCCACCAGGTTGCACTAACCAGAGTTCAGAATTGTCCAGCCTATGTCTGGACTCTGAGGTCACTTCCATACTCACAATGGTCTCCTGTATAAAAGAGCAGATGAATCCTATAAGGCTATCAGTTCACAAAAATGTAAGCATGCAGTTGGAATCAAAAGATTTTATGTATAAATATGCCAATGTGAAAGACATGCCCGTTTCTTGGCACAGCGAAAGGGATTTAGGTATGCAAGCAAAGGGTCCCTTTTGCTTTTGTACATTTCCCCAAATTCAATCCCGGACTGAGTGGCCAAGATGTCCTTTAAACATACGCCAGCAGCCTGACGCACCGCAATACTGAAATAAAAAGAGATAAGACAGATAATTGGAGCACTCACATTCGTAATTATTGCTATTAGAAAGCAAAGTCTACAAATAGTTTCTTGATCTAGGCACAGTGTGAAAGTGTATGATGTGATAATTAAGTTGTAATGAAGTGCCTGTGATGTGTGAGGGCATTGTCCATGCAGTTCAGGATGATGAAGATCCATTGAAAAGGAACGTCAGAGAACAAATCGGCTGCTCTAGCATACAGCTGGTCTTTCCCATGGTGCAAGGCAATGGATGATAAGTCAACCGGCCCAAGTTCTCCTAGGCACCGGCCAGCAGCCTCTGAAGAGTAAATGATAAATGGGTAAAAAAAAAAAAAAAAAAACGTGGTAAAGTAAAAAAAAGACTTATTTAATTAATGACTAAATGAAATCCAAATTTCAACAAAGTACAAAGTAGTTCTTGCTGTGGTATCAGAATAGAAAATAAATGGGCATATAGATATTTGCTCTACCTGCCTCCAGCTATTAATGTACAGTAAATTAGGGTTCACATAAAAAAAGGAAGACAACTTGTCTGTAATTTCATCTGGAAATATATATATATTACACTACCAGTCAAAAGTTTGGAAACTAAGATTTGTAATATTTTTTATAGATGTTTCTTATGTTCAACAAGACTGCATTTATTTGATCATAAATACAGGAAAAAAATAAATATTGTGAAATATTTTTGCCATTTAAAATAATGGGTTTCTATCTTAATATACTTTAAAATCGAATTTTTTTTTTTTGAAGCAAAGCTGAATTTGCACCAGTCATTACTCCAGTCTAAAGTGTCGCACGATCCTTCAAAATCCATTCTAATCTGCTGATTTATTATTAGAATTATCAACGTTGGCAAACTTCAGTGCTGTAGTAAAATCATGCTTCGTCTGCTTTCTAAAGCAAAACCTTTCTTATTAAAGAGTAATTTTCAATGCCTTTGTAACTACTCGTTTAGACTATTGCAATTCCCTTTATGATGGTGTTTCTCAGTCATCTCTCTCTCGTCTACAGCGGGTGCAGAACGCAGCTGCTAGATTGCTCTCTGGCACACATAGGTACGAGTCAGTAACCACAATTTTATTTTCATTGCATTGGCTACCCATTAAATATAGGATTGATTTTAAAATTCTTTTGTTTGTTTATAAAGCTCTTAATAATCTTGTCCCTCAGTATCTTACAGACTTGCTCCATCCGTACACCCCTTCAAGAGCTTTGAGATCTAGTGACCTCGGTCTACTTGTTGTGCCTAGATCTAGACTCAA
>JAUMHP010000068.1:2542639-2554604 GCA_032361065.1 Enteromius trimaculatus
GAATTGAATCGAATCGTTACCTGGTGAATCGTAATTGAATCGAATCGTGAGGGCAGTGCCAATGCACACCACTAATAGGCTCTGCAGCAACTACAGCTATAATAGTAGCTCCACCTTCTTTCCTTGTAAACATTTGGGTGGCATTTCAAAATAAATACACTCTGTGATGTAGAAAAGTGGGGGCGTGTTTAAACGAGCCGTTTTAGGGAGGTGTGGATTAGGGTTGGGTCGATAGACGATGTCATCATCCATCGCCGATGGCCAATAGACATCACGATGCTGAGCCGGCATCGCGATCCTCTGCCCTGTTTTCTTTATTGCTGGAGAGTATTGAACTGTCTTCTGTATTCTACTGTACAGATGTGAATTTACATTTTCTCCAGCCTGAGGTTTATTCGTGACACTTTTGCTGTGCTTTTACATTCGCTATAAATAGAACTTCTTATATTAAAAACAAACACTCAAGCTCTGCCCATATTTAAAATGGTAATGCTAAAGTAATGTAATGCATTACTTTCCATAAAAAGTAACATAAGTTACTTTTCTTAGGGAGTAACGCAATATTAGTATATTAATATTAATATATAAGTAACCGTTTTTTTCTTCTATTTATGCTTGCATGTTATTGCTCTTTTGTTGGTTTTGATTGGTTTCTATTGCCCTCATTTGAAAGTCGCTTTGGATAAAAGCATCTGCTAAATGACTAAATGTAAATGTAAAATAAGAACATAATATGGAAATATCCTTACGCCAGAGGCCTTAGAAGAGTATCAAATTCTTCAGGATCCAGAGACGTGATTTCTGCTGGGAGTTTCTTCAGCAATGAAAGATACTACACAAAAAAAGAATGATAAAGACTTTAGATGCATTAGATGATCTCAAGATGTGCTAGTATAAGATGTGGACCATTTATGTTCTTGACTGTAGCCAGTGTTTCAATTATTTGAGAATCAGTGCATTAAAGAGCATAATCACCATATGGAGGTGAAGCATCTGAGAGAAGTCTATGAGGTCCAACAGCTTGAGCAGTTTGCGTTGGATGTCCAGAGGTTTGAAGGAGAATCCACCATTGAGTTCTGAAGATGCACATAATGACAGGAAACCAAGAACAGACAGGAAGGCCAAGTCTTGTCTGGATAAAAGTTCCTCAGATAATGCACTCTTGGTCCCTATGATCAGAAACAAAGAAAAAAAACATTTCAACAGCTGAAGAACATTCATTGATCCCTGCTTATGAGTTTTCCGATCTCTCTGAGCACCTGTTGTGTACTTTGAATCAGGAGCTTCTTCATTAGACTGGTGAGGTCTGGAAGTGCTGTGGTGTGTCTCATCTCCATCTTCAAACAGATCAATCTCCCCCTGATTGTTCATTTGGGTTCTGCTCATATCCATATCTTCATCCATTGGGTCACTCTCCATGACTGCGTTGTCCTTTTTACTTGAGCTGCTTAACTGCAAACGTAAAAAGGCATGCTTTACATGAGTGTCAGCCAGCAAGACGCATAACAGTTTGGTTTTAAAATCTCAGTATCATTATACTTAAAAGCATTTATGAACCTTTGTATATTTAAAGTTGTTAAAATGTGTAATTTCGGTGGCACTAGAGGAACTAAATCATAAAAAAGAATGTTTTCAAATACTCTCATGAAATACTGAGCAGAAATTGGACAGAGATGAAGTGAGTCTCACCAGCTGTTTAGATATCTCACACAGGTCGTTTAGCAACCTCACAGGCAAAGTCTTCATTAATAAATTGCGAGAAGTAGTGGAAATTTTGTCCTCCTAAAAAAATATTAAAATGAAATAATCATATAGTAACTACGCAAGGAGCTATAAAAATAAACCATTCTGATCAATCTAACGCATTAAAAATAACTGACTTTAAAGTCAGAAATCACCTTAAAGGCCCTGATATACTTCAAACAATGTTTTTTTTCGTACTTCGTTTGAGGGCAAAAAGAAGTTTGAAAAGGCTGAGCGACGGTATAATGTTTCCAAACATTCTGGTACCCCCGCGCTGCTGAAGGCGGCCTGTAGATTAACGTAAACATGACTTGCGGCACTCGCATGTAGCCTATACGTTTGACAAAAACAAAGGTTTATTCATTGTATACCTTTTAAATTCGCTTTGAATTCCTTTCAATCGTTTTAGGTTTTGGAAAAATTTTTATCTTTTGGCGCTTTTTGCATAACTCCGGGTCATTTGTTGTCATTTCTTTGTAGGAATTTGCTGCTTTCGTGGAACTTTTAAAGTCTCACCCGTGAGCGATTGTACGAGTGCGCATATACGGTGGGGATGGAAAGTATTCAGACAGCATGATGCTGCCACCACCATGCTTCACTGTTGGGACTGTATTGGACAGGTGATGAGCAGTGCCTGGTTTTCTCCACACATACTGCTTAGAATTACGGCCAAAAAGTTCTATCTTGGTCTCATCAGACTAGAGAATCTTATTTCTCACCATCTTGGAGTCCTTCAATTGTTTTTTAGCAAACTCCATGCAGGCTTTCATGTGTCTTGCACTGAGGAGAGGCTTCCGTCGGCCCACTCTGCCATAAAGCCCCGACGGATGGAGGGCTACAGTGATGGTTGACTTTCTACAACTTTCTCCCATCTCCTGACTGCATCACTGGTGCTCAGCCACAGTGATCTTTGGGTTCTTCTTTACCGCTCTCACCAAGGCTCTTCTCCCCCGATAGCTCGGTTTGGCCGAACGGCCAGCTCTAGGAAGGGTTCTGGTCGTCCGAAACGTCTTCCATTTAAGGATTATGGAGGCCACAATGTTTTTGTAACCTTGGCCAGATCTGTGCCTTGCCACAATTCTGTCTCTGAGCTCTTCAGGCAGTTCCTTTGACCTCATGATTCTCATTTGCTCTGACATGAGCTGTAAGATCTTATATAGACAGTTGTGCGGCTTTCCTAATCAAGTCCAATCAGTATAATCAAACAGCTGGACTCAAATGAAGGTGTAGAACCATCTCAAGGATAATCAGAAGAAATGGACAGCGCCTGAGTTTAATATACGAGTGTCACAGCAAAGGGCCTGAATACCATGTGATATTTCAGTTTTTCTTTTTTAATAAATCTGCAAAAATATCAACAATTCTGTGTTTTCTGTCAATATGGTGTGCAAAGAGTGAAAAATTTGAGTCTGAATACTTTCCATCCCCACTGTATCGGTGGCAGCTCAGCTACACATATATATATGTAGTGACTTGTGACTGAAATGTTGCTCCCTTGCCTGACCTCGGAGGAATGAGAAATGAACCGGGAATAAAAAAATCCAGTGTCAAAGAAGGTGGAGTTTCAGAACCCACCCATCGATTACATAAGCGCCTCAGACCAATGGTAGCTCAAAGGTGTTTAGGAGCTAAAACTAACTTCCCAAAAAGTTCGCTATGGTGAGCTGATTTGAATTGCCAAAACGAACTTCGCTTCGAATTGAAGTCATTTCAGTTTGTTCTTCGATTTCATTTAAAGTATTTTGGGGCCTTAAAGGTGCACTATGCGATTAAACACTAGGGGTACAGGATGTGCACCACAGCAAAAACAAACTTCGGCCAACCAATCATCAAGAAGAGGTGGGGTTTAACACGCATTAAACACCATCTCTTCATGCCGATTGTTTGGCCAAAGTTTGTTTCCAAATTGTTTCTTTCGGTATTGCAGCCTCTGTGTTGTCGAGACCGGGTTTTTCCCCAGTGTATTCAGACAGCATCGCATAGAGCACCTTTAACTCACAAACAGTTTTATTCCAAGTCAAACAGTTTTGGAACAACACAAAAATCGACTTTTAAAGCATAAAACTTAAAAATATTTATTTGGATAAAATAATGCAGAATGGTATCATAATAATATTAATAGATTTGAAAATTATAAATCTGTCTATGCTAATTGTTGATAGATATCCAACTGAAATGGTTTTTGTTCCTTACCTTTTCTCTTCTGCTAATACTATCAGAGCACAACAGCATCACTGACTGAATTGCTTTGATGGTATCATTCTCACTTAGTTTGCTTTTGGCTGTTGATATGTAGTGACTAAATGCATTAAACAACGCCTACAAAAGAAGGAAAAATCAGTTAATTACCAGGATCCAGATTAATAATAAATATTAAAAAAATACACTTTTTTTGATTATCAATACCTAATATACCCCTCAGAGGTGTATGGGTCAGTTTTACGAAGGATACATGTGATTTATGGATCTTCAAAATAATGACTACTATCCTCCAGCATTAACAAGCTTGGAAGAGCCAGAATAGATTAATAAATGATAATAAATAAATAAGAACTGTGTTGGTCCAAAAAAAGAAAGTCGTATAGGCTTGGGGGTGTTGAAATTGTGGGGTCATTCTCATTTTTGTTTCTATTTCTTTAAAACAATATTGATGAAAAGTTACAGATGTCACTGCTGGAAAATCCCACCTTGGCTTTTAGGAAGAGGGGAGAGTGACAGGCCTGCTCTTCTGTGAGGTACCCGATACTCACATAAGCAGCCAGAGCTCCAGTGAGCAGCGAAACACACCGCAATACACACACATGAGGAGTGTTTGAGCTCTGTCAAACAAGGTAAGGCAGAATCACATCACTGACAGAAACAGCAGTTCATTTATATGAAGACACTACAGACACTGTACTGCTTTTGACGTTTATATTCTATAGCACAGCCAGCTATACTGTACTTACATCAGGAGAGTAGCAGTTAAACAGCTGCTCAGCAACAGACAGGAGACTGTGCTCCAATTGCTTTCTGAGAGCTTCAATAACAGTGAACTGTGGTTTCTCAGAGTAAACGACGTCTTTGTCAACTATAGCACCAGTATTGGAGTGTGTGTCATCAAAACTGAACTGAAGGAAGAGACTCTCAATCTCTTCCAAACTGTCTTTCCCCTCAGAACTCTGTGGACAGAAACTGTACAGGACACAGATACATAATATTAGACTTAGCTTTTGATATTATTAGACATTGTTCTCAACCATGTTTAAAGGGGCGGTTGATTGTGATTCCACTTTTTTAACGGTAGTGCGTAATGTTGCTGTTTGAGGATAAATAATATCTGCAAAGATGCAACGCTGAATGTTCAATGTAAACAAAGATATAGTCTTTTAAAATTCTGCCAGTGTAAAAGGACTGGTAAGGAACTACAAGTTACTTCCCAGGTCAGTTACATCAAAAACCTAGAAACCCCGCCCCCAGGAACACACAGCAAAGGGGAAACGAACAGAACAAAACAGGAAACAATAAGCCTGTTTATCAGAGAAGGGAATAAAGGTGATTTTTTTATTTTTTTTTAAGAAACAAAGCATTAAAATAAAAACGATCTGCATATTATTCACAGTATACTACACTACTGACTACTTTTGCTACAGCTGATGCACCACACTCACCTCTCAGGCTTCAGGCTGCCCATCAGAAATGTCAGTCCTGCTCTGCTGTCTTTCAGTGTCAAAGAGACCAGAATTCTAGGAACGAGGTTCAGTGGAAAATCCCTGCAAGACCAAACAAAGAAATATTGGTATATTTACCTTAGTGGCAAAATTCAAAGGAGAAATGTGACCTTTCTGAAACTGAATAAAATGACTAACCACTAAACATACAACATAGGCAGTTTTAAAGAAAACCCACATGGTTGTTGCCCATAAAAAACGTGGGTAACACTTTACTTGAAGGGGTGTGCATCAGACTGACACCTTCATAATCATGACATGCATCATGAATATGAAGGAGGTTTTATGCATGTTTATGACAACTGTTATTAAGTGTCGTTCGCTCAGTTTCAATGCAAAGATGACATTGTTTGAGTGTCAGTGTCTTTGTCACGCAAGTAGGGCTCGCTGCAGCCCACAAGATCCAGAGCGGCGTGGCTGGATCCACATCTAGGGGGTGGAGTTTGGTAGATTTAAGGGTGGAGATGGGTAGGTTTAGGTATATGTAAGGCGGGAGGGGTTGGATCTGGATCGAACCACGCCCCCCTGGATTGTGTGGGCTTGAATTTGTCATTAAAATGTCATTAAGTGTAAATACTATGTTAGGGTAAGGTTAGGTCTCTTGACCTCAAGTACAGTGGTACAAATTGAATTAAAGTGTCAGAATTCTGTCAAATTATATATTTGTCCAAGTAATAAGTTGTCATGACAAAGAGACTGGCAGGTAATGAAGTATTGGTTTATAACCAAATGTTTTATGCATAAAAAATGACATAACAGACACTTAAATCATAAAACCTCCTTCATATTCATGACATATGTTATGTCATGATTATGAAGGTGTCATGTCAGTCTTATGAAAACCCCTTCAAGTAAAGTGTTACCCAAATTTGCCACTATTCTATGCTAGTTAGTAATATAACGATGCTGGACCCAGTGATAATGAGATGAGGTTTGCTGCTCTCCTCCGTCTCCTCATTTTGTTCGTTCATGACCAGCCAGCTGATGATGGAGTCTGTCAGAGTGGGCGGCACTCCACCCGTCTCCATCAGCACTCCGCTGGTGACGTCTTGATTGTGAACACTTTTAGGGATGGAGCACTTCAGCAAGGCCTGGGACAAGCAGAGGGCGCTGACGCTGAGAGAAACAATAAAAAGAGAGCACTAGTGAGTTTATAGACATAATAGAAATATTACTAGTTAAATACAAGTAACCCTGGACCACAAAACCAGTCGTGAGTACACATTTTTCTGAATAAATAAGCTTTCTATTGACGTATGAGATTTGTTAGGATACGACAATATTTGGACGAGATCAAACCTTTTGAATATCTGTAATCTGACTGTGCCAAAAAAAAACAAAAAAAAAAAACTTAAAATACTAGTGCTCTAATACTTTTGGCTACCACTGTATATTATAAAAATAAAAATTAGATGGCTAAAAATGTCACTGGCAGTCACTGTAATATTCAGTATATCAATTACTTTTATAAACTGAAAGACGAATGATAATTATTTTCGGCATAAGAAATTAAGCTGGATTTAAATTCTGATATTTTAATACTCAAACTAAGCTTATAATGATGTCCTGTGAAACTCACAGAGAGGGTTTGCAAACAGCACCAGAGAAGACCTTCCAGAACTCTCTATCAACAGGCACCAGAGATTCTTGCACCATGATCCGCAGCAGCTCCAAACACAAGCTCTCGGTCTGGACTCCGCGCAGAACCAGAGCCCAAACTCTGGCCCACAGCCGGCCCACCTCTGCTGCGTGGGCAGAGCAGTTGGCTGAGCTCTTGGCGTGGCAGAGCGCCACCTCCCTCAGACAGCGCAGGACGTACGGCCACCTCTCGCCCCGACGCTGCTGTTCACCCTGAAGCTGGCAGAGCAGCCCCAACAGAGGCACAAGATCATCAGCAGACAGGATCGACGGGTATTTGGATATCAGAGCAGCTGTGACCTGTAACCTGTCAATTCACATACAAGAGTTACACATGCTTCAATATTCCACACTTTGCACAAAAGCTGCATTTCATGTCATCCGGCAGACGTCGCAAATAAGCAAGGATATTACATTGCAGATAAAGAGAAAGACTAAGAGTACATATTGTTTATACTACACTCTCAGAAATACAACAGCTGTCACTGGGGTGGTAGCTTTTTAAAAGGTACACTTTTGTACCTATTAGGTTCAAATATGTAACCTTTAAGTAACTTTAAGGTACCAAAATAGAGGTACTAACATGTACCTTTTGAAAAGGGGGCACGTCCTGATTTTGCGGAGTTAGGCGTGTTCCTGGAACAACATTTTATTTCAAAATTTTAGTTTTGACCATCTCTACACTTAAACCTAACCCTACCCATCTGATTGTAAGCCTAAACTTCACAAAAACTATAAACTGATTCTTCAAATCTGATTGGCTAATCACAATGTTGTTCCAGGGACACGCCTAACTCAGCAAAATCAGGTTCTGCGTACCGCCCCAGTGACAGCTGTTGTACCTTTATTTCTGAGAGTGTATCAATACAAAGCTCTGCAAAGTTACTTCAACTGAATATTGATTAAAGGGGTCCCTATTATGCTTTTTATTTTCAGTTTTTGAATTTTAGTCAGTGTGTAGAGAGTATGTTTGGCCATAAAAAACATCTACAAATATATACATTTCAATGTCCACTCCTCCAAAGACATTCATTTTTTTTTTTTTTAAATGCCTTTTAAAGAACTACAGCACTGTTTTCAGCGCTTTGTAATGGCCATTAGAATAGAATTCAAATAACGCTTGCCTACTAAAATTTGAACGCAAAAAAATAAAAACCCAGCACAGGTGTTTTTCTCACTTTATTTCTTCAGAAAATTCTGGATGTCATTTTCATTCGATCCTGCACGTAATGCCTGATAAAGCAGCGTTTATGAACGCAGGAAAACCTTTATTACTCCTACAGCGCCTCCCATTAGCAGAGAATTCACTTGCTTCCTGCTTAGCTATTCATCAACCACAACATACCGGGACAGCTAACCAATCACAACACATTTCATTTTTCGGAAGGCGGGCCATCATCAAACTGGGAAACTAATCGAGCCGTCTAAGCCAGGCTGGTTTTTTAATAATGTAAATAATGAGAATAACAAGGTGTTTTTTGAACCACCAAGCAAGAGAGCATATTCTAGTACAGTCCAAAAATGAAATCAAGGGCATAACATTTTTTTTAATTGATAATTATATGTGCTTTAATGTTTAAAAAAACCCTACCAGGGAATCATGTCAAAGTCGCTGTTGTGGGGCTGCAGCTTGGATCGTATCACCTCCCAGTTTATCAGTGATGGTTCAATTCGTCTGCGTTTGCAGCTCTGCGGACTGTCCCGCTGAGTATCCCGACCGAAAGACGTAGTCACTTCCAAAACAGGAGTGCTTTGATTGAACAACTAGAGAAACAAAGCACATTCATGAACACTGAGAGCATCTAACAGCTGAAATGGCAAAGGACTACATTAACGCAACAGACAATGGGCTTTCTCGTTAAATAAAAGCATTGTTATGTACCATGGTACAGAGAAGATGGTAAAGCTACTGACCCATAACAAATACCATGGTATTATTAGTGTACTCCAAACTACTAATTTCTATTAATCACAAGCAAAGCAGATAAACTTATAAACAGATTAATCACCTGGTGGCAGACATCAGCTGTCAGTTCGATGAGGTTTTCTTTCACGGCTATGTGGCGAGAGCCTTTGGCATATTTCCCTCTGCTGCCGATCTGACTGATCTCACTGACAAGAGCATCGTAGAGGGTGCAGAGCAGACCCTGCCATCTCACCCAGTCTGCTGCATAAGCACCTGTGCCAGCAAAGGGGTTTGGTAAATATCTGTTTTTTTTGTCGAGTATCATATTTGATACATTGGGCTTTTATATGTCATATTGTATCATATTGCAGTTGACCCTTCATTGAAAGAGATGGTTTGACAGGCAATCCGACCAATCATAATGCATAATCTGCCATTCTGTCCACCAAACAAAACAGACAGAAGAGTAGATTAATGTTGGTGGCCTAGAACGTGAAAAATGGTGTGGCTTGAAAGAAGATACCTCCTGATGTTCAATCATGTTTATTTCATTCTATAACTAGTAACGATTGCTTCACACGCTGCATGATCTGCTACAGAGACATGTCACAACACATTAAAAAGCCACAAAATGTTGTTTGAATTTCTTAAAAATAACAACATTTGAGCTGAGAATTAAGTAACTCATCAGACGCAGAAACAGTAACTAAGGGGGGCAGGTTTTTTCATAGGGTTGATTTAATTAATATGCTGATATATACAGTACTGTGCAAAAGTCTTAGGTTACTAGTATTTTCAAAAGCAAATATTGGTTTTAAGTGGGTTATTTCTTTCTTTTGTGGCAGCGTGTCAGTTGGAAATATCAGTTTACATTTCCAAACACTATTTTTGTCATTAACTGTAATAATGCTATGAGATTGTTGTCTGCACAAGGAGTCTGACAACAGCCAGTGGCCCTAAAAGATACAATCAAGAGCAAAAACATTAAAATGTACTCATTTTTAAAGACTGTTTTATTCCTTACCTGTCTCAAGAGTCTTTGCCCCTCTGGGGTGATGAACACAAAGCTGGAGGTGGAAAAACTTCACTAGCTCCTCTTTCAGCCCGAAGCTGGGTCTCATCTCAGTATAAACACGCAGCATAGACGACAGAATCTCCTCTCCCAGACCGCACACCCTCTTTCTGCTGGACAGAAGCACTGAGCGCAGAAAAACATTCACAGCAGATACCAGGTTCTCCAGAATCATTAGCTGTCCATCCGGCCTGAGGAAGAACATCAAAACACAGGCGGGGCTGTCAATGTAAACCTGTGCAATTAATTCTTAACCTTAACGCATTCAAGTGATTTAATGCCAATATATTACCGTAGCATGTGAAATTGCATCCTTAACAGAATTTACGTCACGCAGCTAGATAATCCTACCACACTGAGCATCTACAGTACGAGTAACACTTGCAGATGAACATTTTTTACCAGTAAGCAAATGCATTCAAAGAATCGGTCCAAAACTGTGCTGATTAGAGCCCGACCGATTATCGGCAGGCCGATATTAGGCATTTTCCAAACTATCGTATCGGCATTTAAAAACGGACACAACACACCTACTGGTAACTATGACTTGGTTGTTGTTGTTGTTGTTGTTATTTTGTTTTTGTACAAAGGACTTTAAATTTTCATATCTAAAGTTTCTATTTTTATACATTTTATTTATCAGAACTTTAATATACTTTGATGTTCGTCTGTTCCGTTGTGACAATAATATTTTAGTGAATATTCAACTACAAATAACTATTCTTGTCCTAAAACCTCCCTCTGCTGGACTGGAGCTATTGAGGATTGACTGATTCAGTACACTACCTCATATACTGTTAGCAATTTATATTTTGCTGCTGTTGTTATTTATCAGAACTTAACAGATTTTGTCTCCAGTCCTAATCAAAGTTATATTTATAAAGCTCATCAAGTCTTTTAAAACTAATAACTTTGATTTGGTTGTTGTTGTTTTCAAAAGGACTTTACATTTCATATGTTAAGTTTGTATTTTTATACATTTAATTTATCAGAACTTTAATATATTTAGATTTTCCTCTGTTCTTTTGTGACAATTAAAGAAACCAGTTTCTTTTTAAAATGCATTATATTATGTTAGTTAAAAATCATAAATAACTACAAATAACTAATGTTAGGGAAATCTGTTAATGTTTTGTTGCGTGGTTCTGAAATTAAAAAATAAACAAATAAAAATATCGGCCGATATATCGGATTTCAAAACCCACAAATATTTGTATCGGTATCGGCCTTTAAAATCCTTTATCCGTCGGGCTCTACTAAGCATTGACAACCATTCCTGTTTCCTCAGAGAAACAAAATGCATTGGATTCTTCTGACAAATCAATGTTGTCAAAATGTGACGATGTGATCAGTACACTACGAAGGCTCTGAATAACCAAATTACACAATATATCTTCAAAAAGGCCACTTATTAAGCATTGGATTAGTGGATCAAAAGTTATACAGTAGCTATTTTTAGCCGCGGGCAGCAATTTTAGTCTTTGAGGGTTTGCGTTATTCACAAAAATGTTGTGTACTGAGAGCCCTTAACATATGATTCGTCATAAGATAAAAAAAACAAACATATGTGACATGTATTAAATCATACCTTTTCAGAGCCTTCAGGAAGAAGTTAAAGAGAGTGTGGGATAATCCCTCTGTTTGGACACAACAGCCCCAAACGACCGTGTAGATGATGCGACTCACTTGAACCCTGTTGGTCCCTGATTTTGAGCCCTTATTGAACAACCCACAGTACAAATCCAACAGACCTGCACAACAAACCAAACAAACAGAAAATGGTTCAAAAAAACACTGACAAGGTGAAAATGTGATCCCATCCCAGATAGCACACATACATCTAGGAGACATCTATTTGATGTCTGCATTTACATCTGCAAGACGTATTATTTAGGT
>JAUMHP010000068.1:2554704-2579801 GCA_032361065.1 Enteromius trimaculatus
GTCTTTAAGACGTTTATGATTTAGAATGTATGTAAAACTGACATCTGTAAGACGTCTGCCAGACGTTTGTAGTCAGCTGATGCTTTCCAGATCAAAAGATCTTTAACAGACATCTTGCAGACGTACGTGTGCTATCTGGGATGTCAACATCAATTGGGTTATTTTAGGAAAACTATTAGCCGATTACTAATATTTGATGGTTTTTGCATCGTGACTATTTTAAAATACCTGCAAACCAACCAGCAAACCCATTCTCTCCAGTTCTCATTATCACAGAGAGAAAGCAAACACTATGAAAGTTTTCAAATGATTCAAAATCATGGTAGCATTTGTAAAACCAGCACTGGAAATAATAAGATTGGGTGCAATACTAGGATCATAAATCTGGCAAATACAAGAAACTACACATATATACAGAAGGAAAATATTCAAATGAAAAATGCACTCTGTCATCATTTACTTATTCCAACCCTGTATGCATTTCATAATTCTGCAGAACAAAAAATAAGATGTTTTTGAAGGAGGCTGCGTTTTGAACAGTGCTGGCCCCAATGATATTCACTTCATGGACAAAAAAAAAACGTCAACAAAATATAATAATAATGCACATTATTAATCAAATGCATGCAGGTGTGCATGTGAGGGTGCATATAGAGCATATTAATTCCTGTATTTAAAAAAAATAAAGAATATCAACATGCTATTTGGTGTACAAGAAGTTCATATGAAATGCCTCTCATCATCAAATAAAAGGTCATGCTTCATGATAAGCAGTTCTTGTTCTCATTTGGTTAATGATGTAATGTATTATTAATAAATGTAAAATAAAAACATTAATTACTTTAATTAAAGAACTATGTTTTCCTTAAATTGTGTTTATTGCGTAAATTCAAAATGTTTTGGCTCGTCAGGAATTGGTTGTTTGCAGTGTGCACTCACTGTGCCACTGCTGCTGGCTCATCTCACACCAGTATTTACGGACAGACAGGATGTTCTTCAGCAGAATGCTGCTGTAGTCCTCGCCATACGCCGCACAGCTGAAGGGACTCTGTAAGACCTCCACCACATGAGAAATCAGCTCTGCACACTTTAACTTTGGACCGCCTGCAGAACAGAAGTGTGACTTTCATGGGTATTTATCTAATGCACAGTAATAATCATCCATCTCTAGTATCGGTGGCTCAGATAATTACGCTGGTTGGCGCATCTGATGAAATACTTCATCAGGCTGCTAATTTCCTGCATCTTTTTCTGCCGGTTTGCTTGTGTCGTGGCGGAAACGTTGGCTTTTCCTGACTGCAGAAGTTCTGTCTCTTTTTGAAGAAACTTCTGTAAAAACCTGTACAGATGAAGCAGGAAATAGAATAAGCACATTGTCGACTTGCACCACAGATTAACAATGGATCGAATTGAAGAACAGACCGGAAAACAGCGTCCCAGGTGAGTTGCTTGGAGCCTTTGCTTCCTGACGTACGATCAAGTTCCTCCACCACGTCTGATGAACGGATGAGTCTTCTGAAGCGATCCACCTCTTTCTGGAGAAACAAATGGTCCGTTTTGTAACTTTATTATCCACAATAGCTCACACCTAAATGGTATCTGGATCAATGATGTGATGCTTTTTAATGGGGGTCCAGATCTTATAACTTACTTATATGTTCAATACTGCCAAAACAAACAGTGTCAAATTATATTATAAATAAATCATGGAAACTTATGTTTTAACATTATTTTAACTCATTGAAATAAGTATCATTTAAAGTCAGAACATTATAATTTAAGTTAAAATACTTACAACCAAGTTGATTATAATAAAAATTTTAAAGTAAAAACTAAATTCTGACGGTAAATTGGTGATATATTTGTATGATTTTTTTACAGCACGTTTGTGAATCGAAAATCAATTCTAATTCCAGAATTAGATACTTAAAGTATTGTAAAATTTTAATTTCAATCTCACCTAGCAATTCTAGTGTGCACATCTTTTTTTTATGTAGTGAAAAAGGGCTACCAAAAACGTATATGTCTTTGAGTCATTCATTCATGAGATTCATTCAAAAACATCCAGTAATGAAACAAGTTGAGTCCAGTTTTTATGTAGCCGACTGGTTTTTGTTCATGGTTTTCAGCAGCAGCTAAATTTAATATCTAAATGTTTTGACATATTGTTTTAATCCACATTAGGATCAAAACTGGTAATTGATAAGAATTGTAATCTAAACAAGAATTGATAACATCCAGGGGATTCCCAATCCTAACTGTAATCATCAAAAGTGATTTTAATTTTGAGAAATTTGAGAGTTTTCTGATAACTACAAAATTATTTTACATCAAAATATGAAGCAAGTTACCGAAATTAACTTTCTGTTTATAGTTCATTAAATAAAATAAAATAATGCACCGTATACATAAACTTAAAGTCCAAATTTCTTCTGTCCAATATTAATTATTAATATCATCTTTTTATGTGTTGATTTATAAAACTGATGATTCATTTTAATTCTACCTCCTTGACATTTCGTCCACATCCTTTGATCGATCTTATTAATTTAGCATTTCGTGGACTGATTTCAGAGCATGCATATGAATGATGTTTCACACACCTTTCTCTCTGTGGCTTTCTCATTTTCAAGTCCTCTGCAGCACACCAGCAGGTCATGCAGCGCCAGACTCATTGTCTTTCAAAGGCAATTAATCCAGATCATCAGCTGTATAACAGAGTATGGAAAGTTAGAGATCTCTGTGACAAGTGTCTTTCTGTCAATGTAAATCACATCCTGCTGCATCTGTTTACAAACGCATCATTGCGCATAAAAACTAGTGATCTATTCAATACAGAGCATCTGCTTACAAATCCTATATCTGTTATGTGTCTGCTTACAGTACTTTACTTATCATCCGATTCTTCTACTTTTCATTTCCATGCGTGTCGCATCAGTACCGCCTTCCAGCTCTTCTTCACTCAACTCTTGCAGCTTGAGATTCATTACTGCCACCTAAAGGACAGTAAGTACTCTATTTTATTATTATATCAGAGATCCCCCAAGCTACTGGAGATCCCGCCCCATTTGCGCCCCTCGTCACAGGAACTAATATAATATTCATGAGTCAAATAAACAGACGTGACGTAGCGCTCGTTACGTCGCCTCTTTTTTCTACCGTCATGGCGGCCGCCAGGAGACATAAACGCGTGGCCGCGGCTCAACCGGGGTTTTTGTCTCTTAATTCGAGGCTAGACGGTAACAGTTCGATTATCAAACGGCGAAAACGCGTAAACAAAAATAAGAAAAAGAGCTGGAACAAATTCAGTGATATCCAGGATGTGGAGGAGTTTCTAGATGACGTGCGGCTTCAGGAAAGAGCCACAGGGTGAGATTCTTGATTAAAAAAAAAAAAAATAATAATAATAATAATAATGATTAGCATTTGTCTGTTAGCGTGCATGTCGTACACTTTACACCAGTAATCTATTTTAATACTTAATTTCTGGCAGTGTATTGTTGTTTACGATATGTAACGTAACGTTAGTGTCGCTGGGCGTCACGTGGCTGCTACGGTTGCTTCTTTTGTATGTGAAGCTAAAGTTAAAACCTTTCAGTTAAAAGACTGAATCTTTAACCACCAGGCTACATCACCTCACTGTTCATGATACAATCAGCTAAACTGAATATTTGGTCTGCTTTAGAGGGTTGATATCCGAAAAAACAGACGAGTCTCTCTTCTTTTTGGACATTGGTGAAACAGATAAACAAGATACAGAAGAAACTGAAGCACGTAAGTGTAAAAATTCCTTTTTACTAAGTCACTCTTTCCCCCCCCCTGTGCAACCTATAACTGTTGTTCTTGTTTATTAAATAGAGACAACAATCAAGAAAGGTAAACGCTCTAAACCTCTGCGGATAGATCTCATCCTTCAGCCAGATTCCCACATACCGCCCCCAAAAAAGTGAGTACAGTGTGACCTGTAAGCTTTACTTTCGAAATGAACTCTAACCTTTATCCTTTTCCCGGGGGAGCTTCTGCCCGCTGATGATCTCATCCTTGCGCTCCCAGTATTTCTTTGGGAATGTGAAGACAAAACAATAGGACTTGGAGGGCTTTTGTGTGAACGGCCTTCCAGGATCTGAGGGCATTTTCTCAAAACTGGGTTTTATTTCAGTTTTTTTTTTATTTATTTATTTATTTTTTTTTTACCTTCCTTTTCTGTCCAGTGCCGTTTTATCTAGAGAACAGAGTGACTATTTAATGGTGAAATTATATATTGCAGTACAGTTAAATAGCAGCATATAAAGCATTGGGGAAATATATTTCATTACAAGCATATCATAATGCCTTATAGCCACATTTAACAGATAAGCGCTGTGCTGTAATAGTTTCCATTTTGTGCCAAAATTGCCAATCAAGAAATTGAGATTTGCTCTATAGTGAATATCACTTTACTTGTAGATACTTGCGTATCCAACATTATATAAGGTTATGTGCAATGAGATAAATTTACATTACCTTTAGTATTTAAACAATCAGCCGAAATGAGATATAGCTTATAATTCTTTTTGTTTGTGTACTGTATTTATGTATGCAGGTAAAGTGGAATATTCTATATATCTAACTTAAAATAGATTTCCGATCAAATACATGCATAATGTTTTGTAGTGATAGAAATGAGAAAGCTATTGAGATTTGCTACCGAATTGTTGGATTTTATACATAACAGGATAATTCCTATTTTTTTCCCTTTTTTTTTTTAGTGTCTTGGCGTTCCAGCAGCCCAATGCTAAAAAGCAGCGGCGCAAAGTACAAAGAGCAGAGAAGTTGGCGGCCGTGGGAATCTTGCCACGGAAAGAGAAACTTCTTCAACTCCGAATGGCTGCAGCTGCCTCTGGGGCGTCTGCTAAAGAACGTCCAGTGGCCAATAATAATCCAGAGAGAGCGTTTTATGACCTGTGGAGTGCAGGCAGTGAGTGGAGTTAGTGTTTACTCTTTCTTTTGTGATGTAATGCACCGAAGTGGCATGATGTGACTCTGTGTCTTCTCAATGTCCAACAGCATCAGAGACGGCTGATGCCTACTACCTCGAACAGACTAAGAAAAAGCTTGTCAAGGTGAGAACAAGGTGGTGTTTTTTTTTTTTTTTTTTTTTAAAGTGGCGGCCCAATATATCAGCCATTTTTTCTGGTGTTTTGCACCATTTTTATTTCTTAATTGACATTTTTAATTATGTATGCATATATATTTCTTAAGAGACCAGATAGACTGAATGAGAAACCTTCCCTCCTTCCTGCGATTGAAGTTATCGGTCCTGGAGGTTCATACAACCCAGACTTCTTTGCTCACCAGGTACAATACTGCCTTTTCCTGCTACACAAAGCTCACCGTATCAGAAAACATTTTGATTTGATGATCAAATGGCCCATGTTTGTTAATCAATGTGTTTGTGTTACTCTAGGACCTGCTTCGTGAGGCCCATGAGGTAGAGGTCAAGAGGCAGAAAGCTGAGGAAAGATTGGCACGGCAACTGGCTGTGAAGGAGGAAAAGGCCACTGAGGTACAAACTTTAACCATATGCTAACACCTTTAGTTGTGATCACGTTAGCTGAAAATGTGCGTGTTAAAGGTCTATCGTAGATGGTGTAGTGATGTTTGAAGCACAGCTCGCATAGAAGTCACTTTCAAACCAAAACAACTTTGCTGCAAACACGGATGGCCAACTGAATCCCTCACACAAAATTCCCAATCATGACAATTCCTAGTAAGATGATTGGATTCACAAAATTATCGAACAAAAGTAAATTTGATCACGTTTAGTCACTAATGTCGCCTGCCTCGCATCATCCTTGCTGAAAGGCTTACCCATGATAATGTGTAATATTCAGCAGAAATGACTTAATCTCTGTGTAATGCAATCAAATTAAATGCGTAACGGATGAAATACTTTGTATTTTGTCGTCTTGTTTTTTTAATAATACATAAATATGCATTTGTTGGTGTTTTTAGGAGAGCACTTTTAAAGAGCAGGTGGAGGGCTTGATTGAGGAAGAGGAGACTGAGCCACAGGAGACAGAAGGGGACACCGAAGACACAGTCATGGGGCCAACTGCAACACAGGAAAAGAAAACCGAGAAACAGAGGAAAAAGGAGAAAAACGAAAAGATCAAGGTAAAGCAGAACGGACCTGCCTGTTGACCAAGGAGATCATGAATCTCTTGATTAACATTCAAAGCCTTAATCTATTGAACAGGAGTTGCAGAGGAAGGCGGCGCGTCAGGTGATCGATAAGCAGCAGCAGTTGTTCCAATTGCGATCTATCAGTGCCAGCGTGAAGAAGCTGGAACAGAGGACCAAGATGAGGCAGGCTCAACGCAAGGCCCGAGAAGAAGCAAAGAAAAGCATGCCTCATCGACTGGGCAAACTCAAGTGAGTTCATTTAGCAGACACTTTTATCCAAAGCAACTCACAGTTGAGGAATTTAACAAGTGATTCATCGTAAAGAGGTAAATAAGCATCAGAAGAGCTCTTAATACAAAGTATCAGGCATTGTCTATACTAGCACAAGCTAGACAAGGAGGGATTCAGGAAAGCGAAAGCTTTTTTGTGCATTTGATGGTGTGTGTAGAGGATTTATATTCGTGATAGTGAGTGGAAGTAGGTGGGTGCTAGTCTCAAGACTGACGGCTGAAGGTCTGGAGTTCATAGCCGCTTTCTTTGGTTAATGCCTGCCCATAAGGTTTTAGCGACATGTCAAACAACCAATCACAGTTCGTTTCGTTCAGCGTCACGTTTCGGGCATGGAAATATCCCCACAACAACAGAACGGCGTAGAAAATCCTGATGAGACGCTCACGGTAAACAACAGACCCGCTGGATCTAAAAACCGAACAGCCAGCGAAGTATAGGACGCAACTGTTTTGTTTGAAGAAAGCACCTTTTTTTATTTACCAAAAATGGCTGTTTCGTGGTCTATTGAGGAAGTACAGACGTTCCTCTCGTTGGAGTGGATCCAGCGAGAGCTTGATGGGGCCACGCGGAATGAAAAATACTCCAATTTTTGTGTGTTGGTTTGTGGCGCGTTTACGATGATGTCACGGCAGTAGAGGCGGCGCAACTATAACGACACGTGAATAATCCCGCCCACTCTAAAGCGGTACTAAACTGCATTGGAAACGCGAACTGAGCCGTACCACGCAGTGGAAAAGTGCCATAAGTGCCTCAAACAAAACTCCTGGACATCTCTTAAAGATTCTATGCCTTGAACCTGGCATTTAACTGATCTTAATAAATGCTTATTGTCACTCATGTAAACACAACAAAAAAATTTTTCCCACAATCACACGTCTGCGCTTTGTTTCCTGGCAGACCGAAAATAAATGTGACCCCCGGAAATCCGATAAAATTGAACCAATCAGTTGACGACTTCAGCATTCCTGAAGGGTTTCCAGTTAAGTGTACCATATGCATCAGACGTTTAGCCAACGTTCCGGGAGCGTGACGTCTGAGGCGGAGACTAGGTGGCTGCTGAGCCTGTGGTGTGGATGCAAGCATTAGTGTCTTGAACGTGAGCGCTACAACTGACAAAAAAAAAGTTTACACCAGGATTTCTGACCAAACTGATGAGGTAATTGTTGATGAACCTGGCTGGAGAGTGAAATCATGCTGTCGAGTGCCAGGGAAGACACAGGTGATGTTCTTTCATCCATGTCCAGATTCGTGCAGCTAGCATTCATCTGGTTGGAATGAAAGGTAGAACCGTGTGTCATCAGCATAGCACTAATAGTAGGAGGATGGATCCCAGTAGAGTAAGAAGAGGAGTAATCCAAGAAAAGATCCTTGATGAACCCCAGTGGCGTTCGTTTCCCTGAACACTTCATGACATCATGAAGTGAAAAAATAGAGAATTTGAAGTTAGGCTTCTGTACCATCCGTGAATGAAGGGGGAGGTTTTTTTTTGTTTGTTTTTTTTTTAACTTGCAACAAATTGTAATGTTAACTATATTAACCATGCAATCCTGAATCCATAAAATTATGGTAATATTTTACATTGTTTGCAACTTGTTGAATTTATTTAAAAATAAAAAACGGTTCAATTAAACTGAATATATATTAGATGCTCTGTAACTGATTGTTTAAATTTAATTACCTGATTGTGGTTATTTTAAACAATGTTTAACATGTTCTCACACATCCATGGAAATGCAAATATATCCTATATCTTTCAAAAAATATCAGGGAGATCAATCTGACCTGTTTTCTGATGGATACTGGCTTTCTCAAAAGGGTTGTTTAAGATCATTTGCTCTTGTACCGTGTTTTTCATCACGTCCCTGCCTAAAAAGAAATCAACAAAAACACAAAGGTTGGTGAAGTTGTAACCTGTTGTCCTTTGATTGGAATTGAAATCGTTTTATTTTTCTTTAGGTTCCAGGCACCTGAGGTAGACGTTCAGCTTAGTGACGAGCTTGCCAGCTCTCTTCGGAGTCTGAAGGTATGTTTAACTGCTAGTGTTGAGCTCTTACTGAGTTGCAGTTGCACGTTATTTCTAATAAGATGTGTTTCTTTGTCATGCAGCCAGAGGGCAGCATCCTAAAAGATAGATTTAAGAGCTTACAGAAGAGAAACATTATTGAGCCCAGAGAAAGAGCCAAGTAAGTTCAGCATTTTATTGCTTTGTTTGTATAAAACCAGTGAAGCGTTTGAGTGGTGTTGGCTGCAATGATTTTTTCTGTTTTTATTTGCATGTCCTTTTTTAATTGTTTCTATTCTCATTTCAGGTTTAAAAGGAAGTACAAGCTGAAATACTCAGAGAAGAGGGCCTTCAGAGAAATCGAGTGATGCACAATGTTATCTTTCCTTTCAGTTCTCCAACAAATGATGCCCTGTGCTATTCATACTGCAATAAAAACCTGTTATATTCCAACAACCTTTTGTCTTGGGGTGTCAAAAAGTGTGTAGTGTCAGATTTATTCCTATGCACTGTTTTTCACAATCCAACCCTTTACATGAACCAGACTGTACTAGAGCAGCCCACCCCTCTCTAGAAAGGCAAACATTACAATAATGTAATCATATGCCAAATATTTGCTAATTGCATTGTGTGTGCAATACTAATTTGTGTATCTTGCATTTTAGAAATCATCTTTCGTATTGATTATGCAATGTATTTTTAATCATGTAGTTACAGTGGATGCAGTTAGTAACTGAATGGTACACCACATGCATGCACAGCTGCAGATTGGTTGCAGTTGATGCTCCAGGCACTGCTTTAATCCAGGTCTACTGCCTGCCAAACAGGCTTAAATTAAGGTCATTAAAATGTTATGTTTTATTGCAAATCTAATTTGACTCTTGTGATTTGACTTTAAATGCAAATTTTATTTATTTGTCAAACATACTATAGAATAGTTAAAGTGTTGTGAAGTTACATTATAGTTTTATTATAAATGATGTTGTCCTAGAGATAAAAATGGCATAAAATACACTTTTAAGAGAATAAAAGAACCATAAAATCTCAACATTTTGTTGTGCTAGAATTAAAAATGCATTTATTTTTGTGATAAGTCTACACCACTCATTCAGCACTCACTGAGTATGAGGAGGTGGAGGATTTTTTCAGTCCCATTATCTTAAGTTTTAATTAAGGTCCCTGCCGGGGAAATAAGGGCTTTTCCCCTTCTCTCCTGGTAGCAATGTGCAGGCAAAGCTGATTATCATGCAATCATGGGTGGGGATGTAATCTTACCTAAAGAGATGCCTGCCCTGGTCATCATTTCTGATCCTTGCTGTCCGTCGGAGTGTCCCTCCAGTAATCCTGTCCTGTTGCACATGCCAGAATTACTTCAATAAGTTTCTATTAAGCTTTTTATGTCTGTGAAGGATGATAATGACAGACACAGTAATCAAATCTTGAGTTCTAGGGTTAAAGTAACATTTATAGAGGTGTTATAAAGCCATTAAAATCTCCTCATAAGTATTTAAAGCAGTGCCAGCCCTAGATTTCTGGGGATCCTAAGCAAAAGTTTTTCAGGGGGTCCTTGCCAGTGCATTCATAAGAACCCCAAAATATCTCCCAAACCCTTCTTTCAAAGCAGTTTCAATACCAACACATAACCGTGAGTTTGAAACATTCAGCAAAAAAGGAAATTGCTAACCATAGGACAAATTTGCACTGCATATTTTTGCTGTTTGACTATTTGCTGTTGACTGGAAACAGTTGATGCACTCTTCCCAATACCGTTTGCATTGTTCTTTAAAATCGGCATTTGCAGTATGCTTTCTTCAGACTCGAATACAACCTGTGCAGTTCACTTTGCAGGGCAACAATGGCCTATATTGTAACAACAGTGGGATTCATCAAAACAAGATTAGAGAAAGTAGACAGTGTCACAAGAAGATTGAACTGAAACAACAGGCTAACAAGCTGAGAAGTCAAAAGCAAGTGATATAAAGGCTACTCTACTATGTAATGGTGTTTTGTAAAAAAAAAAAAAAAAAAAAAAAAAGTGTGTAAAGTTCTTGATTGAGTAAATGTGAAGTAAGCCTGATCTTTTATGTAAAGGCAGTATAAAGATATGTTGTTTGAGGTTTGTAGACCTGTAAAGATGCTGTAAAGTATTTTAGTTTTATAAGTGATCTGTAGTGTAAAAGTGCTCTGTAAAGTAAATGTAATGTAGAAATACTACATACTAAATTGTGGAAATCTGCTTTGTTTTATAAAGCTGATGTAAAGTTGTTCTGTTTGACTATTTGTAGAGGTTTGCAGATACTGATCCATTGTGTAAAGTTGGTGTAACTGCTGTGTAAAGGTGCTCTGCAAAGTAAATGTGAAGTCCAGCTACTGTGTTGTGTAAACCTTCTATGCTACCTAAAGGTGGTGTAAAGGTGTTCTATTATGTAAGGTTTGTAAATTGTTCTGTTATGTAAAATGTGGCCTGGTGTGTATGTCTACTCTGTTATATAAAGGTGGAGTAAAATGTCTACATCTTGAGGTGTTCTGTTGTGTAAAGCTGTTGTAAATCTGCTCTGTTTTGTAAAACCTGTTGTGTTGTGTAAAAGTGTTGTAAAGTTATTCTATTGTGTAACAGTGTTGTAAATCTCTTTTTTGTAAAAACAGATCTGTTGTGTGAAGGTGGTGTAAAGATACTCTGTAAAGTAATTGTGGTGTTGTGTAGTCTGCTCTGTTACATAAAAAAGGTGTGAAATTGTTCAAATGTGTGTGTTAAGCTTTTCTGTTGTGTTATCTTAAGGTGTTGTGAATATGCTGTTTTGTAAAACTGATCTGTTGTGTAAAGGTGTAAAGTTTGACTGTTGTGTAACACTGTGTCTGCACCAGATGCGAGTGGTGCTGTGACTCGACTATTTATGACATATTGACACAAGTTTCAAATTATTTTCAGTGGTCGAGTGTAGACAGAATTTAGCATCCGGTGTAGGCACGATGTAAAGGTACTCCTTCAGGTAAATGTGTATAACTGCTTTGTTGTGTAAACCTTTTACATAAAGGTGGTGTAAAGTTGTTATGTCGTGTAAAGGTGTTATAAATCTCTTCTGTTAAATTTGTTACAAAAAGATGGGGTCAGATTTAGAACAGGTAACACTTGTTAATTATTAACTACTACTTTTCCCTTAATATTCTAAATTTGATACTTATTAATAGTTAGTAAGGTAGTTGCTAAGTTGTTAAGGGATTGGGTAGGATTAGGGATGAATAAGAAAAAAAAAACTGTAAAATGTGCTGGAAAAATACAGTAAAATAACGGAATACATAAAAATACGGTCATCTTCTGTAATCAAAAAACAGAAATTCAAATTATTAAAAGACTACAATGATGTTCCATCACATTTATTACTTAACATTGAAATATTACATTCTCACATTTCTGTACACAATTTGTTTTGTATCTCCTGATCGCTTTCAATAGGTCTCCTCCAGACCACACAGATAAGTATACAGAGAGTTTCTTATGGGTCTTAAAGTTTCTGGGTTCTTTGGTGCCCAGTGCAGGTTAAAACAACAAACAGGATACCTTGGCAGAATATCCAACTGAAGTCAGTGGGCCAGGAACTGACAGTTGATCGACAGAGGCATAGAGGTAGTGATGCTACCTTGAGCTCAGCCAACAAGCTTCTGAACTGCATGGATTTTAACCAATGCCTCTGATTGCCAACAGGTGATTTCAATTAGGTGCTCATGATTGGGTGACAGTGGCTGCGCTGAGATCAGTGCACAGAGACAGTGTGACACTGAGTAACTTCACATTGCACATTTATTATTCTTTCATACCATTAACATTACCACATAGATTAGACAATTTCACTTTTTCCAAAAATTGTACATGTGTCACACTGTCGTGTGTCCATGTGTTGTCTTTGTTTTGATTCTGTTCCATGTGTCGCCTTGTTTTGAGTCCTGCCCCTCTCATTTGTCTTTCACTCCCTTCCAGCCGTGTTTCCAGATGTTTTGTATTATGTCCTTGATTATGTGTTCATTTAAACTGTTCCCTGTGTTTTGTTGGTTGTCAGTCGTTGTTGGATGTGGATTATTGTAATGTCATGTCTCTGCACTTTCGTCAGCTGCCTGGTATTCTGTTGTATAAACGTTACCTGTTTTCTCGAGTTCATGTCTCCCTGTCTTTCCTCCGCTGAGAAGCGAGACCAAGACGTTACAACATGTTTTATTTTAAATGTACAATTTTTCAGCAACTTAGTATGTGTCAAGGGCCTAAAAGTCTAAAAAAGTTTAATTATACTCTATTTAGTTCATTAAATGCGCAGAAATAAAGAGGTCAAGCAATTAAACTGCAGTCATGTCAATATTATTTATATAGCACTTTTTACAATACAGATTGTGTCAAAGAAGCTTTACAGTATTAAACACATAAACGGTTTTGAAGGAACCAAAACTCCTCCATTCTTTAATTCTAGGCTGCAACAAAGTCAGATGTGCAGAGGACTGGTTCCTGTGGTTTTGTCTCAATGGCCGTTGAGGTGATGTGGTTTTAACTGGGAAATTGTCTCTGGGGCTCATGTAGAGGTCCTGGTCTCCGATGACATTCAGGTCTATAGAGGTCATCTCTCGGTGCTGATCCACCATCTGCTCTGGATATGGACTGGATTCAGGTGGCTGCAGTGATCATCTGATCTGGATACAGTCTGGATCTGGGCAGCTTCTGCAGGTGTGTTTCTCCCCTTGTAAGCCCCCTGTGTTTCCCTGTGTTTCTCGCCCCCGGATTATCATTCTCGACCCTGCCTGCTCCGGACTCTCGCTCTTGCTTTGCCCCATTGGATACCGTTTGTCGTTCGCTCGACCCCCTGGTACGTGTTTGGATTATTCTCTTGTCTTTGCCTTTGATGTGTTCGCTATAATAAAGTAGTTGCATTTGGATCCGCACGTCTCCGTCTCCATCACTACATGTGCCTAGAGGAGAGGTATCCTTCCGCCACGCGGGATTCCTCTAGTTCCAATATTTAAAATAAGTCATTCGTCAGGAAGAATTAACTTGGGACCAGATATCACAGTTGACAGTTTCTTTTTATTCCTGTAAAAACACTATACAAAATCTAAAAATCCTTTTATGTTAGAAAGCTAATCTTTATATGGTATTATCACAATTACAGGTTTGCCATGTTATTTTACATAGAATATGTATAATTACAGTCTATTTACACTTTCCCGCCGTATTTCAGAAACACAGTAAAAAAAAAACGTAAAACATTACAGAGAAACATCTGTAAAATTGCAAATTTTTTTACAGTCTAGAATAAGGTGCTGAATGGGCACTAATAAATGGCTAATATACTAGCAATAAGCAACTAATAGGTGTGGGCATAAAATATAGTGTTACCAAATGTAGTGTTAAGTTTTGTTCATTGTTCTGTTGTGTAAAGGTGTTGTAAATCCGCTCTGTTTTGTAAAACTGATTGCTTTTGTAAAACTGAATCTGATCTGTTACGTAAAGCTGCTCTGTTTTATTGTAATTTCATTTTTCCCAATTCTTTATTTCCGTTTTGTCTTTAAATGATCAGCCTTTAATCCCTGTGTGTGTGTGTGTGTGTGTGTGTGTGTGTGTGTGTAAATTTATTTTTAAAAGAACACTGTTTTGTTATGCTACACCTCCTCCGGTTTCCTCCTGTGTGAGAGTCAGACAAAATCAGGATTGGGATTTGCAATAAAAAGAAGAGTTTGGTTGGCTATGTGGTGTTTGGATGAGAGGAAAGGAGAGGAGGCGCAGTGTGATGATTGCTTGCAGTAATCCTCTGGACACACGCACAAGCCAGGTTCCTATGAGAGACAGAGAAAGAGGCTTGTAGAGTGAAAGGTGAATGAAAAGGGTTAATTCAAAGAAGAACTGTTTAAATAAAGAATGCCATCAGTTTGCGCCACTGCTTGGAGCAGTGACTCGTGCAACAATTTAAGAACACTGACTTGGATATGTGTGTGTGTGTGTGTGTGTGTTTGAGAGAGAGAGAGAGAGAGAGGTGGGGGGAGGCGGCACACTTATCAGGAGTGACAGAGAGAACGTCAGACGAACAGAGTGGAGGGAGGGAGAGGAAAGCAGAAAATGAGAGTGTGGCAAGAGAGCGGCTCATAGTGACAGCAGGGTCAGAGGGAGGCAGAGCGAGCGAGTGAGCTGGGGAAGAGAAAACTGAGAGTGGGGGAAAAAATGCAGGAAAGAGACTGAAGCTGAGCTGATGGAAGAGAAAACAAGAAAAATACAGCCAAGGCTAGGAAGAGTTGTAAGGATGCAACACTGAAGAAGCAGAGGGAAAGTGAGGAAACTGACTGATTTGTCCAAATGTGTTTGTGATGTGCAGCTGGCGGTGCTTAAATCACTGCGTGGAGTGTGTTTGCGTGAGCGGGTCTGATTGTGCTACCAGTACTGCCTGGAAAACGTGCTTGGTGGATTATGAGAGATCAAGACGAGGACGATTGTGTGTGTGTTAGAGAGTGCGTGTTTATTGGTGAACAATAGAGCTAGGTGCAGCTTGCTCACGAGTGTGCGTGTTTAGATGAGAAAAGCGTGCAGCTGGAGAGTTGCTTGAGGAAAGGGAAAAGATAGTGCAGATCGCTGAAGCACTTGAGGATGCCAGGGCATTCAGGGACAAGCACAGCTCTCTGAATACTGCCGTCTGAGTATATCAGACTCAACGAGCAAAAGCAAACCGGTAAACAGGCAAATAAGTTGAAGGCAAATAAGGCGAAACCATGGGAGCACGTGTCTTCTTGAGCCAACAACGGAACTATTTGTAGGACCAAAGCATCTCTGTTGCTGCTGACTACCTCAAAGGGTAAAGCCAAGAAGACTGTAGAGTTTCTCCGAAGGTCTACGTGAAGGATTGTGGGGGTCCATTATAGTGTCCAGTGATCCCTTGATGTCTTCAGCACCCAGCCATGGGAGAGTGGACCATTTTAGAGCGCCTCCTAGAGGCCGCTGTGCAGCAGCACTCTACAATGATTGGAAGGTAAGAAATACGAAATCATTGCAATGATCTGGTTCAATTCTCTCAAAGTAATAATTAACTGTGACCTGTGATCAGGTTCTAATAATTGATCTTTAATGTTAAAAACGTTCTCCTCTACCAGTTTTATTTTGTGGACAGACACCTGCAATTAAGAATGTCTACAAAGTGTAAACACTGTTACTCCGTTTGCGCAGCGCAGCGCGTCAGTTTCAGCGTAGAATGATTTAATGTTGATAGTATGTCATGGCAATTTGTAACGAATTTTAGCAGATTGGTGACTAATTGTATGATCTCATTTGTTTCATTGCAGTTTCGTTTAGGGGTGGGGTTAAGGGTGGACCGTCATGCTTTTTTCCCTAAAAATGTTACTTTTTCGTACAATTTGTGAAAAAAAAAAAAAAAAATTTCACATTAAGTTGTTGACACCTGGACATTAATGATATTTCAAACCATGCAGCTAATTAAGTAGTAATTAAACAGTACTTACTACGTAAGTAACGTGCTATAGCATTTTGGCAAATGGTAAAACTTGGATCACAGAGTGTTTGATTAAACAGAAGTATTAGATAAAAGCTAATAATCACAAATCTCTTGTTGATTCAAATGCAAAAAATGGTATGCATAGGTGAACTAAACTAGAATTCCTATGTAGTGGTTATAAATCCTGGGAACACAGCGCTGCACATTTTGTCTTTCTTATCTGACACACCTTGGTCCATAAAGCTTTCTAATAGCGAGCTGATGATCTGATTCAGGTGCATTATGCACACAAAATGTACAGTTCTGTGGGTCCCCAGGACCAGGATTAAGAACCACTACTGTAAGGCGTTATCGGTCCATAATGCTGGCTTATGGTGAAGAGAGAATGACCTCGCGGCTGAGCTTTTAGTTAATCCTGCGGGCACCGTGAGCGCCTATTGGTCAATCTCAAGCTTCAGTAGATCCAATGCTTGAACCACTGAAGCTTGTGAGACCTCAAGTGACATCGCCTGCTCGGGTGATGCTATTTTTTCTTCCAGTTTAGCCCCTCACGTTCTCTTCTTCATTTGTATTTTGGACACAAATGTCTTGCCATATATAGCAAAAAAAAAAAAGTAGCATCTTTTATTAGATGCTTGTAAAAGCTACTTGTGACGTTGTTTGAGGTGTCATTTTTCTGTGTGCAGCGTTTTGTCCGCAGTGCCCTTTACTTAAATCTCCAATGCAGTTTTCTCAAAACACACTAATTAGTTTTAGCCAGTCATCTCAAATTATCTTGAAGACAAACACTGTCAAGCAGTGTACATTAAGGCAGTCAGCCAGGAGACATGGGTGTGAAATGGTATTAGACGTCCAAACAACCATCTACTGATGGTTAGCATTCAGGATTCTGGTGGTGACTCACCAACTGACAGTGCGTCATTTATCATATGATCATCATAGGTCACGACCATCCAAAGCTATGAGGTAATGGACGACTCTTCCTCATCCAGTAGGGTCTGGTTCATTGCTACACTAGATCCCACGATAAACATTGATTCCATGGAAACAGATGCTTGAATTTGTCTTTCTTCATTCCATTCACAAGACCAAATTCTGCCGTGTGTTTTCTCCTGCCATTGTCAGCTCTGGCATTGATTTGGCTGGCCAGACATTGAGCCACACTTTCATAGACGTGGCGTTAGGTTGAATATGAATGATTACCCTGATCAGATCTCATTCACCAGTCACTGCCCCCACACTCACACTTCAGCGAGCGCAGGCTGCTTGGCAGCCAATGGTGAATTACACTACGCCTGACAGGGTATGCCTTAGTCTCAAGGGACGGTTTCATTCATTACGTTTGGCATTACTGAGGTGATGTGGTTAGTTTTCTGATGTTAGCTGTTACAAGGAGGCTAATGAATTTGTGTAATTATGGAGGGCGGTTGCCACATAAAGGTCTTTAGCATTTCAATGCAAGCCTCTTTTTTGTGCAACGAGCATTAATAATACCTGTACTTTTACATTTTTTAGTGTTAAAACTTCAGATGTCAGAAAAACCATTTGCCTTCCAGTAAATGAGTAATCCAAGACATATTTAGAGATCAGAATATTGTAGGAGACCTGGATATTTCCTCACAGAACAACCATATACAGTAGCAATGGCGCTGCAATGATTTTATTTCATTTTTGTTATTTTTTAAGTCATAAAATAATATTGTGTATGGAATGGAATGGGAATTAGACTTTCTTAATCAAAACTCTGGCCCTGTAAATTATGCTTAAAGGAATAAATACTTGGAGCGATTGGTATGTTTAGGTACTTTTTTTTATGTAGGTAGAGGCACATATTTCCAATGAGACACTGCATGAGAATTTTGCAAAGAATGGAGCACTGCTCCAGATATAATATCTAATATATGCATGAAGCTGATTAGATTTTTTTTTTACGTTTTACAAAGATTCAATCAATTTGAAATTGATTTGTTTCATCCTGTAGGAGACGAGAAATCATGCCACAAAAGATAATGCTTGTGGCTCAGCTGGGCATAAGGGGTGCTATACTGAAAACACGACACACATCAGGCTGATACCTTGTTTGTTACAAATATGCTTGCTAATTACGTTTTTAGAAAATCCAATTTAAGTTCATGTAATTCCAAGCACTTCAGACATATTTATAGCCTTTGAGCTAATATAATTACCTTATAAATCCTCCCATAATTAACTAATCATTTATTTTGCAGTACTTCAAAGTATATTGGAGGCAGTTTTCAATTAAATCCTCATTTAGAGAAGGAAGGGAGTTGGGAATGTGGGCAACTGGTATTTGTCCGCAGCATCACTTACAAGTTATTGTTCAGAAAAAGATGTCTTGAAATAGACAGCAGACAGTTTGCTGCGCAGTAACAGTTCAAAGTGAATATTTATGGATACAGTGTAAGAAATGCTTTTGTCAGATAATAAAAAAATGCATTTTACACAGTGACATCTAATTTAAATGATGTCATAACACTGAAAATATCATTCAGTGGGATAGAAACAATATGACCACATTAAGTTACACCAATAAATGCCAAATCTGGTAGAAAAAGCCATGGACGGCTGCACAGTTTCCTATTAATAGTAAAAATCCATAATACGTAGACTGGTTGCGATTCTAATTTTGCCAAGTTTAGATGTTTTTTGTTTGTTCTCTGGTTGAGTATGAGAATTTAAATCACGATATCATTAAATTAATCAATTATACAAGTATCATTGCACCCATAATTTGATATATGTGGGGCTTATGTAGGATTTTCATGAAAACTGCTTTCACTACTGTTCTTTATTATAAATGTATACTGTTGTAATTTTAGCCAGTGGTGCGGTGACTAGAGGCACTACTGTAGAGTCATTCCCAACAAAAGCAACTGAATCCCATCATAAAGGAAAGGGATCACAAAATATGAGACAGCAATGCCCTGAAACCCTACCCGCCACATCCCCTCACTTCAATTGTTCTGCACTACAGAGTGAGTCTGGCAGAGGGATGCTCACTTTTGAATAGGGTATTTATAGCTGCACAGATTTCTGGGTATCATGTGTGCGTCTCGATGTGTATTTTTAGACTGATACCTTAATCACAGTGGATTTGACTTTCCATTTGGCATGTCCATCTTACCATCCAGTCATATTTGACCACTTAGTCATTCATTCATACCATATCATGTCTATACATATTTAAACATCCCTTTACAGATTCATTACAGCTCTATTCACACACACACACTTGTGCGTGACTTGACTCACACTGAGACTTCCTGAACCACAGGCTGTTGGCTGTTATCCGTCCTGCGTTTCCAGTCTCTCTAAGCCCTCCATCCATGTTTTCATCTCTTTGTCGCTTTTAGCCCTTGGATTATATTGGTTATGCATTTGATTCTGTGCAAAGAATCAACACGAAGCCTCGAAGGAGATGTGTTGTGAAATACATTTCCAAATCATCAATCCGCTTGCCACTCAACATCAACACAGATTTCATTCAGATTAGAGACTACAAATGTATACTGTAGGCAGAATCATCTTCAATCTTTGTTACAGCAAGATTATACACAGTGAAGACAGACGTTATGCCAAAGCGTGATTAGTAATTCAGAGGATAGAGTAAAACGAGATGCATTTACCACCAAAATAACGCAAATAAAGGGTCTTTAGTATGTAAAAGCTAAGATTTAAATACTTTATTTAATAATAAAGGTATTAATATGCTGTCTTTACATTCCAGAGTTAAAAAAACAGACCGATTTGATGTGGCTTTGGTTCCATATAAGAAAATATAAACCCGAAACGGTTGCATTTAAAGAGGATTGTACCCATGCGCTTCAGAAGTGGCTATACTGTGCTGCGTTTGAAGCTTTATAGACATCGCCTAGTCGTCATGGGAAAATACATAATAGAAATTCTGGCAGCACAGTCAAGAAGATAATATAATTTTTACAGTCAGATTTTAAAGTCGAGGTGTGTGGCAGCTTACCGCAAAGAACTATGGGATCCGTGATGACATCTAACTGAACAAATAAACCATAAATCAGCGTCTTATTGCTCTGAACCACATCAAAACCTCAAGCTGCTCATGGGAGGTGAAATAATAAGGGGAAGCAGGTCCTGTGAGGACAGGAGAAGCACATGATGGTTGTCAGAACGGTGTAAGACAAAACGAGGTTTCGAGCGGATGCTGTGAGTATGTCCCTCAAGACCAAGGCTGAACAACTCTGTCAAATCTGTAAAAGCTACATTCTTTACTAACACATCATATTAGCGAGACAAGCGTTCTATCAGGGGCTTGTCTGGCTCCTGTTGCATACCTAATTTAACAGGTATGCACACACTTACACAATCACATATGAATGTAGGAGGGTTGGCATAAATATTTTTCCAAAGCACTATGCACCCAATAATATACTTATCATTTCATTCAGATGTTTCTAAAACAAAAACAGAAGCAGTTAACAAAAAGACATAAAAATGTAACTACACTTTATTTCAGCTGTCTACTTTAAAGGTAAGTGCTGTAAGTAAATTTACAGCATGGTAGGGATGAGAAGTTCGGATCACTTTACTTTACAATGACATCTGTCATTGTTTACCTGAGTTTAAATGATTAGTTCACTATCTGACAAGTGCGGGTTTAAGTCGTTCGTTCATCACGTGACAGCCCCATAAGCTTTAATAAGCAGTATGAGAATTGATTAGTCTATAGAACTAATTCCAGTACAGAACCTATAGGATGGTGGACATGCTTCGCTCTCCGAGACGACTCGTTCTTCCAGAGTCACATTAAATATTTATTCAAAATAAACGAATCGTTCAAGAACGACCCATCACTACCACATAGGGTTAGTAGAATAAGTTGAAAGTTACTTATAGGCAGTAGGGCATTAAAATCATGAGCAGATATTAAGGAGACATATTTAGCTACCTGGCTGATTGATCACACGTAGTTACAGTCACTTTAGTTGAATGTCTCAATTGGATAAGCAAAATACCCTTCATATTGACAACTCTTTGGTAATAATCAAGGAATTTTCCTGCCGTACCATGAGTGAAGCAGGCGCAATGATATTACGCCGGAATGAGAGTATAGTTTCTAGTCATATCACCCTAGAAAATCCACGACTTTGCATTTTCCGCCAGTCTTAGTACACGATGCGACTACAGAAGAGTCAAGTTTTAAATAGGTTTAAATAAATGTAAAAATATCAAAACACTTTAGTCATTTTATAGTGCGACGCTAGCTGGTCTAATCGGATTAAATGATTTATGCAAAGCTATGCTAATTTTGGGACCACCAGACCCGGCGATCGACTGAATGGAAACAAAAACGGTAAAACACATCTGTATTACTCTAGGAATGTTGGAAAATGAGCCTATTTCCAAAAAAAGTGGAGTGTTCCTTTAATGTTAAAGATTACTAGGGTCTTTGTCTTGAGAAGCAAACATTGAGAATTGCTATTTATAGAGTTGGGTAGAGTTGTACTCGGACTCGCACTCGAATTCGAACTCTGAATATGTTCCGAGTCCAACCGAGTCCAGGGAGTGTTTAAGGAAACGTCACTGACTCGATATTCAGTATTTGCGTGTGTTTTCAAGTCTTGTCCAGTATTTGAAAGCGTTGGGTTTATGTACGCACTCACTGAACGTGTTCACTTAAAGCGAAACCACCGCAAACCTGCTGCAGCAAAACAACAATAGAATAAGAGAAAGTCACTCTTGACTAAATCACTTTAGTAACTTTACTGACTAATACAATCATTTATATATAATGCAAACAGTGAATATTGTGCAGTAGTTTACTTTTCATTAATTAAATGCAGGGATTAAATTGGGCTTCAATGGACTTTCCTCTTAAAATTATGCTTTTAAACATTTATCTTATTCTTACCAGTTCGAACAATGATGCGTCATGAGTATTTTATAGGAAGGTATTTCTGTATATTTTCTGACATATTTGATGTTAGACCGAATGTTTCTAACATATTTGTGATAGATGTTTTTATGGGTCAAAATAACTAAAACAGTTACTCTTTCCTTTTTGTGAAAAACACGTCCAAACAGTGAAAAAATATTTCTTATTTTATTTATTACAGCTTTATACCATGGTAAATATGTAAATATAATTACATGCAGGTGTGGCTCATCTATAGGCAGGGTTAGGGCTCCAAAATTAAACTGGCTTGCATTTGTTATATTTAAATTTAAATAATTAATCATTTTAATTAATTTTTACAACTAGAAAAGGTTAAGATACGGTTTAATGGTAGTATTTCACTGGACTAGGACTCGAACTTTTGGGACTCGGACTTGAGTACGACTCGGCCCATTTTGGACTCGGGCTTGTCTCGGACTCGACTGGTCAAACTTGGACTCGACTCGAATTAGGTGGGCTCGAACCCAACACCCAATTTATTTGTAATTTTTGCTTTACGAAAATGTACAAACATCAACTTTGTTTTGATAAATCTGTATTGTTATATTTCTGACCTATGGGTTGATGCATTGGTTTTGCTGATGATGATGATCTCCAATGATGATGGAGATGCAGTCTAGGTTTGGTACCTAGAAGTACCCTTTGGTACCAGCAAGTAATGTGGTTGAAAGTGAGGAATCTGCTAATTATTTTCTGTTGTAACTATGTGAAAAAGCATGGGTTTCTTCGTGTGGCTGATGCTATGATGATTGCAACTACCCTAACCTTCCCTCCAAGGATCAATACTTGCATTGAAATCTTTAACTGGTGTTAGCCTCATCAGATCCGTCCAAATAGTCTCCAAATCCATCTCCATTAATTACAGACAGACATGTGTTGCATTCAACTTGGGCTACAACTGCATTAATAGGGAGGCATTTGAAAATGGCATTTTCATTTCTGTCATCATTACAGGACTGTGATGTGAAGAGAGCACAAATTAACACATCTGTAGCAATAGTGAATGGCACATAACCGGCACAATAGCAGTATAACACAGATATCTATTGGTACCTTATGTGTCACATGGCTAAAAATGCGTAATATTTTCAAAGGCCTCTGTTTTCATAGTCCACACTACAATGCGAAAACATCAAAAACGTCATGTTAGTGTAAATGGAAGACCAAAACAGAGAGAAAAGGATGCATTTTCAAACAACAATGTGTGGACAAGGCCTTGAGAGTTGGAATTTGCACCTTGAGACTACTTATAGGCGGGAGAAAACGTAAACCACTAACTATTCTGAAAAGCAGATGGCTCACCCAAAGGAATGCACTTTTAAGTAAAAATAAAATGCACTACTTGAGTTGTAGATATTACATGCCTGCATAGCGAACAGTAGCACTGATATTTTATTTTATCGTACATTATCATCCAAGGGAATGCTTTTAGTCGTTTAGACGGAAGTCAGAGATATCTAGTATACAACAGCGAAACACAGCCAGAGTCTATGAAGGATGTGACTTCACAATGATGTGCGTAAGATGTGCGTAAACCCTGTATAATTCCACTCCGAGACAAACGGAGCATACATAAGCATAGCAGTGTAATCCTCAGGGATGCTGTTTTTCAGACCAGCAGAATTAAAACAATAAGAGAGTTGAGAGAGAAAAACCTTGGCACAATCCAGGTTATGCAATGTACATATATCACCGCCAAATGTACTCACAGACGCTTCGCCTAAATGCATATAAAGATTTTCTGTGATCGCTCAGTTGAAATAAATGCAAATCTTTTCGAGTGCAAGATGAAAATTGACCCAGAGCACTCAGTGGTCACTTCCTGTTGCTGACTCGTGGCTGCGTGTGTGCATGTGTGTCACGCAGGATTCTGGACGTCGGTGCGGGTAAACGGATGGTCGTCCTGGCACAAAACCTTCCGTAGAGACCTTCCTCTCCTCTCTTTCTCCTCTGTCCTTCTGCTGAGAGAGGAGAGATATGGAGCTTAGCCATTCTCTGTCTCTCTATATAAGGGCATGCTGGTTTTGTGGAAGGAAGTCCATTACAATAATACTGTAGAGATCGATACCATGGTACTTTAGTATAACCATGGTAATGGACAGTTCAGTCTTACATAAGAAATATCAAAACTTCGGTTGAATTTTGGTAGGAAGTAGGGACAGAGGCGAAATCTCTTTACATTAGTATTATAGAGATTAGATTGTTTGTTTGCAGACTTTATAGAAACAGGGTGTGAGGATAGGGAAGGCTTCGTGCAAAAATGTATTTGTTTATTTCCCACTTTACTTTAAGGTCCAATTAACACTATGATCTAACTATTAACTATGACTTGACAAACTCCTAATTTGCTGCTTATTAATAGTTAGTAAGTTATTTGTTAAGATAAGGTATAGGATTAAGGGTCTAAAATATGGAAATGCAGATTAAAGGAACACTCCACCTTTCTTGAAAATAGGCTCTATACTAACTTTGTTTTGATAAATCTGTATTGTTATATTTCTGACCTATGGGTTGATGCATTGGCTTTGGTAATGAGGATGGTGATGCAGTCTAGGTTTGGTACCTAAAAAGTACCCTTTGGTACCAGGAAGTAATGTGGTTGAAAGTGAGGAAAATGCAAATTATTTTATGTTGTAACTATGTGAAAAAAACTAAACAAATACTTTCTTGAAAATAGGCTCATTCTCCAACTCCCTAAAAAGTTATTCTGTTTTACGGTACGTTCACACGGGGTCAGCGTCAACGCTTCCCATTGACTTTGAATGGGTGACATCAAAAGTTACCGTAAAGCATTGTGGATCCGTCGACGGCGCTTCACTGCCGTTGTTCGCGGCAGAAGTTGAAAAATTCTCAACAACGCCAGTGAAGCGCCTCCGATGGAAGCGTTAGCCAATCAGAATCGCTCAATGCAAATACAGTAGCCAGGTGGCAGCCAATCACGTTCATCCTGTTCAAGAGCAGCAAAATATCTAATTTCATTGGCTGACGCTGCTATGACCAGGTGTAAGTGCCACGCCTTCCTTCAAGCGTTGACGCTGACGCCCGTGTGAACGTACCGTTACCGTGCATTCACACCGCCAGCGGCGAGAGCGTCAAAGTGGCCGGAAGTCATTCATTTTCAATGTGAGCCGGCGGCGAGATAACGCAGTCCTGTAAACTTTGGTTCCGACCCTATTCTATTAGTTATTAGCACCTCAATCGCAACAACTTTGTC
>JAUMHP010000068.1:2579901-2605555 GCA_032361065.1 Enteromius trimaculatus
CTCTGTACAGCGTCGTTGGCGAGGCGGCCAGGGCGAATTTTGACGCTCTCGCCGGCGGCGGTGTGAACGCACAGTTACTGTTTTTTAATCCTTTAAGGCGTTCTCCGGGTCTGGCGATAACACTTTTAGCATAGCTTAGCATAGATCATTGATTGGACCATTAGCATCTTATTTAAAAATCAGATTCAATGATCTTTGCTATTTTCAAAAGAAATGGAGAGTTCCTTTAAGTCATTAATAGGTTACATTTACTAACTAGCAATTTTGTGATTACAAGTCAACTACATATCAGCTAAATCTCACTCATGTGCAACTACTAGATTCTCAGTCAGTATGTTGTATGTTGTGGACTCATCACAATAAAGTGTAAGAAGTTATTCTCAGTCGATATATGCATGCTAGTTAATAGTGAGAATTGATTTTTTTTAAAAACGTTTTTTCCAGTTTTATTTATATATTTTTTCAAAACATACCGTTAAGTTGATGTATTATATTAAACGCATATAATAACTTGTTGATCTTATAATTTCATTAACATTTCTAAAAAATTTGTTAATAGAATATAATGTGGAAATGTTAACAATTGTGATATAGGTCTGTCTCAACACACGAAGATGGGCAGACAATGTTCTGCTTTATTCATTGCCGAAATTATATGAAAGATCCAAGTAATATATAAAGCATATTTTACAATGGCCAATTATAATTACTGTAAACTACTGCATTCATTTTCATAATTCACTCTTATACTTACACTTTGTATTCTTGAGCTCATATATAGCCTTCAGCCCTCAGCTCACAGTGTCTTCTATAAAACAGTACAATTAGTTAATATTATGTTATCAGAAGGCATTTAGGTCTTCTAGTTGATATACATGTGGCAAATCCAGTCCATGTTGATGTATTTGCATTATGTCACTGATTGCATTTTAGTAAGCAAGTACTAATTTGTACAGAAATGCAGTTTTGAAACATCGCAGTTCCCAACCTTCCAAGACATGTATAAAATGCATTAATACACCCATGGATTATGCATACAGACATTTGTATATGCAATGTGTTATTATGGCCTCAGAGAAGAGGGAGAAAGATGAAAAATCAAAATGGAATATTAAATAGTTAAGACTATTAATTAATGCAGTAATTTAAGCAATGGAAAGCTATACATGGAGAGAGAAAAAAAAAAAGTAAAAACATCGCAGTCACACTTCACAGTCCACAGCTTAGCTGAAAATGCCACAAGCTAGAACCGCTCTGGAACACGAGCTTTCAAATTTCATTGATTCAGCCGCTGAAATGACAAAAGGAGAGACTGTCTTTTCCCTTATCTTCTCCATTTTTCCTTCCTTTTTTGTTTCTAAAGCCGCAGGAACAGAAAGAACTGTGTGAAACTGAATGATGTAATGGTTTGTTGCATTAGGAAGAATGCATGTCAAAACACCCTGCTTCTTTGTGCCTCTTAGCTCCTTTATGTTGTCTTAATCAGAGTCATCAGCATGCCAGTGTAATTGCTGCTATCAGAGGCAGTGAAACAGCACGCTGCTAGAGCCGAAATAGAGTCTGAATAGACTGCGACTTCTCAATATAGCAGGTTCTTATCACATAACCAAGTGAAAATCACTCTCTCACTCCCCTTTCCCTTGTTCTCGCCAGCTTTCTGCCCTGTGTTGTTGCCATGGTAACAGGCAGCGGGAGGCAGAGTGATGCTGTGGGTACCACTGATGGGGGAAGATTTGGGGGGTTCTCTCCCTCACGGACTGAGCAGCCTCACGCCTCCTTACTACTAAAACATACACAGAGTCAGTCAAGGCTAGTGGTAGAGACACTTGATATAGTGAGATGTCTTTTCTACACATATTTACACTGAACAGTGCTTTCAGTGTATTATTCAACCTGATCATTGCATTACTATGTTGACAACGTAACAGATTTTTAAAAATAAAATATGTTGCATTAGTGGCATTTACTACTCTTTACTTACATTTAAATTAATCATTTGGTACAACTGTGTACATACGTGCTTTTACATTGAACTTATATTTTAAAAATAACTTTATGTAATGACATCTGTAATTAATTTCTGTAAGTACATAGTAGTTAAGACCATTTCATATAAAGTGGGAAACAAACTATTTTAAATTTTATCATAATTGAAGATTATACTTTTATGTTATAGCTATAAATTAGCAATAATATAATGTTTCACTAATTAAATTAATATAATAAAATAATATGCAATATAAAATTAAATAGTATAAAGCCCCAAAATATTAGACTGTACTTCATTAACAAACAGGTTTATGTTTAAAAAATATGTAATATATAAGAAGTACTCTTTTTACTTTGTTTTAATGCTTTTTTGTCTTTGAAAAATTTATATTTTTGATTAATATTAAATCAAAATGTACAGTTTTAACTAAACCTTAAATATAATTTGAGAAAGGTTAATATATTTAAAATATTAATTGTATTATTTGTATTATTATTATTGTTTTAGTTTTTGAAAATAAATATTTTTGATTCATAATACTGTAAATGTTTTTTTTTTATTCATTTTTATTTAATATTTAAAAAGTGTTAAACCAAGCCATAAATATAATTTGAGAAAATAAATCAACAAATAAAGTATGTTTAGCCCTTTTGGGGTTTTTATTTTTCAGAGTAGTAGGGACTAAAATAGCCCCTAAATGTGTTTTTGGATTAACAGGAAACTGATGAGAAACAAAGAACAGGTGACAGAAGGAAAATGAAAAGAGATAAAAAAAAAAAAAAACAGAGAGAAAGTATGAGAGGAAAGAATGAGGAGTAGGTGGGGGTTGGGGAATACATAATCTAAAGCTATTGGATGGCATTAAAGAACTCGTAATGCAAGAATCCGTCTATTGGCTCTAGTACAGATTAAAGGTTGTGGGTTTTGACTGTGGAAGCTATTATATAATTCATCCTCTGATGACATTTTTACCACATTGGCAGTTTTTTTTATTCACGAAAATCTCATATTATTTGTAAGTGTTGTGTGTGCTTGTGTACATGTGCAATTCCCTGCACATTTTTTCCCCTTTCTCCCAGCATCCCATGGACTCTTTTGATCAATCTTGCTGCCTACGCTTAGCCACACAAAGACAACACACTCCTACAAAGTGCACAGTGCTTGCAATGAGTTGCAAAAGCATAAAACAAGGAATTGCACACCTTATCAAAGTCCCCAAAGAAATTGGTTTCATCTTCGGTGGGTTTGGATTTCATGTCCGTGTGATGAAATGTGAGGGAAACCTGCAATGGGGCAATGTGATGTCCATTTAAAACATGATTTACCTTAATAGCCATCATTTTAAAGCAGTGTGCCATTTTGTATTCAATGTTAAAAAAATCGGAATGCACAGAAAAAGTAAAGATGTATATAGAGTAGTATAAGTATTAGGCGTAGCTCGACTTTCTAGAGTGTCAGCACAGCCGATTTGTGGGATGCTTTAAAAGAAAAGTTTTTCCATATTCCAATGTTCTTCCCTCAACGTAGAAGAGTTGATACATATCTCAAAGAGCACTTTGTAGCACTTCGACATCGGCGCAGTAATATCATCACTCCTGAAAACTTCCCCCTCTCCCACTCACTTCCGTCAATACAAGTAATGATATTACTGCACGAGGTCAAAGTGCTGCAAAGTGCTCTTTCGCCATACATTATAGTTATGTTTTTATCCACCATACTTACTCGTTTAACTAGTCTTGTCCGTCTTTAAATAGGGAAAACGTGAAGGAGTTTGATGGCTTTTAAATTCATCCCTGTTTGGATGCTAAGGAAGGAATGAGGCTAAGCTAAATGCTAACATAGTGGAGCCGCGATGCGAGCTAGAGCTATTGCCCACTGAGACGGGAGAGATATGTAACAAAGCGGAATATGGAAAAAACTGTGGCGTTTTCCTTTAAAGAGGAAGAAATGAAAGATGCTGCTTTGACAAGATTTGTAACATTGGTATTGTCTGAACTGTAAGTCTCACAGCCCTGGCCTCTATTGCCACTTCTTGGAAATACAAATGAAGATATTTTTAATGAAACCTGAGAGATTTCTGTCCCTTTCTGTTCCCCAAAACATCATATGAAGAAATTGTCTCCTCCGACAACTCTCGGTTAAGTCATATTGATTACTTTTACAACTGATCTTTTGAAGCATACATTTTTTGCGGAAAGAACCTATAATAGAGGGATGGAAATTAATATGTCTAGTTGTTTATTTTTGCCAGACTCAGGCTGGGTCCAGAAAAACACTGTGGCTGATTGGGTGCAGATTAAAGCTGCCTCTTTGACCGCAGTGAATAAATCCATTATAAGTGAGGGCTCCAATCACATAATTCACTTACCTGATGTGATACCTTCTACAGAGCTAAAAAGCAGCTAGAATGGAAAAACACCCATTGACATTCAATGGCAGTCAAACATTTCAAACCAAGTTTTGGTTTAATACTACAGACATATTGGAAACCAATTGGAATTGTTCAACTCATTTTTGTCACTATTAGCTGTTAGTCTTTTAATACTTCATTAGAAGCATTCACAAACTCAACATGAAGACGTAATAGTAATTGAATTATAAAGAATTATAACAATTGCTTGCAAATAATAATCCAGTACGATTTAATGCTCTAATGCATAATCAGAGAGTGTGCTCCAAACAACTGGATGAGTGAGATTTGGTTCTAAGTTCTTGTTGAATCGATAAGCTGATGATGGATGATTATAGTTTCAGTTCATTACTGGTTAGGTGCTCTTACACTTCTGCATGCGTTTGGAGTGGACTGTGTTTGTGTCTGCTGAGGTCTGGGATGTCTGGCATGCTCAAGTGATGCTGACTCTGATTTAAAAATTAATGAAATGGCAAAAAACGGCTACATTTCTGGATGAGGACACAAGGAAATATCTGGTAAAAGGTTTACTGAAGAACACAATGTTTCAAACAATACAATAAGGTTAACAGCATGACCTAACTTACAATGAACATATTTATTTACATTAACTAACATTAACGAATATGAATAAACACTGTAATCATGTATGACTCATTGTTAGTTAATGTTATTTTATGCATCATCTAACATTCATTTGAGCTGAATATATGTTAAAATGCAAACTCTGTCTGTATTCGCTCAGAGTGACAGGTTAGGTTGGTGTTTACGTAGTCAAAAGATGTCCACACCGACAGCTACTCTCTTTTCTCTTTTGGGAGTCAGGTTGATGCTATGGTCATTGCTATGGTAACGAAATGACATATACTGGATATTGACTATGCTCTCTGAATAATAAATCTGACTTGAGTGGATAGTCCATTCTACAGATTTAAAAAACATATCAGAATTGAGTACAGTGCGAACCTAGCCTTTCAAGCCTGTATAATTTGGTTGAAGTAGATAGGGATTGACTTTAAGAAAATGCACGCTATATCCACCCTCAGCACAAAAAAATCCCAATGTGCACAATTACAGAAGCGAGAAAGCAATGTGCAAATACCCCATATACAAAAGCTGTTTTACAGAGCCAATCATCTTTAATGTAGAGCGTAAGTCCAAACCCACTGATGCACAAATTCAATCTGTTTTGCTCCTGCCTTCTCTTACAAACATATGTAATCTCTCTCTCTTTGTCCATCTCTCTCGCTCTTGCTCTCTCTCTCTCTCTCTCTCAATCAAACACTGGTACAGAAATAGCCCTAACGACGGTGACAACTGAGGTGTAAAATCTAAACTGTTGCTATGGGAAATAGCAGAGAACAGGTTTGACTGCCATCAAGCTACCAAATTAATTAGAAGTATAGAGGCTAGCATCGACACAGGTTATTGTACCAATAATGCAGGTTACCATGTTAACAGAGTTTAACGGTGCAGAAGGAGCTATAATTAGAGCTTGAGAATTGTTTCAAAATTAGAGCTCTTAATTAAATGTGCAAAGTTGGTCTTGGAAGTGAAAAACGCACATTTGAATAGCAAATGTGAACATCTGCAATGCTAATTAGCTGGAAGCCTAAATAAGGGACACATTACGTCAATAGGAGAAAAAATGAGGAAATGTTTTTTTTGGGGGCCCTGTTTATATTGTACGTCAAATCACATCCCCTCTTTTTCTCTCCACCAGGATTCTACTGACGGTTGTGGTGATATTTCGTATCCTGATTGTGGCCATCGTAGGCGAAACGGTCTATGAAGACGAGCAGACCATGTTTATCTGCAACACCCTCCAACCTGGGTGCAACCAGGCATGCTACGACAAGGCCTTCCCCATCTCCCACATCCGATACTGGGTCTTCCAGATCATCCTTGTTTGCACGCCCAGCCTGTGCTTCATCACCTATTCAGTGCATCAGTCGGCCAAACAACGTGACCGTCGCTACTCCTTCCTTTACCCAATGATGGAGAAGGACTACAGTCGTGAGGGTACCCGCAAACTACGCAACATAAACGGCATTTTGGTGCAGCACTCTGACAGCGGTGGCGGAAAGGATGAACCCGATTGCTTAGAGGTGAAGGAGATCCCAAATGCTCCAAGAGGCCTCCTGCACGGCAAGAGCTCCAAGGTGCGACGACAAGAGGGCATTTCTCGCTTTTACATAATCCAAGTCGTGTTCCGCAACGCACTGGAGATAGGCTTCTTGGCGGGGCAGTATTTTCTATATGGTTTTAGCGTGCCCGGCATCTTTGAGTGTGACCGCTACCCCTGCCTGAAGGAGGTGGAGTGCTACGTATCACGGCCCACCGAGAAGACGGTCTTCCTAGTGTTCATGTTCGCAGTGAGTGGGATCTGCGTCGTGCTCAACCTCGCCGAGCTCAACCACCTCGGCTGGAGGAAAATCAAGGCAGCCATTCGAGGTGTGCAAGCCCGCAGGAAGTCCATCTGTGAGATCCGCAAAAAGGACATGGCCCACCTGTCACAACCGCCAAACCTGGGCAGGACCCAGTCCAGTGAGTCTGCTTATGTCTGATCTTAATTCACCTAAATATGGAGTGGAGCAGAGTGGAATGCGGTTATGGTACTTGTGCAAATGTTTATAATGGCAAAGGAGGGAGGCCACACCTCTTTCCCACAATCCACTCCCTCCCTCTTTACGCCATAAGACAACGCTTCTGTAACAGCGTGTACAGAAGAGTATACTTTTGAGTCTTGAGTACAGGGATCAATGGAAGAGTGAAGAAGTGCGACAACGAAGGAGGTCTAACACAGAATGTAATGGAAATGAAAAAAATCTGGGTCTGTTCTTTCACTTTTCTCACATCTTGAGGAAAGAGGAAAAAGAAGGATACTTAGCAGGAGAGCGTAGCGTGACGATAACCTCCGACTTTCCTCAACCGTTGTCGCTGAGACGGTGCCAGAAGAAGAATACTGTTTAGGTTTGCTCTCCTGGCAGTGCATCTGCCTAAAACAAACAACGGGTGGGATGTAAACATTGTGACAGCAGTGCCACCTTCACTTTGACATTTGATCGAACAAACATTAGCGTCTTCTCTTGTAATCTCTCTCTGGTTGTGGTAAAAGACTAGGAGAGGATTATTACCTCCGCGCAAAGTGTGCCCTTCCATAAAGACCCACCGTTACGTGTTCAAGTATCCTTCTTGTGGTGCATGAATGTGTGTTTATATGTATGTATGTGACCAAAGTTGAACGAATTTAACCTTTTTTGTTCATTTTAAGATTATACTTTTTTTTTTTCTGCAAAGGTTGGTGCCATCAACTTAAATGACTGTTTATTTCAGAATAATATTTAAAAGTTTATTGCAAAGATTATTTACCTTTAATGGGAAAGAGAGCCAACCCTGCTTAAAAGAATTTCCATGCTGGGTGGTTTATGCCGGTTTAACTGGCGGAGAAGAATAACCATGCTGTGTACCAGCAAAAGAAGAAGGAAAAAAAAAAAGCTATGTATCCAGCATGGTCTTTGTGGTTATCGAAGGAAGTCTTGCGTGTTATGACAAATGCTTGGCGGGGACATCCGTAAAAAGAATTGAAGAAATGTTTTCATGTATCCAAATGTTTCAGATGAATTTATTATCAAAGAAAAAAAAAAAAAAATAGCATAAAGGTATCTTTCAAAGGCATGTTTACAAAGCTTTATCTGACTTTTGAAATGAAAAATCAATGTTCAGTGTGTGTTATTAGGAAAAAGGATACATTTATAGTGTTTTTATTAGCTTTTTTTCTTCTCGTCACGTGTTTAATCGGCATGCCTTTACTATTAAGAAAAGAAGAAGCTTAGAAATTATATGTATGCATTGCACTTTGTGGGGATGGGAAGAGTGGATAAAAGGAGAAACTCACTCTGGGAAGGACATTAGCGGTAGGGAAAGTGAGCCTTTTGAATTGGTCTATCCGAAATGAGATCGATGACAAGTACGTAGGTATGTGCGTGTATGTAGCTGTGATCCACTGTGTGCCTTTGTTTACACAGCGTGGGTTAAAGCGGAGTGTAAAATCTCTAACGAACACACACAAAAAACATTAGACTTGTCATTCAGCCAATTTACGCACTAGGCCCACTAAAGAACGTACTTGTGCCTACACCGCCCTGACTCCGCTCTGCTCGTGCACATAAAACAACCCCGCGTAGACAGAACACAGTGCAACTCACACGGACCAGCTCGCTGACATACCGCAGACACCGAAAACACTGTCAGACAAGAAAGAGAGGAAACTGCAGAGGCCCTTTAATAGCAACACAATTGTCCTGACTTTGGCATTTCTTGCAGGAAAAAAAAGTGCGTGTTTATGTTTAGCTTGACACGAAGCGCAGTTTAGCCACAGCTTTGATTCAGGCCAGAAGTCGGTGTGAGGAGGGATGGAGCTGTTTACATCTAAATTGAATGAGTGGTATAAAATGGGCCACGTTTATTAGGTGTCCAAAGCACGTCACATTTGTTTTACTGCACGTGTAAACAACTCGCAAATGATCCGTAAAAACATTGAAGCAATTGTGGACTTTTCTGTACTTCATCCAAGAGGAGAACATGATTACATTTAGATCCAGGGTACAAAATTAACACTCATCAAGCGGTTAATGTGATTGGCAAGTGCATAAACCAAGCTGCTTACCAGTTCATTAGGAAGTGCAACAGCACTGCAATATATGACCCTCAACAAGGTGATGAAATTCAAAGACATACGAACTACTGCTGGTATGTATGCAAATACAATTTCATGACCATTAATAAATATTAAGGGCATGGTGAAAAGTTAATTTTGAACCCTGTGTATACGCTATTTATTAAACAGTATTTTTGTAGCATAAAACTAAATCTAACACAACTTTAATGAGGTTAGTGTAAAGCAGCACAAAATGCCACTGAAATAATAAACCCAAAACGAAGCTTTAAAGAGGGTCAATCAAACTCACTCAAAGTTTGATTGTATCCTCTGCAGATCTAATACGGTCGTGACCAGTTTAACATGGGAATTATAAGGGACTATAGCCATTACTGTGTGGGGTAGAAATGAAATGCACCCTACACTTGGGACCAAGCGTATGTGTACCTTCTCCTGCGTTAGACAAGTCCAGTTCTTTTATTCTGATCTATGAAAATAGTAACTCTGCCAAAATCATAACCTCTGTAACTATGCAGCATTAAAGGGCATCTTTTACAAGCATGTTATTTCCAAGTGCAGTTCAGAGATTATGAAGATTGCTTCCCCAAGTGAGAACTTCTTCATGTGCTTAATCCACTCTTCTCCTCTGTCTGTTTTTATAAAACTTATATCAGAGTTTGAATACAAGAACAATGTCAGATTTTGTTTCTTCTTTTTATTTATTCCAGCTTTATGTGTGTTTTTTTTTACAGTGCTGTAATATGAGGGACACAGCAAGGGGTATTTAAAGACAAGAATTATGATTTTGAGTAAAAATGTGGCTTTACTTGCCAAAGCTTTGTTATATGCAACTTAACTAATTGGGTCTCGGTGAATGGGTTGTTCAGTTACTGTAAAGCATGTGTAACTAATATGGAAAGCATGTTTTTGTTGTTTTATTTCGCTCTTTTTTATGAAACAGGAAAGCAGGGACAAGTAAACGGCATGGTTAGAAAAGGGTAGATATATTTCAGCCATTAATGGGCCAAAACTAAATATAGCAGGTATTTTAAACTAAAGCATATGCAACACATGATTTTCAGCGAGGGTCAAAAAGTATTTTTATGATTACACCCATCCTGTAGTCACTGCCAGACCATTTTGTAGAAAAGAACTTTCACAAAAAGTGTTTTTTCATACATTGTTGATGTAAGCAACCTTATGACGTTAATCTACTGCCACTGGTCATCATCTTAAATGTGAGATTAAGACATTGACTGCCGATATTTCAAAAAGTCCTAATGGTAATTAAACACAAACATAGTGGACCAATGCACATGAACAAAATGGTCTCAGGTGACAGATAAAAAATAAAATAAAGTTTCTACAATTATTATTCAGTTGAAAGTTCGCCCGTGTTTTATAGAGTTGAAGAATAAAAACTACTGATGAATTGTTTGATAACAGAATCTTATACCGTGATAATAATCAGAAATCAGTCTAACGAGGCTCTCCTGGCAGTGCCAAAAGATTTTTACAACGATCACGCTACGCAGATTTACACATGAATACAACAGAGTCAAGTTCATTCCCCGTTAGCTCAGGAAAAACAATCGTTCTAATCTCACGTTAATCCTTTTTGAATGATCATTACATGTCCCAGAATGCTCTCTGAGCGTCTGGCAGAAATCGCGGCACCCACGGTTCCCAAAGCCCGTGTCCCAACCGCACTTTTCCATTGCCAGCTCAGGTTTTCCTCTAGAGCTCTGGCTCAAGATCAATCCCTCATTTCAGCAAGGACAGTTAAATGAGATGATGCGGTTTTAGTCTGGTGTGCTTTGCTAAATATCCACTGTTGTGGTTCCAAACTGCATGCTCAAAAGAAGACATTCGCAAACAGGGTTCGCTTTCCCTTTCTCTTTATGAAACAGAATTATAAAACTAGCCTTTGGTAGAACTTCAACCATTTACGACTCCACGTGTGCTGCCAGGGGTGGCTGACACCCGCTGCACAAGCCGTACTAATCTCTCAGGAATAAGAAGAGTCGCCGCTCCTAATCGCTCCCAGCTGCTTACACGGCCGTATAAACACTGGATTAGCACTTGGCAAAGACAAAAGGGCAGACGAGTCATTCATCCTTCGTACCTGCACCATCACAGGACAAATCGCATCAACACACGCCGCTATAACTCAGGATCTGTGCAAAGGCACCAATCCTAAAAACCAACGAGAGAAATCAGGGCCTGTTCTGCTGACCAGGGAAACATTACTATTTATGACAATTAGCCATACGAGTGAGGCAACAGTTTTTCGGTTATTAAGATTCAGATTTGCATTATTACGATCCCACCCTATGCCATGTGGGGAAGGGTAACGGCGCTACCTGTGGCTGGTCATTGCAGCCACATCCTTCAGAGATTATACATATCACGAGGGCAACGTGCAACCCTTTAATCCACCATGAAATCAACCGTCTGATTACTTTATCTAATTAAAATGGGTTAGATTGTGTGCACGGAATAGGATTTGTTGAATTATCTTCTTTTAAATCAGATTTTCTTTTTTCCATTTCATTTTTATTTCGTCTTACTTTGTGTGTGGAAAAAAGTACGAGGCAAAGGTCAACGCACAATTTTGTTCGACTCAATGTGCAAAATGTGATGTTCCTGAAATATCAAACAGGTGCTGCTAAAAGTGATAGCTATACAGATTTTACTGACAGCTGTGCATATATTGTCCAATCCACAAATGCCACCATATCTCTTAGCCCTGTTTTGATAGTTTTTGTGAAACTGAATCCAAATGAACGATTCTTACTTGTTTCTAATAGGAAATCTGTTGTTTAGGACACAGACTTCTATTTTGTAACTGACCTTATTTGAAGGTTTTCTTTCTATATGTTTCTGACTTGTGGATTGTGTACAATTACTTAATTAAACACCTTGAATGAATGTGTGTCCTTTAGTGTGTGTGTATTTGTGCGCATCATAGATATTTATTGCGGACTAAATCTTGACATGTTCATAGCTGAGCACTGGTTCGATCAGGAAAATCGTCTTAAAGGAATAGTTCACATAAAAATGAAAATGAACCCATAATGTACTCACTCCTAGGTGTCTCAACATATGACGCGACATATGATGTAAGCCACATACGTAGTGTAAACGAATAAGGATAGAGCAATATTAAATGCTGGTAATGAATTAAAAGACAAAAACGAGAAGTAAAAAAAAAACGTCAGAGGATTTTAGTTTAAGAACGATTGCAGCTTACATCAAGTTAGGGTGAGCCAAGAAGCCAGAACTCGAACCCTCTTGTGAACGCACAAGTCAGTGATTTGAGTTATAATTTTAAAAATAGAAATATTTTTGTTGCAAAAACCCATCGATCTGCTTCAGATGACACGTGTTAACCCCCCGGAGACATATAGGTTAGTTTCACGATGTCAAGCATGTTAGTCAAGCATGCTGCCGGGTGTTCAGTAAACTAAAGTATGAACTAATTAATTTTTCAGATAAACTGGTTAAAGGTCCCACACTGTAAAATCTGAAATTTCCTGGCTTTGTTCATAATAAGTGAGGTCTAGGGGCCTCAAAATTTTTCATAAAAAGATTTTTCATAAAAATGTGACATTCGAAACTCAGTCACCACCTTCAGCCATCACCCGAGCACCGCCCACGGTTCTTGACATTGATGAGCAACAACAACACAGAAAAATGTCAACAAGATTTAACTTTAACAGACGAAACCAGATCAGCCGACCTGAAATGTTAGACGCTCACTTCAAGGGTAGACGATCTGGCAGGATTCTGAGAACAAGTGTGCAAACTGAAACATTTTTGATGATCGTTTCTGTTCAGTCCACTTATTTTATTGCATTTAACCGGATCTGTCGTTATTTTTTTGTCTGGCAGGATCATCGGGTATGTGATCATATTTCTAACTTGAGGCTGTATTGTGGCGATTATGTAGGCGAATCTGTTTTGAATGAGCCGCCTCCGTCTTCCTTTTGTTTTGCGTTTAGCTAGAGCTGGGGCATAATCATGACATTGTTACATTTGATGGGCCTGCTCATGCGTCACTCAGAAAAACAGGCCTATCAGAAGGGAGGCTCATGAATAGTAATTAGACAGGCCAAAATCGAGCTGTTTTTGACAGAGCTCCTGAGAGAGTAGCTGTAAAAATTATACTGCGAATATATATTCTTAAGAACATCAACACGCAAAGGTGTGCAATATGGGATCTTTACGCTATGCAGGTTGTTTGGTTGTTTTAGCAGCAGTTTTAGGTTGTTTTTTATACATTTGTGATGCGAACAATCTTTTGATTCGAAACTATTTTTGATTCACTGCAGCCTGATCAGATAAATGCTGGGGAACTACAAAATGTGAAAGATGAGAGGAAAAGTGAAATTATTGTATGCTATTTGTATGCTGCATAATTCAAATTGGGTAAATTTAATGTGTTCCTCATTTTCAGTCAAGAAATGCTTGCACTGTTCGTCATATGACACCTTACTGTATATTTCAGGAAAGCTGAATTTAGGAAATAAATGTAAATGTGATGATTGGCTCTAAAGAAATTGAGAAAATAAGTATAATATGTAAAATTCCTTTCCAGATCAGTAATCACCCCCCAAAAAAAATCATAAATCATTTGAACAAAAGGTCAAATTTTACAGAAGATGCTCTTTGGAACATCCTCAAATCATGCTGGGATAACATGGATCATCGGGCTTAGCACAAATTTGCAAAGTCCATGCCAGCTCCAGTGCTGCTGTCATTGAAGGACAAAGAGTACAAACTGAACACTCACACGTTCTCAAATTCATGTCCATGCTCATTATAAGATATATACCGGGGGGGAAATCATTGCAAAAATTCGAAACAAAAGAATTTTCGCTAGTGCTTTTCACTAGACTTGGATCCATGTTGTTTACAAGTAATCAGCCGTGTGCAAAACTGCATAGTAACCTAATCACATATGAGTAATTGTAACTACCCTAATAGCTGGAAAGGTTGTAGTTTCCAATGACTTAATGGCTCCAATAATGAGTTCAAGCAGTTCCCACAGTAGAGCAACAGAACAGCACAGCGGCTTTCTAATAGCAGCGGTCATAGCAGGAATGGTAATTATTACAGAAAAGCTAATGAACTCTCATGAATTAAAGATTAAAACTGATAGGCATCTCTATTAGCTTTCCCGCAAGAGCATTTTCTTCCACATTTGGTCGTTAATTTGAAGCATCAAGCCTCATGTGAGTGATTGTACATACAGTATGTGACATATAGTCAGTGTCCTTTTTATTTCATTATACTTGTCTCTGTGTTTCATGTCAACCCCATTCTGCTGCCCACCCTCACGTGGTTTCGAGCTGGGATTGAGGGCCTGTTGCCACGGCGATAAGCCAGGCAGTAAAATCTCTAAGCGCTGCAGGGATTATTGTGCGGACAGATGGGTGCGAGAGAACGTCACTTCCTAAGAGACGAGCAGAGATCACGGCGAACTCCTCCGACACACACCGTCATAATCGTCAGCATCACCACCTGCAGCCGCATACATCATCTGATCTCCCACAGTGAAAGTAAATGTCGCTATAATCACCTTTGATTAGTATCATTATTAATGACCATAATTATACATTTGAGATTATAACTTCAAAAGCCAACATGAGCACTGATGTGCTATGTTAAAGATGGCCATCTTACAGTGTGGCACAGCTAATAAATTGTGTATGTGGAGCAGTGAAATTATTATGAGCTCAGTAATGACATGTACATGCACTCTGCCTTCAGATACTAATGACCTCTATTTGACAAACCCGCGAGCGAGAGAAATGGCTTTAGTCGGCAGAGCAGCTCTCTGCTGGGGTCGAGGTGGCAGGCTTTGCCTGACCCGTCATATTTTCAGGACTAATAGATGGATAGATTATACAGTAGATGAACAGAAAAGAGGTTTGCATTCTGCTAAAGACTGGAGAGAAAAGAGACAAAAAAAATTGGAGAGAAAAAAAACCCTCTTTGAACGTAAAGCGTAAATTGTGTATTTTATTTCCATGTTAAGATGCTTTATATGCAGAGAACACAAGCCTGACATCAAAAAAAATAGTTAGATTTTTTTTTAAGGGTTAGTTCACCCCAAAATGAAAATTCTGTCATTTATTACTCACCCCGTGTCGCTCCAAACCCAGAAGACCTTTGTTCATCTTCAGAACACAAATTAAGATATGTTTGATGATAACGGAGAGCCATCAGTCCCTCCATAGACTGAGACGATCCCAGAAACACATTGGTAAAGCAGTCCATGTGACATCAGCGGCTCAACTGCAGTTTTGCGTCGATACGAGAATACTTTTTTGTGCAAAGAAAACAAAAATAACATAATTTAACTCGACCATTCTTACATCTTTCACCATTTTAGAGAGTATCGCAACACACCACATGCGCACGCTTTAACGTATCAGCCTTGTTTACATCCGGGGGAAAGCACACACGTACGTAATCTGCGGCTGTTTACGCCTAGGGAAAAGCATACGCGTGCTTTGTGATACTCTCTTAGGGTTGCGTTTGACCACCAAAGCGTGGTTTGTTTGACTAGTGTGAGTTCTCTGAAACGTGCCCGGGCGCTGTACGTTTAACTGGCCCTGGCCCGCTTGGAAGAGGTGCGCCACTGGACTCGGGCACGGTTCGCATGTAGTGTGAGCGCTAACTGTGCTGGAGCACGGAACAGGGTGCGCAACATCATGATTTTGCGAAGCTCCAAAACAGACATAGCGATTGATTGATTGATCACGCTGCATGTAGTTCGGACACGGTGTAAGCCCTGGGAGAAGAACTGTTGAGTAAATGATGTTATTTTTGTTTTCTTGCACAAAAAACTTATTGTCCTAGTGTTGCAAAAGTGAAGTTTATGCACCGATGTCACATGGACTGTTTTTAACACGTTTCTGGATCCGGGGTTATTTCAGGTGTGTTACTGTCTAGCTCTCTGATATCATCAAAAATGTTCCATGTTAAACTATGTGTGAATAATTAAGTTAATCTTACTTCAGCCCAGGAAGTGTTTATCTTGAAATATTGCTAAAAAAAAAAAAAAAACATAAAACATGTACCCTGACCTGAAGGTGGTCATTTTTACAATTATACTAAAAGTACTTTATAATACCTTAAAAATATATAAACTGTCATTCAGACAAAAGAATACATGTAGAAAACTTTTTTAAGCAAAGTTTTTTTTTTTTTTTTATTGATATTTTATTCAGCTCATGTGTTGACAGTGTAGGCTTATCTTATCTTATCTTATCTTATCTTATATTATATTATATTATATTATATTATATATGTGTCTGTTCCACAAACCTTTTCTGGATTTATTCTTGAGTTTATGGCCGTTCATTGCTGTATATCATAAGTGCTATATTATTTTCAGCATCATGGTGTTGTGTATGTTAGTTTCTGGAAAACGATGAAATTGCCTCTTTGTGGAAATATAGCTTTAGCACCGTGATGGCAGGAGACAACAAAGGGAGTGAAAACCAAACGTTCACAGGAAAAACAGAGAAAGGATCAACAAAGGGACAAAGCTACATGAAGACAAACTTAAAAATAGGTGGCAGGCATAAATAATACAGAGATGGGACAATAAGAAGCTGAGAGATTTAGAGAGACAGACACAGAGAGAAGTGGATTTAGACAGAAATAACTGCAGTTTGAGATTAAAACAACACAGCTGCAGCTCCAAAACAGATTTCATTGGCGTTCTTCCAAAACCAGTGAGCTGCCTCATCGCCTACTGCCACAGACAGCTGTCTATATCATAACTTAAGTGGTATCTCAAAAGTGACCGATTTGGAATATTTTGAAGACAACAACTCTATGTCATACAAATAGAGTTTACATCTTTCATTTTGGAACAGCCTGGTTCCAATACTGAGAGTGAGCCTATGAAGTCTTTAACTGCTGCATAAATCAGATGAGAGGTAATAGCTGCAGTGACCTCACACACATGCCAATCAAAAGCAGTGTAGCATGCCGCTCGTGCCTCACACACACACACGCACACTTCCCCCAGTCTGGCAGCTTGGCAGCGACACTATCACACGACACTGCGCTGTGGCCATGTTTGGCCTGCAACCCTGCCCACACAAGCAGAGCGGAACCACAGTGAGCAGTGGGCACGCCAAGACCCGGGTCACTCCACGTCACCATCTCCAAAGCCCTGAGCCCTCAATATAGTCACAGTGACAGCCGTAGCAGAGAGGACACACAGGCTCTCCTGACAAGACTATCCCTCCCAGTCTAACACACACACACACACACACACACAGTTATGTAATCCTGCCACATGCAGCCTGCACTTTTTAAGCTGGTCTTGACTTCTGGCTGGGTTCAGTATTCTGTGTTCTCCAGTGTTGACAGTATTTACTTGCATTGTCTAATAATGACTAGTTTGTCCCGAAAAGACTGGGAATTATGCAGACAACTGAATAATACATAAAGTAACAATATGCTATATAATGTGGTGCGTAAAGTAGTTAACTATTAATATAAACAAATGGGAAAATGTGGTATGATTAAAAACTCTGTAGATGACTCTACGGTATGCATAAATTACATTAATATTTATTTTAATGTTATAGGGTGAATTTGGGTAAAGTGGACCATTTAAGCTTCCATGTGTTTATTCGTTTTGTTCTAAATTTGACCACAGCTTAATATTTTAAGTTAGCCTATATCAAATATTTATTTTATGTACCTTATGCAAATAAAACTATTAATATTGCTCTAATGTAATTTTGTCATAAGTGGTGGCTGTCATTCCCTAGACAGCCACCAGAGGGTCCTTTTTGTAGTTTTGTTTGTTTATTCTGGACTGAGTTTCCTATACCGTCGTGCACCGCTGATTGTCTCATCATTCCATTAGCCATACTTAGCCAGCTCACTTAGATATTTTGTTCTGTGCTTTGTGACAGAACACAACAGCCATATTAAGATCCAGCAGGTGTTTTTTGTTTTTATTTTGGGAATATGGATGTTTGGATCTTTCCCCCTGCCGCAGTAAAAAACAAGATGGGCCGACTGAATCAGTTGTTTTTGCTGCGCCAGCAGGGAAGAGAGACAGGAGAATTCGCTCCGTTTTTTCTGGACTATGGCCATAGGACTGGGACAAGGATTTCTTGAACACCTGCTTGGATGATTCTCTGTCCCAATGGGAGATGGACGGACTAAAAATTCTGGATTTCTGGCAGTTTTGAAATATCTGGGTCATCGTAGTTTGTGGGCAACACTGGGACAGTCTGAACCCTTCCGCAGGGATTTTCCCACTCCAGAGTCTGCTCCAGTCCATAAAACCTAAGCAGTCCACTTCAGAATTTGATCCAGTCCGGGAAACCCTAGAGTCCGCTCCAGAGCTAAGTCCAGTCCGGGACACCCTAGAGCCCACTCAAGTTTGGTTCACTCCGGGAAACCCCAGAGACAGATCCAGTCCGGGAAACCCCAGAGTCCGCTCCAGAGCTCACTCCAGTCTGGGAAACCCCAGAGTCTGCTCCAGAGTTTGGTTCACTCCGGGAAACCCCAGAGCCAGATCCAGACTGGGAAACCCCAGAGTATGCTCCAGAGCTCACTCCAGTCTGGGAAACCCCAGGGTCCGCTCCAGAACCTGCTCCAGTCCGTGAGCCTAAGGAGTCCACTCCAGAGCCTGATAAACCAGTTCCAGATCCGGTCCATGAGTCCGTTTCAGGGCCAGATCCAGTCCGGGAGTTGATGGGATCCATTCCTTGCTGTATTTCTGCACTGCCAGCTCTAACCCAGCCTCCTGCCTTGTTGTGCCCCTCTTCCATTGCATGGACCTAACCCGCCATCCCTCCTCCTGATCCGCCTCCTTTCCACCTCCCTCCTGAATTGTGTGGATTTGGTTCGGAGCATCTGGAAGCCGCCTCTTTTGAGAGGGGGTATTGTCATAAGTGGTGGCTGTCATTCCCTAGACAGCCACCAGTGGGTCCTTTTTGTAGTTTTGTTTGTTTATTCTGGATTGAGTTTCCCATACCTTCGTGCACCGCTGATTGTCTCATTTGTCTGATCACGTCCACCTAAATGTAATGATTCCTTTAGCCATACCAAATATATTCTCAATTCAGACTCCTCTAAAATTGATGGCTCCATGGATGTTGGTTGTTTTGGAATTTTATTAAAAGACTTGACTGCACTTAGATCTTGTGTTCTGTGCTTCGTGACCAATTTGGCTGGATTCATTCTGTCTGGTTTGATCTCCGCACTCATTCCCAATTGCTTCATGAATAGATAAACAGCAGAACAACAAAAAAATACTACTGCCAACACCAAAAAATGTGGAGAATGAATCAATCTCTAGTATCTCTTATGTGGCTGTGCTACAATGCATCAAAAGACATTTAGCATTTAACATCATTTAATTGTAAATAATATTACATTTAGTTTGCACTTAAATGCCTGTTTTTCCATATTCTACTATGTTTTTCCCTCTGCTTAGACGAGTTGATACATATCTCTCCCGTCTCGGTGTGTGCACTCGCTCTAGCACGCCCCCGCCACTATGTTAAGGTTTAGCTTCGCTCCACTCATTCCTTAGGATCCAAACAGGGATAAATCTAGAAGCCACCAAACACTTCCACATTGTTCCTGTTTAAAGACCGTTACATAACTAGTTACACGAGTAAGTATGGTGACACAAAATAAAAAGTGATGATTTTTTAAACAGAAAAAAAAGATAACTACAATGTATGGCGGAAGAGCATCCCTCTCCCTCTCACTACCATCAATACAACCAAGGAGTGATGATATTACTGCGCCGAGGTCGAAGTGCTCACAGTGTACATTATAGTTATGATTTTTTAACTGCTTAAATCTTTCATTAATTATTAGGGCTGTCAAAAATAACGCGTTAACAACGTTAATTATTTTTTGTTGTTAATTACGTTAATTTTTTTTACGCATTTTACACATGCGCAGTGTGACAAAATATTTGTCAGGAAAGTGGGACAACAATTGCCTCGGAGTAACTGCACTTTGCATCAGTGACACCTGGGTACTGAAGTCTTTTACACTGACTATATTAAAAACTGAAGAGCGTCATTTTCTGGAGGCATGTAAAGAACAGTTCCTGTCTGTTGCACGTAAGTGGGGGCAAAATGACAACCATTGGAACTGACAGTGCACGCGACATTGTTGCCGCAATTCGTCTTACAAGTGTCTCAGTGAGTCTTGCTGACAGCGGCTTTGTAAATGCTTTGGTAAAAGCGACGTGCGCCGAGTCTATTTTGTCTTGGATCTCAAAGCATAATCTAGCATCTGCATGCTAGCCTTCTGTTGCATGGCAAAATGTAGTATTTCTTATACAAAATGTGAGAAGGGTCAGACAGTTTTTCCTGACAGGCTCTGCTATTTTTTTCTTATAAACATATTGAAAACTTTGCTCAGGTTTAGTGTGTAAACTGTAATATAGACAGTCGCATAACAAAGTATGCAGTCTATGACATAAATCAAAGCACATGGCACACAGTGTTTGGAGAATAACGCTGGAAATTACGACAGAAATAAGATGCTTGTCTATAGACTACTGCAGTACAAGCCGCGGTTCAGCTGCTGGTTAGGATTCAGGTGTAGTTGCAAATAGTGATTAATCATGATTAATCCACTGAAAAGCCTGATTAATTTGATTAAAAAGATTTTAATTTGACAGCCCAATTAATTATTCATCTCGCTTTTTTAGTTAATTGCTTTGGTAACATTTTTATATAATATTTTATGAGGTAAACCAAATTAATTTGTCCCATTTACTCAAATTCAATTTTTCATTGTGCATTTACCAGATTAAGCAATTTATTTTGCACAAAATATTTATCTTGCCATTATAAAAGTCTTTAATGTAAGGGAAGATGTATGACCTTGACTGTATTTAACTCAGACAGTCATGACCATATGGTGACCATCAGCTGTAATCCTTTCCCATTGAAGTTATTGTCTCAGGAGGACCAGCAACTGTTGAGACAAGGACAGCATGTCCTGTGTGAACATAGCCTAGAAGCTTTTCACCTGTCACATCATTCATACTTACTTGAAAATCTAACCAATGAGCAATGACACCATGTTGAAGCTCGTTTATATAAATATTTAAAAATAGTACAGTGGTATAAATCAAAAACACTGCTATTTACCTATCATCTGGAATGAGCTTATTATAAAATGCAGGAAAAATCCCTTTTTAACAGTGAAGAAGGAACCAAAACAACGCCTAGAGACTAACTAGAAAGTCTGAGTGAACCACATATACAGTAAGTGGGCTGGCAATCATCCATCATCAACCACCTAGAATTGTAGCAGTGAGAAAAACCATTGCATTTCCTTAATAAAATGTCATAACTTGATGTTGTCAAGCAATATGTGCTCTCCATACTGTATTCAAAATGAAAATCATGTTCAAGATTATTTAGATTTAACTACACAACACAGAAATACTGAGACAAAAACCATGCAATTTAACATCACCTATATTGGACAGAAAGAGCAATTGGTTAAATAAACATGACTTTTGTGTGGACATGCAGCATTCATCCAGAAAGCCAAACTCATAATCACAGACGACTTCGACTTCAACTGTTGTTATGATTATCATCTTATTGCTTCGTTGAAAAATTCCAGAGTTATCTATGTACAGATTTATTGTTGAACTAACATTTGACAAACTCAGCATTTGGCTTTAGAGAAAGTGCATGAAAACTTTCCATGACGACAGACATCAGACTCTGACATTTATTGCTGTTCATTTAAAGTTTGCAGCTATGCATCCCCACTGCCCTCATAATCAGGCCACAAGAGACTTTTTTTTCCCTTCACAGTGTTTACAGTAGACTCATCATATGGACACATGGACGGTAAGGAGTGCCATTTTTTAAAGAATATTTTCTCCTATCCCAGTTTAAGTAAACTATTTATAGGCTGACCTCCTGAAGAGCATAAACACAGTGGCCCTGGTTCTTTCCAAACATTGCTCTGCTTGTTTGAGCGCTCTGACATGTCAACTTCTTGCACGTTTCTAACTGCATCTTTCAGTAGTGTGACATTGGTTGGTTGTTTTTCTAATAAGATAGCATTTGTAGGAACATTTTAGTTTTTGTTTCAACAGCTAGTGATGCAGTGTATCGTAAAACCATTTTAACCACAAAATGCATTCACCAGAAAAACTCATAATCGACCAATTATAGTTATTTGGATACACTTACTAAAACAAAAAGAGCTAAAATTAGTTAGATTTACAAATTTTACACAAGGCTGGAAACACAGCAACCAGAAACTGAAACAGAAACATAATTCAAAGTATATTGTCAGGGTACTGACAAGGTTCCCATGTGTGCATATTTATTTACTGCATATGTAATGCATATTATTATTTGGATAATCCTGGGTTAAAAATTGTTTGGGGGCAAACATCTGCAGATCTACTGTAATTTAAAAAAGCTAATTAGAAAAAAAATCACTGGCATATCACACAGCGATCTAAAATTTGCATGCATATTCAAATGTATGCATAAATGAATAATGGCCCTGAATAACCATATGCAAATTTTATATAAACACTGCATTGCTGGATGGATTTCAAGCCAAAAGCATTTACTGGAAATACATTTTTAATTAAAAAAAAAAAGGTATTGTGTATTATGCATAAATGTACTGCAGGCAGAAGTGGTTATTTGCTCTCTGACATCACTATAAAAATCGAATTACATTTGATTAAAAATAAGATAACAACTATATATGTTTTTAATATTTTGTATGCATGTACATTAGGTGTAGACAGGTTTGCTGCCGTTTATTGGTTTGTTAGCCTTTAACATGTTTGCACTGTTTAGTGTAATACTGTTTCCTCATCAGTTCAGGGAGTGAAAGATTATATTAAAACCTGAATGACAAGCTGATTTGAGAACAGACTTGAGAAGCACTGATATAGGGTAAGTTGTCACAGTCTGCTGCCTGTAAAATAATAATAATAATAAATATTAATAAGGTTAATAATAAAATAAATCAAGCAACTGAAAATAAAAACACTTGCACTGCACAACAACTGCGAAATGAATTAATTCAAGGGTTCAACTGCTTAATGTATGAAACTAGAAACAATGTGAGAAACTGGAAAAAGTGGTATGTAAGGGGTATGTAATTAAGGAAATGCGATTAATCAGTTGTGTAAAATTATAACATTTCAAAGAAACAAACTACATAGAAGTTTTAATACATAAAACATTTTTGTTTCTATTTCTATTTAATGATCTTGTTGTTTGTATGTTGTATATGTATTTAAAAAGACCTGCATGTAAATATGTTTAATTTAACAATTCTTTCTAATCACGTCTATAATTACACTGTTGACCCTACTCTACCCTTAAACCCGCCTTTAAACCTAACCATCAAACAAAACCTGTCCTTAACCTTATCTGTATCCCACACAACATGAGTACATTTATGTACGTACTTCTTGTTTTTCCAAAAGGATATTACGTTTAAAATGAAACATTTATATAATACAAATATGATTACTTCCAGCTCAGATAAAAGCTATTCTTTACCACTTGCATGAGTTTTATTATGCATTTTAGCAACTAGTTGACTAGATTTATATTCATTTAGCTAATGATTTTCTCCAAATTACTTAAAAATCAAATAAAATCAAAGGAATAATTAACCAAAAAAGCAAAAATTGCTGATAATTTACTCACCCTCAGAAGAAACTGTGTTTATTGCAGGTCATAGTCAGCATTCATCTGTCGAGTCACTGGGACTGATTTTCTGGAACACAGCACCATCTCTTGATCAGCTTCTCTTTCACTCAGCTGCAGCAGAAGGTGAAGAGCATTTAACAAAAGTAGGTAAAGCAAGGTTTTAAAAAAAAAATATATATATATATATATCGGTTTTTCAGGTAGCTAATGTTCATTCTTAGCTTCTTAGAGTTTTTTTTTTTTTGTTTTATTTTGTTTTCATTCGCCACATGACTTTGTTTGAATTTTACAATACAATACGATGTTTGTTTCAATTGCACAATTTAAAACGTGCATGCATAAACTTTTTACAAAACAATTCATGTTTTTTTTTTCCCATTACATGCAACAAATCATGAAAATGATTAAATATGTGCCAGTATAAAATGTGTACAATTCTTCAGCATAAAATTCTTCTTTTACTAATTTGTCGGACGAATACGAGACATTTAACTAACATTCTCCACTTTCACTACCGAATATGCCAATAATAAGTTAACCTGCAGTAATAACGAGTCACTAATAGATTCGCTGAGATCGTCATTAACATTTAACATTAACACGAAGTCTTGGCCTCAGTTACTGAAATTAGATAAATGCTCTGAACCTTTGATGTAAACAGTTCTGTATGTAACACCTATAATTATTTTATTTCATACCATAACGCCTCCCGAATACGAGTGTACAACCGATTTTCGCTCATAGCTTTTAGAGCTCTGGTTTGTCCCTTCACAGCCGCCATAGAAGACAAAACAGACATGGCAGCCTCCTTGTTGGTGAGATTAACTATTCTCCGGCTTCCTTGAATATAGTTTATTGATGAAATTGTCGCAGGTGTCACGACAGTCGGTTTATTATATAGCTCTTCACTCAAAAAGAGTAACAGTATGCACGGTCACTGTCGTGTTTTAGATATGTAACGTTTCAAGGGTAATGTCATGGGTTTTTGGACCTGTTACTATAATAAAGTACCTAGAATATCATGAAGATCCGCTACTGATGCGAGATTTTATTTAGCCTTAATCGAATTTAAAGTGAGATAGCAAAAAGGATACATAAATAAAATAAGTGAATTTAAAATGCAGTGAAATAGAAATGGGTGAAATGTGTAGAATATTCCAGGGATTAAATGGGAGTTATCCTTACAACTGGACAAAATAATGAAATGGCTAGTTGTACCACTATTTGCCTTTAATTCTATTCTAATTTAGAATACATTCATATTAACATGTCCCTCAACACAACTTATAATGGATTCATATAAAACCTAGAGAGCATAGACAATGAAACGATAAATAAATATAAATACTTAGCTGTTGTTTTCACTGTAAACTTTACAGATGATATTTAATTTGTCCTGGCCCTGTATTACTGTACCATGATAATATCATCTGTGTGTCATCATACAGCATTCACGTTACAGCTTCGCATATATTATATTATATTTCTAAACTTAATATGCATTTCACTTGTATGTCCTTAGGGGATCAAAACTTGTTGATCTTTTTAGTAGCAGCATGTTGTAAATGGTCTTTACGGCTTTATATTTGTCTCTTTCGGAAGTCTCAAGCCATGAAAAGGTGTTCAGCACACGTCTGTGCTGCTGGCAGGAGGACTTTGAGTTCAGGTGCTCCCGCTCCATCCATCTTCAACAGGTTCTTATTAAAACTCAATCACTACTTCTATGATGTGGATAACATTGTGGATTGGAACAACTGGTTGAGGTCAAAGGTGGTCGAGCGCAAAAACAAGTGAGTCTCAGTGCATGCGTTCTCAGATGGGCTGATTTGTTTTATCAAATTGCTGTAAACTATGTTGCACTTAAA
>JAUMHP010000068.1:2616805-2649704 GCA_032361065.1 Enteromius trimaculatus
CGCTAATCAAAGAACCGGCTTTACTGATGAGATGCGCATAATATATCGTACGATACATATCGTGCAGCCCTAATTCAAACTCATATGATACGATACATGAAACTGTCCCGGTGACTTACATTTTACTGTATATGATGCTGAACTTAGTTACGTTGTTGTAAATTCAATAATTTGAGATTAATTTGATCTGAAATATGTTTTAAAATGTTTAAAACACCAATTTAATGCATTGTAAGGGAATAAATGTTTGGTGTGAATATGCACGCAGGTGTAAGTGGGGTTTAAGAAGATTGTATTGATTTGTATTAATTGTTGACAGAGATGTGGCTCACCTGAGCACCTGTGATGACGGCTGCATGGCTCTCGCCGAGCTGCTGGGCTGGAAAGTAAGTACAGCCATATTCATTATTTCTGTCATTTATTTGGTAACACTTTATTTTGAGTTGTGCTTGTTATACATTACATGTACTTACTATTATAATAACAATTAATTATGCATAATTATATGCAAGTACTACTAGGCCAAACCCTGATCCTAACCTATATATACTATATTAATGTAGTACTGTACATGTAGTTCATTAATATTACTCCCTATTTAAAAATATATTTACACTGTAACAAGGACACCTTAAAATAAAGTGTGACTTTAGTTATTCAAATCATATTTATTTTTATATATATGTTTGTTGCATGAAGTGTCACCACTCTTGTTTCAGGCAGAGCTGGAAGAGATGGTGAAGCGTGAACATACTTTAATCGACAGCAAAGAGGCCAAAAAGAAAGACAAGGAAGCCAGTCAGAGCTCTAGAAGCACTGGGGCAGAGGCTGAAAAGAGTGACAAGACAGAATAACCAATCACAGCATGAAGAAGCTGTCTGTTTAATTCACTCCACGTCTCGAAAGACAAGTCCGGCCTTCTACAGTGTACTGCCGATCACATCTTCTTGTTTCTCTGAGCTACTGTGTCTCTCATCTGCCTGTAATAGCAATATAGATAAGTACAGAAATAATGCAGAAACCTCACAGGGCTCAGAAAGAAACCGTGAGACAGACAGCAAACACTCACAGGAACTTGTGTTATGCTTGGGCCTTGAAGTGGCTTTAATTAAAAAAATATATAAATTTAAATTTAATCTTTTAAAGTTTATAGTATTACACTTACACTTTACGCTTAAAAGAAGTGCAAGTTTTTCTTTCAAGTTCTTTTAGTAAGTTTTCTTTAAAGTTAAATTTAAGTTACAGAAAAGTACAAGAGGATGTTCAACAAATGCTAGCATGCTGTATACATACTTTATTCTTCCACTGCGTTAATGAGAATTGCATTCTGTGTGTTCTGATTTTGAAAATTCAGCTTAATTTTTTTTTTGAAAAACCTGCTTTCATGAGATTAACTATAATACTAATGATAGCTTACGATCTTTTGTCTGACCTTGTCAGTGAGATTCTTATTCCTTTGTGCAATCGTTTGTAGGTTTTAGTGTAATGTTATTTTTTAAAGGGTTAATCGGTGTTTTATTATTTACCTTTGCAGTATAATATTACATTTTTGTTGTTCATTTATTCTCTGTTGCTTATTTCTGATTTGGATTGATATCTACAGCTACTGTATGGCTCTATTGTGTAAGAGGAAGCTGGCCCTAACAACATTGCAAAATATTATATCTGATTGAGCCCAATGCAACCTTGTGTGGTGAAACTGGAATTAGTTTTTTGTACTGTGTATGCATGTGGTGGGATTTTGTCAAAAGGCATTAAAATAGTTATTTTAAAACTAAATGTATCTGTAGTAAACATCTATGACATAAAACAACTGCTCCCCTAGTGGCTGTAAAGATCAGTGCATAAGAAAACAGGCCAACTAATAACCTGTTTATATGTCAGGTTGTAGCAAAAGTGGGACTCTTCCCTGCTAAAAAAACAAAACCAAAAACAGCATATGCTGGTTTATATACAAAAAATAAAAATAAAAAATGCAACAAACATGCTGTTTTTTTCAGCAGGGTATATTAATTTGCTTACCTGATGCTTTGAGAAAAAAAAATCCTTAGTATTTTGTAATATAGTTTGTATATATATATATATATATTATTGATTTATTATCAGTGCCACTTATTAGCTTTTCTCATTAAATTTGTTGTTAGCGTTAAGAGGAAAAGCAGTAAGAGGAAATTCAGTGAGGAACAACGGGTAACTGTCTTCCCTTGAGCTCAATTATTAGCAGAACTTACGTTCTCGTAAAACAAAAAAGGGGGGTTTATTTTGTAAGCGCTGGCTTGACTAAAATGGAACCGATCTGAACTGAGCTGTTACATATGAAAATAACACTCGTTTAGCTTTCTGCTGTGTGTGTGACATCCTACTTCTATCACTGTGAGGTTTACCACAGCCATGAATATGGGTGGTGCTTCTGGTGTGAGACGCACAAAAAAGCATCATCAGGAGTGCTGTCATTCTCAAGCTCAGACTGAACTTTAATGCGACTCGATGCCTTGACTTTCATCCAACCCGGGAGCGAAAGTGAAGCACGGGGCAGATAGTCCTAGAGTAACCCTAGAGTAATGAGGAGCGTCATTACCCCACACGACGTGAACCTGCGCGTGTGGAGGTGTTTGGAGCAGCTTTCAGAGATGCTCACTCTTTTCTTCATGTAGGAGGACATTTTGAAGACACCACATGTGAGTTCAGAGCTGACTTCTCTTTGCGTTTAGTACAAGTGAGATACTTTAAACGCGTTCTAGCTTGTTCTTGAGTCCATGGGCTGTAGAAGTGAAAAAAAAAAAGGTTTACTGTATGTAGTCATACAGTCATCATCTGCTTCTTCCATTTTCTACAGAATACAGGAATGTTAGAGGCAATAATGAATACATTTAAACAGCCATGAGTACAAATATTCTAAATACATAGAGTATAATAAACTGAGAAGATTTGCTCTCTCAAACAGACAACTATACTGACACTACAAACACAAAATAATGATATTTGACACACCATTGCAGAAACCCAAGACCAGAGATGAACTAAAGCTAACAGATAAACGCCTAACATCATGATGTATTTCATGATACTTATTGTATCACTATTATGACATTATTGTGTCTATGTTAAAATTTGATTTATACATAATGTAATTGATTTAAATATTAAGTTGTGTTACGATGGATAACTCTAGTGCTTTGACATTAATGCAATCATTCTGAATATCAAACTAACATTTCTAAGTTTTAAGTAGGAGATGTTGCTATTTTAATACCAAGAGAAAGTAAAACATTATAAATTCTGAGAACTTTTTTTTATTCACTGGTACTATTTATGTATCATATTAGCTTGGATTCATACTGCATGCTAATTTAACCATTCATACCATTTACCGTAATATTATTCCAAAGGGATACATGTTTGATCATTTGTTCAGTGTTCAACAGGTTGGAAAGGATTTATTGTTTGTTTTTTCATAGAGCATCTCCGTCTGCTTTTAAAGCTGCTCACTGCAAATTAAACTCCTCCCTCATATTAAAAAAAAAAAAATATCAGCCTTTAGATTTCACCGCTGATGAAGCACACTAGCTGTTAACAAAGAACCATGACGAAGAAAGAGTGAACAAATGAAAGGATGTGGGGTGGGAGATAAACCATATTTCTTCATTTCCTTTGTTTCTCTATTTCTAAATTTTAACAGGTTTATAGCAGCATGGCTACGATGGAGGAGTTCATAACAAAACAGATTTCCTGAACAGGTCCTTCGCTATTCTGTTGGACCAATGATGATGAAAGAATCAAAAGATGAATTCACAGCCAGTGAGAACAGGTGAGAGAGAACAAGGAGGATGCAATCCATTTTGTCCCGTGTGCATTTTTAAAATTATTTTCCTCAGTAACACTTTTTTTTTTTTTATCAATAGAGAAAATGCTGCAAGCACGGTACCCAACGGGGTCTTCAAAGATGAGACAAAACTCCTGAGTCTGCTGAAAGGTTTACGGCTGTGTCAGGATGCGTGGGCTCCCAAAAGCCCCTGGGACAGTCACGGAGCACACGCCGCTCTGTGGGGCAGACCTGCTGGGGTGGGTGCCTTCCTTTTTACGAGTGCTTCAGCTGTTTCAGCAGTATTCCTGCAAACCCTGAAGTTATTAGTAATAAAAAAATCAATTAAAGCCATAGTCTTACTGAGGCTGGGAAATATATGTAGTTGTAGTGCATAGCTGACAAAAAGAGGACATTTTAATTGTTACTATTTTGGCAAACTATATTGAGGGAAGTCACTGTTTTCATTGGTGCTGTCTATGTGCAGAGTGAAAGTAGTTTTAGTGCACTATTAAGGAGTAGCTTATTGAGTTGTTTATACCTGTGCTGTTATACAATTATCTTTTCATTTTAAAGCTAACTTTTATATAAAGCTTAAGCTTAAACCTGTAATAATGATATACCGTAGAAATTGGAACACATACGGTGCATTCAGACCCCCTTCACTTTTAAAATTTGTGTTATGTTGCAGCCTGATACTACTACAGTTATTTCAATTCATGAATCTACCTCATAATGACAAAGTGAAAACAGAAATGTAGAAATGTTTATAATGAAAAAAACACATGTGCATAAGTATTCAGACCCTTTGCAACAACACTTAAATTTAGCTCAGGTGCCTCCCATTTCTTTTGATCATTGTTAAGATGTTTCTACACCTTGAGTCTGTGGTGAATTATGTTTGGAAATTATTTGGAAAGGCACATGCCTCTCTATAAAAGGCTTCACAGCTGACAATGCATATTAGAGTGAAAACCAAGCCGTGAGGTCAAAGAAACTGCCTGCAGAGCTCAGAGACAAGATTGTATCGAGGGACAGAACTGGGGAAGGCAACAAAAAAGTTTCTGCTGCACTGAAGGTCCCCAAGACCTCAGTGACTTCCATAATTCTCAAATGGAAGAAATTTGGCACAACCAAGACTCCTCCAAAAGCTGGTCGCCCAGCCAAACTGAGCAATTGATGGAGAATGAATTTGGATAGCCAGGAGTGGCTTAGGGGACAACTCTGTGAATGTCCTATAGTGTCCCAGCCAGAGCCCTGACTTGAACCATATCGAACATCTCTGGAGAAACCTGAAAATGGCTGTCCACCAATGGTCCCTATCCAACCTGCCTGAGCTTGAGAGGATTCGCAAAGAAAAATAAAAAAATCCCCCAATCCAGATGTGCAAAGCCGGCCACCCGAAAATAATTGTGGCACTGAGTCATGAATACTTACGTAATTCTGATGTTTCCGGTTTTTATATTTATGGACAATTCTGTTTTCACGTTGTCATTATGTGGTACGGGGTGTAAAGAGGGAAAAAAAAAGAATTTGTAAACAACATAACAAAATTGAAAAAAGTGAAAGGGCAAATACGTGTATGTAATTCGCTCTTGCTTGTAGTATCCGATGTACACAGGAAGTAACACTCTGGAGTGGTTTTGAAAGCTGAAAGTTTGTTACAATGAGCAAAATGTCACTTACCTGTTTAGGTGACATGTTTTTTTTCCGTCTTTTCATTTATTATTGATGCCTTTGTTCATCAATGTCCAATGCCCGTTAACATATTAGAGCCATCTGCACCTTTTAATGTGAAGACTTCTGTGCCATCCGCTTCCAGTTCTTTAAAAAATAAAAACCTTATGCTACATAATATTACAAACTAATATTTCTTATCATGTTGTTTCAATTCAGAATAGTTTTCATAAACACACTGGTCTGTAGCGCAAATAGTTTTCCCATTTGCTGCACTTTCTTCTAGTGAATTAGTTAAAGCATCTAATGAATCGGAAGTCTTGGGTATTACATCAGAGAAAACAGCTTAATTTAACATAAAGAGGTCCTATATTTGTATAATGTGTCCCATGCCAAGCCATATTCATATGCATATTCACGAGAAACCAATCATCTATTAAGGTGTTTAACGTTAAATCCTTGCTACTGGCCAAAATATCACTCTATGATCCATAATGTGCTACAGTTTATCCCCTGTCCTCTCACATTATAAAATCTACTGTACCATCATTGCTTGTAAACGATGCGTGATCTGTGCGTATTTCTCTCTTGATTCAGATGTAGTTACTTTTTTAACGCAGAAAGCAATGATACGAATCTGCAAGCAATGGTCTGAAGTTAAAATGTCTCGAAGGATTTTTTTAATTAAAAACATACAGCTTTTCGTATGACAAGTTGATGGACTGGAAACATGTCCAGTACTTGTATTGTTATGATATCAACACTTATTCTGACAGCACTATTCACTGCAAAGGATCAGTTGTTGAACAAATTATGTAATGCTGAATTTTTGTCTGATAAAGTACTAAACTCCATCTTCAATGACCTGAGTACATTTTCCTTAGTTGCTGATTAACTGAAGTCTTGTGTAATGTTTTCAACAGAATAAAAACTACGGTTATGCTGCATATATTTACAGACGTAGTGTTAGATAAGCTTGCATAAAGGATGACTGCAAGAGCACTTAAAGAGGGGCAAAGTGGTGGTGTAAGAGTTTACGTGGTTACTTACAGTATGTTGATTTTATCTACTGTAGCTTTATGGAATTTTACTTTGGTGTGTTATTGCTGGTATAATGCTCACAAATAATGATAATTTAAAAACTACATAATATAAAAGTAAATAAACAAAAGACAATTATTTTAACATCTTGGCTTTATTTTGAATAAAGTATCCAAGGATATAATATTTTACAGAAGTGCTGATGTATGCTGAAAGTCTACTTTTTCCCTCCACATTTCACAACCATGAAATATGCTTTCATATTTATAATCTGTATAGTGATGTCAATGATCAAAGGTTTCATTTCACTTTCTTTGGTCATTGGAAAAGAGCCAAATCCTCAAGTGATGTTTATATTTAGAATTTGAATGGAAGAACTCCCATGATAGGTTTTAATAAGTTAAATAAATGGCTATAACGTAAAGTATAACGTAGTTTTCACTGTCATCTATATTTAGATTTTTTTTTTTTTTTTTGCCACCTAACTTTGTGTGCACTGACTTCCTTTTGTAAGAGTGCTTACCCACAAAGCATTTCCTTGAATTGGTTGAATTGAGTGGTTGTTGTATTGCTTATTCAAATGAATGCTCATCTAATTAGTTTATAAACATATTACAGTGATACAATATTCAGTGCTCCTGGCATAACCGAATAAATTACTTTACACAGAGTTTCCTGGTGGTCCAAGACTCTTCGTCTCAAGACCAGCTTCTGTGTGTGTCTGTGGGCGACAGAGGGGAGCCGGTCAAAGAATTTCCTATCTTAACCACTGGAGCAGGTACCAAAAGGCCTCTTTTGATTGCTGCTCTCATATACTACACACAGGTTTGCAGGTTTATCATGAGCAACATGACATTATCAACTCCTAAAAAATGAATTATCTGATCTATGTCGTCTAGATTTTATAGCTACATGCTATTACTGTCCAGTTCTTGTTTTTTTGTCCCCTTTTAAGTGTATTTATTTAGCTTTTTATAAGACACGTATAGGTTTCCTGGTATTTAAAAGAGCAAGCACTAAGCGTTTCTTTTTTTTTTTTTTTTTACAAGGAAATGGATGAGCATAGGCAAAGTCGGTCATAATGCAATTCTAAGTTTTACATTGTCCTGTTGCAACCCGACATGGGAACTACAGTGTTGGGAATAGCTTGAGCTACGTACATGAGAAGTTTGTGCAAAGATCAGTAAGCTCTACTGCACGGTAGTTCTCTATTTGTGTAAGCTGATAAAATTCACATCCTGAACCCTACAGTCTTCCTATTTCCTCATTACGTTTGTGTACTTTTGAAGTTCACGACTAGTCTGTCCAGTTTCTCTCTTTCACTCTTAGTGCTACAGTCTGACTTAGCTCTCTTGTCTTCTTGTTTGTCTTCCATAGCTCTGCGCCTGACGGCATCACACCTGGCTTTCCCTGATCTCTTTCAACTGCTGCACTTCTACACAGTAAGCAGGTGGGGATGAGTTCTTTTCATCTAGCGTTTATTGATAAGAAAGCACGCTGGTTTTGCTTGGTAACAGGATGTTATCACAGGATACCCCTGTGTTAGATAGTAAAAATTAAACTGCTGACCTGCGATCCCACCCATAAAAAATGTTGGTCGGTTCTGTGATGTTAGTAATAGTATTTTTGTCTTGAATAAAAACAGTAATTTTAGTATTATTGCTCACCGTGTCGGACAAACAGTCTCAAATAATCAGTAATCTGCTTGTTACCATTGCAGGAAAATTATAACTTGGTGCAAAATTAAACTTTTGACTGGGAAGCCTGTAATTGTTACATTAAAGAGATATTTGAACCTTATTAAAGCAGATTAAAAAGTTATCAAGGTTGTCTGATCAGTGGTGTTAAATAATACGTTTTTGCTTCATTTAAAATAGATACTTTTGAAATAAATAAATAACGCTAAATCATATAAATAGCTGTTTTTTTCTATTATCTGATGTTTGCTACACTTCACTTTCTCTCAGGGATGTTTTGCCTGTCAGTTTATTGGTTCCCTCATGGGTTTACACCCTTAAAAGTCTACCAGATCATCTTGTTCCTCTGCTTGGTCCAAGTTAGTACTTGCCCGGTCATTTAATATTCTCTGTGCTACGCTATATTTCTGCTGTTGTGCAAATCAGACTCTCTGAACTCCAGTGGTTTGTGTGTTTGAACTGTAGAGACCTGGCTGTGCCCCTCTTCAGATCCGCTGATTAGCAGTATGACTTCAGAAGCGCAAGACACAGCAGAAACGCCAGAAACAGTCATGTGCACTATACAGGTGATACAGATTCAGTGTCAGTGACCTTTACTGTGCTTCTCTGATGTTCTCAGTTTTATAATATTTGTTTGGTGGTAAACAAGTGGTATATGTAACCGCATCATTCAGAACTAATTGTGCTTAGTAATTCTAATTTTAGTATTTGTAATGTGGGTATATGACATAAAGCAGACCACTGTACCTATAAAGATACTGCTTCTTGCCCATGTTTTGTTTTAAGTAGTGAACTTGTTTTAGAGAAACTAACTAATCATTTGAGAAAAATAGGTTTTTACTTTATCTTAGAGTGATATTTTTTCATGTTACAACTATTTTCTAACTTAAAGGGTTATTTAACTTCATTACTCACTTACCCTCATGTCGTTCCAAACCAGTAAAAGCTTTGTTTCAAACACAATTGAAGATATTTTGGATGAGACCTGAGAGGCTTGTGAGTAAATAATCCTGTCAAGGTCCAGAAAAGTATGAAAGACTTCATCAGAATAGTTCATCTGCCATTATTGCATCAATATGTATTTAATAAAAATAAGAAAATCAGACGTAAAACTTTGTTCGTGTTGAACTTGTTGAACAATGTCTAAACATTAATTCATGGTGCTTTAAGTTTAATGTAAGAAAATCTCCAACCTGTGTAGCCGTGAACAAAGACATTGAAACAACTTTATCTAATGGAATCAATTTTTTCTTTTTAATCTTTGCACCTTTAAGACCTTGAAATGTTTTCGGTTTGCTTGTAGGTTACAGCTGCCAGTGGTGCCATGTGCTTCATCAACCCCTTGTACCTTCAAGAGCACGGTGATGATTGGCTTACTCATTCTTCAGCCAGCACAGTCAATCTTCCAATGAACTTGAGACGAGACAAGCGGTTAAGTACCACAAGAGCATGGGCAGGAAGAGGACTCAAACAGAGGTCATCTACACTATCTGATGACAGCTCTAGCAGCTTCGACCATGACAGAGGTAGTGGCTGTCTTTTATATGTCAGCTATCTTTTACTTCTGTACTTTCACTTTTATTTTAATTTTTTCTTTTAGTTTGCCATGTGTCAGTTATTGTATTTAAAAGTTTAAATATTTTTAATTTATAATTTCTTTTTTTTTTTTCTTTTTTTGATAATTTAAGTACTTCAACTTTAGCTAATTTTATTTAAAGGGATAGTTCACTCAAAAATGAAAATGATCCTGTCTTTTACTCACATTTGAAGCATCCTAGTTGTACGTGACTTTCTTCTGTTAGACGAATCCAATCAGAGTTATACTAAAAATAGTCCAGACCCCTCCAAGGCTTTAAAGGAGTTTAAATGGGTGATAGCTGTTACACTTCACGCAATCATAATAAAAGGTCCCTCACATGGCTCCAGGGGTGAAAAAAATCCTCCTGTAGCAAATCCATGTGTTTTTGTATGATAAATATCCATATTTCAAACTTAATAAGCACTTTTCTCTCAGATATGCTGTCTGTGGAAGTCAAGTGAAGTGAAAATGTGTAATATTTTAATTGCGTTATTTTTAACTACTATGTTCTTAAAGTAATACGTTAAATGGAGATGTATGGTAATATCTGTTAGTTTCCGTTTTGTTTTTGTTTTTCTCCATTGACCTGTGGTGTTTTTCATTAAATATTTATATTTTAAGTCATTTTATTTAAGATTAACAACATTGATTTCAAGTTTACGACATGTGATGTTTCAGGAGAAGCATGCATGAATAATTAGCCACGGCTGGCTCTGCATATCCAGTTTAATCCAATCAGATCTAAGCATCTCCGCCTTAAATAAGCCCATTTCCATCCCTTCCTCCTCCTCCCCTTCTCCGCCATCGATCCGCACCTTCCTCCGTGGGGGCATGCGGGGTTCGAGCCGGACGCCTAGCTCTGCCCTCGCTAGGGTTTAAACTACTTAGGGTTGCGCGATGTCGACCAATTTGGCATCGTACAATGTCTAATGTGAAACATCGCGATGGACGATGGTTTAGTTAACTAAAGCACTAAGCCCCACAACTGTCAAAACACTGTTCGCACGAGCAGATGAGAGAGGATTGAGCACAGGAGTGATCAAGGGGTTCTGTTCTATTCGTATTATGAGGAAGTGCGAACTCGTGAAGTAATATTTATGTCCTACATCAGGATCTGTCAGATCTCAGTTAGTGTTATGTAAGTTAATGTTATTGTTTCTTCTCAAAGGATCGTTTGAGAAGAATCCACACTCTCCAGCTACCCCAAGTGGAGTTGTGCTTCGACGAGCGAGTGCCAGCAAGGAAGACCCACTGAAAAGAGCAAGTGTTGAGTCCATTCAAAGCCCTCTCCCTCAGTCACCACACCGCGTGTCGTGGATAGAAGACAAAATATGGCTGAACTCTTCACTTCATTCCTCTCTGCTTCAACCGCCCGGCTTAGAGCTGGACTCGCTTTCGGTCAGCAGTATAGAGGAGGAGTCTGAACCAGCTTCAAGCCCGTCGCCGTCCCTGCCTTCGCCCCGCTTCCAGCTGGCAGATAAGATGAAGAACCGCCTCTCTGCCGTTGGTCAGGCTCTAGGTGGACTTGTGTCGCCGCAGCGGAGACTGAGTAAACGTGTTCAGGAGATGGCGGAGCGAAAGAGTGGGGCTTTTGCTGAGGCTGTCAGGGGATTTATAGAGCAAACTCTTTCAAGCGGACTCAGTCCTGGAGTGACCTGCACCGAGATGCTGCAGGAAGTACGTTCGTCTCTCACCGCTCTCAGGGAAACCTTATTTGATTGTCCAGAGATCCAAAGCATCACAGACAGTGTCGGAGACACTCAAGATTTTGAGCTAGGTATGACCTGGAGACGTGTTGGGGATAACATTATAGGCGCATAATAAAATAGCAGCCTTTCGGTATATCTGTATCATTTTATTAACAAATAGAATTGAATCATAAAAGCTAGGCCTACACAGTGAACATGGTCTTTCTCTGGTAGTAGTAGTAACACTTTAGCATTAAAATCAATTCTCACAATTAACTAGTTGCCTATTTATAACATATTAACTGTTTACATCCATTCTACATAGGATATTCTACATTCAATATCTAAAGTTAACAGCTACCTTACTAACTATTAATAATCAGCAAATTATAAGTTTATTGAGGCAAAAGTCATAGTTATTTATTGTTTGTTAATGGTGAGAATCTGACCTTAAAATGAGTTTTGCTACTAGTATGTTAGTTATTTTGAAGGAAAGTGTAGGGAAATTGAATTGTAAGCAAAAAAAAAAAAAAACATTCAACATTTAAAACGCAGAAAATGATGCAGTATTAATAATAAGTGAGCTCTAAATCAGCATATTAGAATGATTTCTGAAGGATTGTGTGACTGGAGGTATTTCAAGCTGAAGTTTCAGCATCATAACAGCAATAAATTACTTATTAGAAATGTATTAAAAGAGAAACCATTGATTTAAATTGTAATAATGTAAATTTGTTTACATTAAACGCAGCCTTGGTGGGCAAGAGACTCCTTTCAGAAACATCACAATTATTCTAAACTTTTGACCCCTAGAAAGAACTCCTTCAACAAAAAATCTAATATAATAATAACACTTTATGTGAAATATTTTGGCTCAACAACAGTGTTTTAACGTCATTTTTTAAATATCAGTCATAAAAATCTAATTTGTTTCTTTGTGAGCTGTTTAAACAAACTGCAGTGACAAAACAGACACACACTCAACAAGGATAAATGCATGAAGGCTAGTTGCTAAAAACTACAAAATCATGACCTGAAAAGTTACATCAACAGGAAATGGGAACTTAAAGTAGAGTTTGGCAGGGATGTGTGGCAGCCTTTAATACAATATTTTATTTTTGATTTTCTTTTATTTAATTCTTTGACTAATTATTAATTTCCACAAATTACTTTACATTGTATTAATTATGTAAAATTGTTCAATTAAATTAATTATATTAAGTAACAGCAAAATGAATCCTCGCACTGCAGGATAGCATCTGGATTGGTACAATTACAACTGCATTTATTCAACCGATTCATTCCAAACAGCTGATATATATCACATTATATAAATATGATGGCATGCAATCACAACAGTAGCCTAACAAAAGAAATCAGTATAGATGTGATGTTCACAAAGACAATGCACTTGCAATTTAGTGATATCCACACAGTTGTGGTCTTGACCCGTCTTGAAGTTAAATTCCGAGTCCTCTTAGTCTGAGACCAAGACAAGACAGAGTCCAAATGCAGTCGAGTCCGAGACAAGACCAAGACCTTCAAAAATGGTCTTAAGACCGGTATCAAGTACTACAACGCTACTATGTGGTTAACAGTTGAAAACATGTTTGGTCAGGGTGACACTGTCTTGTGCTTAAATCATTATTTATTCACAAATCTGTTTTTCTCTCTGCCCATAGATGCTATGCTGGAGCTTGCCTTACATAAAGTAGCTCTGAAGCCAGTTTACTCTCACCTTTATGTATGTCTAAAGACAGCGCGCAGGGATGATGACACTCTGCAGCGTTTAGAGGCCAACAAGAGCATCCTGGAGAACCGCAGCCTGGAGGAGCTGGAGGGTGCAGCAGGGGCCGGGGTACCTGATTCCAGCGTGATGGAGAAGATCCAGCAGCGCTGGGCCACAATGCATGAGGCCTATTCACCCAGTAAAAAAGTTGACACCCTTCTCAAAGTCTGCAAGAATATCTACCATAGTATGAATGCTAATGCCAAGCCTGGTGAGTGAAGTAGTACTGTAGAGACGTAATGCAGATTCTCTGTCGATGTCAGTCTGCAAGAAATTACACTTTCTTTGAACGTTGACCTTTTATGTTCAGAATGATTAGAACACTAGTATTTTTACCTGCTAAAAAATGGGTTCACGTCAATTATTTCTATATTTTGCTGTGTTTCAGTAGGAATTAGCAGTGATCCACACAGATATCTGATCTGATCATCATCCAGTCTGTCTCAATTTGTAATCCAGAAGAACTGTGACAACGTCTCCAAGATGCTTGCCTACCTGCAAAGCTACAGTACTTTTAAAATATGTTTTAAGCATTTGAATTAGAGTGCTTTAAAACGAGGATGCTTTAAGAAATAATATCATTAACAGATGTTTAGCTTTTCTAAAAGTTTGTCCTCTGTGGATTTGCGCATAGTTTTTCAGTAGCTTTGAAGGTAGGTTTCTTGAAGCATCTTGGAGACGTTGCCACAATTCTTCTGGATTGAGTCTGCCACTGTAAAAGCAGAGATTTGTCCAAAATAATCAGCGATTGTGAACATAAAGCCATTTTTAAGCACTTGACACATCTAATAACCTGTTATTAAGGTGTAGATTTATCTTTCATGTTAGGTACGGTCTTTGGGGCAGATGACTTCCTGCCATGCCTGACATGGGTATTGCTGCGTAGCGATGTAGCTACACTTCAGGTTGACACTGACTACATGATGGAGCTGTTAGACCCCATGCAACTACAAGGAGAGGGTAGGGAGTACACACAAAATAGCACATGTAGAGATCTATCCAATGCATTGCCATTAATCTCAAAGGCAGGACCCCTATGTGCACAGTCTCTCTATTTGAAACTACGATGAAGTGCACCTTTAAACTTAGTTTTGCAGTTATAATCTTCTGTCTGGACTGGAGCATCCATCATTCAGATGACATATTGTGTAAATCTTTTTCAATTTGCACCACAATACTGAATTGGCCTTAAAGAAACAAAAAGCATACGTCTTAAATGCTTAAAGAATTTGCAAACATTTCATTTTTGGTTATTTGTTGCTTGAAAAAAAAAAAGTTGCATTAAAACTAATGACTGTAAGAAGTGTGTAGTTCAGTAGTTTGTTTTTAAATCCTCACATACGAGCATGTTTAATGTGAACACTGTCTTTCGCTCTTTCTCTTTTAGGTGGGTATTACCTTACCTCTCTATACGCTGCCCTTTTTTACATTAGCAGCTTCCGGCCTCGTGTAGCGAAGCGGCAACTTAGCGCAGAAGCACACAGATCTCTCAGCCAATGGCACCGCAGACGTACACTGCACTGCAACCAATCACGCCGGAGCAGAAATCGAAGGACCATCCGGAGACATGGCTCGGCGGATGGAAGCCGCAAAGCGTCCGAAGAACAGAGCTCTTTGAACCCGAGAACAGAGTCCTGCGGTCTGACTGACGCCGTGTCAGACTCCTCTGACATGCAAGAAAGTCTGGAAGAAGAGTTAGAGGCGGTAAAGGAAGAAGAGGATGGACAGCAAATACAGGCACCGGAGACATTGCACCTCACCGGTTCTAAAACAGAAGATAAAGTGGGAGGTGATGGAGTAAGCTGGAAAAACTAAAATGAGGAATGAGGAAATGGTTAACTTTGAACTTAAAGGTGCTCTATGCAATGTTGCAGGATTTTAGCTCTATTTCATTTTTATTTCAAACCGTATGTATCACCCCTTGATCGTCTTGCTGTCTGCCCTCTGAATACATTGGCAAAAAACCCGGTCTCGAAAGACAACACAGACGCTGCAGTACCGAAACAAACACTATGGGCACAGGATGTGCACCACAACAAAAACAAACTTCGGCTAATCAATCAGCAAGAAGAGGTGGGGTTCGCATTTAACTGCACCTCTTCTTGCTGATTGGTTGGCTGAAGTTTGTTTGCGTGCATTAAACCCCACCTCTTCTTGCCGATTGGTTGGCCGAAATTTGTTTGCACGCATTTAACCCCACCTCTTATTGCTGATTGGTTGGCTGAAGTTTGTTTGCGTGCATTAAACCCCACCTCTCCTTCCCAGTTGGTTGGCTGAAGTTTGTTTGCATGCATTAAACCCCACCTCTTCTTGCTGATTGGTTGGCTGAAGTTTGTTTGTGCACATTAAACCCCACCTCTTCTTGCCGATTGGTTGGCCGAAGGTTGTTATTTTATTGGTGCACATCCTGTGCCCATAGTGTTTGTTTTGGTGTTGCAGCCTCTGTGTTGTCTTTCGAGACCGGGTTTTTTCCCAGTGTATTCAGAGAGCATACGGTTGGAGATAAAAATGAAATCGAGCTAAAATCCTGAAACATCGCATAGAGCACCTTTAAAGGAATAGTTGACCCAAAAATGAAAATCCTGTCATCATTTACTCACCCTCAAGTAGTTCCAAACCTGTATATTCATATCTTTGTTTTGCCGACCACAAAGGAAGATATTTTGAAAAAAGTTTGTAACCAGGCTGTTTTGGGTCACCACTGACTTCCACAGTATTTTTTATGGACTATGGGCATCAATGGTGACCCAAACAGCCTGGTCACAAATATCTTTCTTTGTGTTCAGCAGAATTCATACAGATTTGGAACTACTCGTGGGTAACAAAATGATGACCAAATTTTTATTCTTTGGGTGAACTCTTCCTTTAATAGAGATGCTTATGAAGGCAAAACCTGTCAACCTCAAATTTCACCTCAAATCATGAAACTTATTTCTATATGAAACATTATTTCTCTAAGCAATCAGATTTCTGAAGTGATTTTGATAACACTTTATTCCGGTAGTACACTTTAGACATTCTGCCAGCAGTAAGTAACTTTGCAACTACAGTACATGTCAACTAGCAGTCATTACAGTATTAGTAAACTGTCCAGTTAATATTTTCTAACACTTTATTTCTATGGGTCCACAACATACTGACTATGAGAATCTTTACAAGTATATGTCAGCTTATTCTACTAACCCTAACCCTACCCTAACAGTTGTATGTGTAGTTACAAATGAATGAGAGTCAAGGCCAATTCACACTGCACAGACGCCAACGGACTTGCTGGCTCAGGTTGTCTTAAGAATATTATGAAAAATAAGAGTCATGTTCACACCACGCCAACAGACATTGACAGTCTTTGACTGGGGGGAAAATGCATGATCCTATATTCACAATCCAAATTTTACTCTTATTAATGTATTTGTGTGTCATTATTCACATGATAAGATGGTGAATTAAACAAAAGGGGGTTGTTGGTGAAGCGGTGGTTGTTGTAATTTAAATGAAAACAAACTCTAACCAACATCTGACAGGGGTACCACACTGGTTGGAGTCTGTCTGTGCGGTGTGAATTGGACTTTAGTTGTAGCTACAAAGTTACTTAGAGTTAGAAGAATGTATAAAGTGGGCTATCAATAAATAAATAAAGTGTAGCCCTGATTTTACAGATGTTTTAGATGATAAAATGGCTGTAGCACTCGCAGACACACTCACATTTTCTTCAGAAGCATCTGTATTAAAAATCTGAATTTAAACCGCTGCAAGTAGTTTGTTATATGTTTTTCACGCGTGTGCTTGTTATCACAAGACACATTTTCTATATACATATTGCTTCATATTTAATAAATTAACTTTTACTTGAATAACCATGTTGAGAGATTATTTTTGTTTTATTTTGTCGGTTTTGTTGGACTAATGAAATGTCTATGTTCAGAGAAAAAAAACGTTTGATCTGGTTTGAATGCCGTCGTTTCCTCTTCCTGTTATCCAATCTACTTATTTAGGCCTACTATGACTTCATTGTGACCACTAGAGGGAGTTATTGTACATGGTTTTCTATTCTTATTTTCGTTTTAAGTGTTCTGATATTGCGTCATTAACATTTAAAGGATTTTGTCTGACGGCCGTATATATGTAGTTCACCCTTAGGATCATAAAAGTATCATACAATTGCATTTGAAAGTGCAAAAACAGGAGACTAATAATTCACATTCTTGCCTTACTCTCACAGAAGCATTCTTTCTTTATTGTGAAAAGTGTACGTCATAAACACACTCACACAGAGACGCATAATTGTTCATACATTCTTCACAATGCTTGTTTATATAGAATAATCCATATAAACAGCCGACAAAAGCCTAGAGGAACAAGATCACAAGCCCTAGATATCATGTCTAAATTGACATACAACAGTCTATTAAGGCTGTGTTTCAGCCTAAACAGCATCCGAAACTCTTTAAGTCGTCATTTCTAAATAAACAATTATGCATTTTTCAGTGCATCATGTGAAATAATGCATCCAGCACAGGGCATAAATGAGATGTATGACCTTCTCTTGTGTGCCGCTGAATACACAGATGGTTAAAGCCTGAGCTATTTGAAGACTAAAGACGGCAACAAAGAGGAGCAGGCTTTCAAATACACACATTCTGAATTTGTAATGCTTTGATTGACAGCTTTGTAAGGAGTGTGAGCTATAACGAAGTTGCAGTTAATGGAGATAAATAGAGAAGTGCCGGTGGCAAAATGCACCCCAACACTTTCAAACCAATTATTGTCTACATTAAACCAGCGGATGGATCATTAACAACCTGCCTGGATTTTTCCTTTCTGTCTCACACACACTTTCACACTTCTCTTCAGTCACAGACCCAAAATGCATGTATCATTTGCAGCAGCTTGTTCACGACAATTTTGCTGATATTGTGCTGTGAACAGTGACATATAAAGTGGAGCTGCTTTATTGCGCTCCATCTTTTGGCTTCATAAAGTTTTTCATGTTTTTAGCATTCTACCAAAATATTGACAGGTTTACATATATGTTCTTTTAGAATTTCCACCCTGTTAGTTTCACATTCTATAAAAACCTAACCTAACAGGGTGGAATATTTTAGTATAGCTGTAGTTTTTTTCAGTGATCAACATTTAGCTCTCTAACCTTCTACAGATGAGCATAATAACATTTATAACTATGTCAGGTATGGTTTTTATTTAGTTTTTGATCGGGCAAACATTCTGATATAGCCTAACAGGGTGGAACTTTAAGAGTGGGAAGAGCAGGGAAAAGATATGAATAAGAGGTACCATTTACCTCCATTTGTACAGTTAAATTACAAAAGAAAAAATAAACAATACCGCTTCTTAAAAATGATCTCAGGAATTGTATTTTGGAAGGCAAGGAGGTATATCTTAACAGGGTGGAAAATAAGTTAAGGGGCATGAAAATAAAAAGAATTGTACAAAAATAAATGTACTTTGTTTGACATTATATATACATATATATATATGAGTAGATGAGGTTAGTCCATGACATAAATGAAAAATATATTGAGGTTTTTATCATTACATGCGTTATATTTTTAGAGGACGTTGATTAGGCTACTTTGCACTGAGGACATGATCAAATTTAACGCATATATCAATAAAATGTTTGTAAAAAAAAATAATAATAATAATATTATGTCTATTATCTATTAGACCTAACATATGATTTCAGCAATTTCTTATAAATATGTAACTACTTATATGTGTAATTAAATTATAACAGGACTGACCCACATATTATAGGATTTAAGATATGATTATGTTTATCAGCACTGTTGTAATAATATCCTGGAACATCCTTAAAATTCTAAACATACAAATCTGACATTAAAACATCAGGCTTTGGTTATTTTGTCAAAGAAGTCTTACCCCAATGACAAATATATTTTGATAGCAAAAATAACACTCAAAACACGAATCATTTTTATTTAACGTTTCACTGAACAATATTATAATATTTTCAGAATTATAATGTAACAGAAAATGTGACAAGCTATTTAGGAATTGATACAAGTTCAGGTGAAACCAGAGTTCATCCAATGATCAAGTATTTTTATTGGTTAAAAAACAAACAAACTGTGAGTTAAAGCAGGACAGATTCTAGCCTTGCAAATGATTATCAGAATTAAAAACACGAAGAAAGCTAATGAACTCAGTGAACTCAACAAAATCAGTGTCTTTCCTACTTTCCTTTCCTTCTGCATTTACGCTCAGAGGGATCTTTCCTTTCCTTCTAAACTGACAAATGTAATACAAAGAAAAGGGAGAAGAAAAGCTAATTGATGGTCAAGAAAAATTAGGGAAAGAAATTAAAGTGGAGGGACTCGGGTGACCTTAAGGGGTCAGATAGATAGGCCTCTTCCTGTTAACCCTTCAGTGAACTCTGACCCCTGATGCTGCCTAAATCTATCACACAAGGCTGGATTGCATGTATGGGGGTGAACATGGAGCCAGAAAAGCATTGATGCATGAAAAGCACTTTGGCAGAGATTTGGGATGACAAGGAAAGTAAAAGCCAACTCACAAACTTTTATTTCTTTTATTTTGTCTGCAGTTTAGTATCTTTATACGTTTTAAACAAAAGAGATACAATAGATAAAAATTGCCCATAAACAACAAATAAACAGTGGTTGAAATGCTTCTTCTCTTTATTCAAATGTCCTCTATTTTTAGTCTCTAATTGTTTCATTTTATTTTAACTCCAGCGATTCTTAATGACTAATTTAATTTAGTTTTTTTTTTTCAGCCAGGAAAATCTTACTTTTTCATTTGTGTGGTGGGTTGTGCTTTATAAATATTTCTGGATTCAGAAATGTGTCTGATTAAATATGCATTGGTCATTAGTTACTGTAAATTGACTGTCAATTCTTATGCATATCAATAGAAACATCAATATATCAACAGTCACATGATATGTTGTAATGCAGACAGGGGAATGACAAAAAAGAGCTCAGGTTTCCAAGATTGAAGTCAAACAAATCTCCAAAACGTATCGTTAGATATCCTGGTATTCATCAATACATTGGTACTTTGTGATAAAATTGGTAATGTGAGTCAGGTCCTTTAGAGCAAACCAAAAATGTGCCTGTCGGGACCTCAGCAGGTAAACATTCACATACACTTCAAATAACTGAAGAACATATTCACTTCTTTATCAAATCGAGACGTGGCACTCGGATATTTGTAACTTTAAAGTTTTGGAGTAGCCGTAGTTCTGACACAGATAAATACAAAACAATAACATAAAAATTAAATTAAATAATGCGTTAAGACTAAAAGTGAGACTGACTTAGCAGGAGAACTGAAAGAAATGTATATGGCCCTCAGCTAGGAAGACAGAGACTCTTGGCTCTTTACAGGTGAATCACCCCAAAATCAAAACAAGAGCGATGTTTTTACTCCAAGAAAACTGGTTTTTACCTGTATATGTACCGTAAAGATGTGGAAATCCATCATAATTCTTCCTTTTGATTTTGGGGTGAAACGTGACGTGGCTTCATGAACCTTCACCTATTAACCGTGTCCAGCCTAGGATTTGGTGCAACTGTTCATCTCAGAAGACTATTTCAGGACTCTCTGACATGTTGGGTCCTGACTGAGGAGGTATATGCTGTGTTTTTCCGTTTGTGCTCCTCGAGAGGGTTTTCGGAGGCAAGGCAAGAAAGGCAATGAAGGCCTTAATGTTAGATTAAGGGAGATTTCGGCTCACCCCTAAGGCCATAGGAAGACGCGGGTATATCAATCAAACGCAGCAGTGTGCATAAAAACTAGTAGATAGATGTATTAAGTACAGTGCATTCAGAGCATTGTCATGAGGAGATCAGATAGTGATAAATGGTTCAGGAATGTAACAGGTCTGTCAGGCGTTTGAGATGGGGATTGCATGGGGGCTGACGCTTTGATACATTTATGATGCCAGGTCAGTGCATTTAAGACATTCTCAGAGTCATTATGTGTCAACCGCGGTGATGCCCTGAAGGTTTGGTGAGAGTGATGGGCTGTGGTACTGCAAAGTCAATTTACAATGTACCCTTCCATCCCAGTTTCAGCGCACCCCTCTCAGTTAGTGGGCATGGATGTCAAGGCCTTGTCCTATGAGGGGTTCGGCGGGGTGGCTGTGGGGTGGCGGATGGAGCAGCATGGCGGTGTGGGGGCCGGGGTACGGGTGTAAGGATGGGCCAGCATGGGAGTATCCCGGCTGGGGCAGAAGGGCACCGGGGTAATCTGTGGGCAGGGACGGCATTCCCTGAAGTCCTGACAGGCGAGAAAGAGAAAGAGTGTGAACGAAAGCCAGTATCGAAAGATAACACACTCTGGAGCACTGCTTTGGTGCTGTTGCTTGTGAAAGCTGTTCTCACCTGCTGTCCTAAGACCTAAATGAGATTGTGCATCTAAGCCATATCCTCCTAGAGCCGCCCCCTCAGGACTGTACGGGGTACTCTGGCCTGAGGATAAAAAACCAAAACACACACAGATATGTGTTATTCAGTGCACAGAGCTGCATTTACCGCTCTTTTTACAAATCCAGAATCACTTTAATTCACCTGAACGATTTGATTGGTCAATCATGGGCTGGACTATTCTGCGTCTGGCGTTTATAAACCTGAGGAGAGGCGGCAAATACAAAGTTATTTTGATGATTTCAACAGGCCAAATGAGAATATTTCAATCCATTTTTACAGTAATTAGAAATACAGGATGAAACTGTAAACACAAAATACACACGCATACAGGTTTAATTAAATTGCTCTTGAAATATGATGGCATGCAATGAGATTAATTGGTAAGAGAGTGTTTACTAACCAGTTGTTGACCTGCAGTATAGTGAGACCCGTGTCTTGAGACAGCTGCTTCTTCTGTTCTTCAGACGGGTATGGATGCTGAGAGAGGACAAAAAGTTAATACACAATCATATAAGTCTAGGTTAGACTCCTGATAGCTGTATTGTGCTGAGGGTTACCTATATACATAATCATATTGAATTTGCACCTTTTTCAATTAAGTATTATTTATTTTATTACTATTATTTATTAGAACAAATAACTATAATGTTTTTATTCTTGTTATTATTAGTAACTTCTGGATCTACTGTCATTTGTAACTACAGAAGCGTCATTAGTTTGCTACTAAAGCTTTGCTCAATTCAGCCTGTGCTCATCTGTGCAATATTATTTATTTTTTGAGATGGTCAATAAAGATGACCATTTTCACGATTCCTTTATCAAAACCTTTTATCACATCTTCTTTTTCTAAGCTTTCCTCTCGTCTTTGTTAACGTTCTTCAAGTTCAGTTGCTGTTTTGTGTTTTTCTGCCACCGTGTTTTCTCTCAACCCTTATAAAAATGTACCATAGTGATAAAATACTCCGGAACACAAAAGAAAGTATGTTTTTAACTGTAGATGAGCTGGGTTTCTCTCTTACCGAAAGGTGCTGGAAGAGCCAAGCTCTCATAATGTTTGTCGCAACTTTGGGAAAGATTCCTCTTTTCTTGTTGTTTCGTCTGTCTCTATCTGTTTCATCCTCCTCTCCGGTGCTGGGAGACGCCACGCTTCCATCCAACCCATCACCTGACACAGAACACACAAGCGTAATGAAATATCTGGTTAGATTGGACTGAAAATGTAAAATTTTATGTAAATGTAAAATGTTAAAATGTTTTTTTTTATCAGTGTAACTAGTTACACGAGTATAAAATGTGTAATTAAATTACAGTTACTTGTGAAAATGCTAAATATTTTCAAAGAGGGTTACAACTATTTTTCCTAACACATACAAATTTGATGATTTCTTTTCTATAGATTGATATTTTTTCCAAAGTACTGTTAGATGCCAGTCTTTCCTGGTTCCTATGCAAGGATTTGATTTCAAAAACAGGAATAAATATTATTTTAAATATGTTAAAGCGTGATTTTGTGGTGGCTGTACCTAATCTTAATTCAAGAGTTGAATCCTACTGTAAATGCTAACCATGCCTGCTTTAAATGTTCAAAAATGACCAACATTTGAAAACATTTATTAGAAATGCATGAAAAAAAGTAATCAAATCTAATCAGTTACTGTACATTACATTAATGAACTAATTGAAATAGTTATATTACTTCATACATAGTAAATAGGGTAACTGAAAATCTGTAGCCTATTATATTTTCAAAGCAACCTTCCTAACACTTGTTTTTATTTTAAACAGGATGCCAGTTGTTGAATTTAACATGTAAAATTGAAACATTTATCACTGCATACAGTTTACATAATTCCCGTAAGATTTTACGAAACCGCAAAATCCTAGACTTCGCTATAGCACTTCAATTAGAGCATAGTCGTTGTGTGTGCAGGGATAAGTACCAGCATCGCTGCAGTTCTCTGCGCTGTGTGAGGTGAGGCCACAGGAGGCACCGGGGGTGCCCGAGGGGGTCGACACACAGTCATCAGGATCTCGCAACCATGACTGGTTCTAGATCAGGAGAGACAGGCACAGTCAGACACACACACACAGTGAAAGTACTAACTCCCTGATATGTGTCAGATGTCTACTGACGTACTTGTTCTGACAGATTGGTGCAAGAGCCAGTGAAATCTTCCATGTCAGATTTTGATCCACCCTCCCGGTCCTCCAGCACCAAATCAGTGGGCATCTTGCCTTTTAGACAGGTGATGTATCGATGGCAGAAATTATCACAGAGGTCATGAACCTATGAGAGACGAGTGAAGGTGTCAGGTTCATTGACATATATAACAATTCATAGCATGTTCGTGCTGCACTTTTGAATACACTAAAATCTAAGAGTATTGAGAAAAGACATAAAAACATTTGAGCACGCTATTTGGTGTCACTGACAGCAAGCCTATAGTATAGTTCGACATGCCATTTTTGAATATAGGGCTGTGCTTAGGACACACTAAATCACACGCAGTACCATGTTTTTTAGGACACGTTCCCTAATAATATAAGGGCAAGCTTTACAAACATGTTGTAAGAGAAAGCGATAGAAAAAAACACACCTTTTCTAGCTCTAATAGATGAAACCGTAGAACTTGAATGGCCTGGATCATCTGTTTAAAGAGATCACACGGTTAAAATTGTCATGCTTTTTAGTAAAATAAAATTGAACCACTTATTTAAAAGGTCATGCATATCTTACCAGATTGTCCAGTTCTGGATTTGATGAAAAGATAGGTTTCTCTGATCGAATCTAAGCAAATATAACAGAAAAAAAATCAACATATATAGAATTTGATGCTTGATGTTTTTGCAATCTGCAGGTATTTCTCTAATAAAGCCCAAAAAACACCACTACAAGACATAAGCCTGTTGTCTCTGATATGTGAAACTAGTCTTAAATGACAAATTCAGGTCTCTCTCTGCACAAAAGGCCTAGGTTTCAAATAAGGCTTTGCTTTTATAGTTAAAATATATAGTTATTAAGAATTTCTTTTCATTTTAATTTCTCAAATTTAAATGATACGCCCACATCCAGTCCGGCCTTCAGTCTTGTGGTGTGTGCTTGGCCTAAATACGATTGGCTTGGTTACTCACTTGTTTGGCAAAGGCTGCAATATCATCGTTGAACGATTCGGAGGAGCAGACGTCGCTGTGATTGGTCATGCCGTGGAGATGGGTGGAGTTTGACATCGAGTCTCGTGGTGAGCAGGTGGCAAGTTCACACTTCTCAAATACCAGAGCCAGGAGTGGAAACAGAGGATGACTGCAAATAAACACACACACGCCCCAAGCACGAAAACACAGCAGGGTGAGAAAATGCCACAACAAATGTCATAGCTACTGTGGATTTTCTAAAATGTTGAAGTGTGTAATTGATTTAACGTTATTTCTTGGCTTAATGTGTATAGAGGACTACAAGGAAACTATCTGTAGATTGGCCTTCCCTTAAATTGCAAATAAATAGCCAACGTGTTTAAATAGCCTAAATCATCAACAATGGCTCGACCATTGAAGTGAGTTTGGGGCCAGAATAATGGGAGTGTTTCGAAATTCTGATAATTGTGATTACTACTGAATTTTGATGCCTCTAGTGGTGCAAAGTTTACAAACTTCACCTTTACGACTGTGCAGATCATTTGTTTTAACTGTAGAAAGAACTGTTTTTTGAGCTCAAACATGCATATACATGTGAGAAAGTAGAAGAATACTGCAAAAATACTGCATATTACATGCCATAATTCTCCTAGTGAGAGCTAACCAAGACCTGGATGCAGTATATATTAACAAATACACTGCTCATTCATGTTTCGTGTGGGGTAACAGATGGTTTAAGTAACCAGACTCTCACCCGTAGATCTGGTCCCGGTGGTGTTTCAGGGAGTCGGGCACAGTGTGGCCGTAGTGAGGTGGAGGAAGCGACCTCATGGCGTCCCTGTAGTCTCCCACAGGCATGGCGTCAGAGCCTGGGTAGTGCACCAACTCCTCATACTAGATATGGAGAGACACGATAAGCCAAATGCACAAGATAAGAGATTGCCTGCTTCAGCCGTATGTTAGTGAGATGTGCTGTGTGGGGGAACTGTATTATGACGCATACGTATATACAGTACGTTTGAGCATGTGTGCAAGCGCTAGGCTGTTTGAAGTCACTGCAAATTGTATCTCCACCTTAATAAACACTGAATGCGGGGAGACTTTGATGTGCGGTTTTTCAGAGCGCCAAGCAACATTCACCCAGGGACATAAACTTTCCTGCTGATTTATAATTAACAGCCTTACATACAAATACATCAAGTCACCCAGCCTTCGTTTATACTAATTAGGCGGTTTTACAGTCAGCTTACTGATTAATGCTGTAACACAGAAGAAAAAGACTTACACAATGCTTTTGGGGTAATCAATAATAAGAAGAAAATCCTATTTTTTACTGCACAACTGTACGTTTGATTGTGGCAATTTCCAATGACTGCTTACCTATTGTTGAGAAGTTGTATAAATCATTACTAACAGCATTACTTAATAATAATAATTGTAAATAATCAGGATTTCCTGTAGCATATAAACACCACGCATGCGTGATATAATTATTTCTCTATATGTGTTTTCTATATTTCATTTGGCTCTGAGGCTGCAATATTCTCATACTCTTTAAAATAACTACTGTTATGAAAAAAATAATATGTAACTAAACATTTAAGGACACCGCAATTCATAATAAAATTGATTACCTATAAAGACCTATAATTTTAAGTATGCCTACTATAAAGATGCACAATGTAAAAATATGTAAAACACGCAGAACATACAAAGTCTTCTATTATGCAGCATTTTTGTAATAATTAGCAGACATCATTTATAAATGAGACAATCACGAAAAAATAGCTCAAATGCATATATAAAAAAATTGGGAACCAGTTTTCTACTGACAGTAACGTAATCAAACTTTAGTAATCGCACAACGATAAGTAGAGTAAATTATTAAAGTCATTATGGACAGACAACAACCAATTGTAAGTAATAGAGTTTCAAGCAAACGAAATATAATTGAACATAAACAGTATATATGTAATGTTGCTTTTTCGAAAGAAAACAGAAATGAGCGTACTTCACAACACTAAGGGTGCACAGGTAATGTAGAAGATCATAGAAACCATAATATCTGTGCGACTTACTGATATTAATTTTTAGTGATGGCAATTTTTCACTCTAAATCTAACAGGCTTTCACAGGCAATAAAAACACCAATCAGTGGCATTGAATTTCCTGGATCAATCTCGCACATGGGGACAGATGAAAGAGCTTATATTTGAGATTGAACAGACCGATGCCAAATTAACAGGATCATAACTACCATTTGTAAGTAGACAGAAAGCGACAAGAATTTCCTTTTGGCCGCTCAATGTAGCACAAAAGTTGACCTACTTACCGACTTCATCTGCCTTACTAGGGCCTGTATGCTATCCCTACACTACTTCAGCTGATATTTGCATTTTATTGCTTTTCTGAATACATGTAGCAGCTACTTGATTTTAATAAGGATAAAACTGAGTAACTGAGTAAGCACCTTTGCGACAACTCAGCTGCTTTTCAAATAAATCTAAGCCAACATGAATAAATGAACGTTTAATGAAAGCCTACTTCTTACTATTTGAATGCAAATTAAGCCAATTAAGCATCACTTAATAAAATAATGTTTATTACTGGCTTGGACGCCGGATTGGAAGTTATTATAAAGTGCCAGCCCAAAAATCTTACAATTACAAAATAAGAATTAATTTTTGGATTGTGGATTTGGATCTCAATAGTTAATATCTTTAGTTATGCTAACGTGTAACTCAGTTTGTTTTGGGTATCCACAAGATAGCATCCTATGCATCAATGTAGCAAAAAAATGGACCTGGAAAATAAAGAGAAAACAGGACCTACCCTCTTCTCCATGCGATACGGAAGCCGAGCTCACACACTCACTGACGGATGACAACACACACCAGAGCGGCAGATAAGACACACTCTCTACAAGAACTAAAGCATAAAAAAACATTGAAGAAAACTAAGCATGCGTTGCAACACAGACGTTTACTGATACTGTACTCGAATTCGCATTTGGAGCATCATAAAATAAATGCAAGCACATATGAGAGTAGCAGATTGCTTTTCACTTTAAAAGTATCCACCAAAATAGCAGTTTAATTAAGTGTTCTAGAGTGGATGAGAAATGCCTATAATGGTATTATATCATACGCGTAATAAATGAATAACAAATTATTTATCCACGTAAATGTTATGGTTGTGGAAATTGGGTTATATTATGGATATGATGAGAAGGCGTAAGGATACCCCACCTTAGTAAGAGTGTAGCGTGGACCGGGCCGAATATCCAGCATTAGCGGCGCGTTTGAGATGATGTCGCGTCCTTTCCGCGCTATCGACGTCCATGAAGCGACGCGGTGAGCTCAAATGCGTCTCTCCACAATGAGCGATGAAGCTTTAAACCAGAGAGAGAGAGAGAGAGAGAGAGGGATGGAGACTGGGAGTTGTTTAGGGGGTCAAAACACAACGGGGTCTCTCACCCCCACCTCCTTATCACACACACTCGCGCATTACAAACACACACACACACACACACACACTCGCGCATTACAAACGCTGAGGCTTTCGTTTTATCTAAAGGACGCTCTCTCTCTCTCACACACACACACACACACACACCCTGCTTACCGAGTTTCATCATCGCTATTCCGGTGAAAAATCATCTTGTCTGATTATAGGTGGCTAATATGTGCAGCTGATCCGTTTTGAATCATGCACTGGGCTGCACTGGTATATGAACACACATGCGTTATTCCCCCTAGCATAAGCGTACATCAAATACTACACACAATGCAATCAAAAGTATTGTAGACTTATTGCATTTTATAATGAGTTATCTTAAAAATATAACAAAATACTAAATACCCTTTCTCAGAAGGAACTTCCATCTTTGCATATTAAACAACTGGTGTCAAAGTGATTTGATAGTAGATCTATGAAGACATGACCATAAGCGTTTCCGGTTCGCTTAACCAGAATGAGTCAAAATCCTAAACTGAAAATAGTGTGTGAAATTCGTATCAGGAAAAGTTGTGTCTGTGTGTGAATACAAAAGATTTACATGAATAAATGAATGATCACATACACATAAATAAATAAGTTGAAAATGTTTCAGCTGATTTGCATTTAGCCCTGACTCTCAACAAGAAATTACAAGCATTTGACTAAGCAGATTTTCCTGTTTAAAATTGTTCAATTTGATTGCTGTTTTAATATATGTATTAAACCATGTATAATAAAAAAAAAATTGAATTAAGGGAAAGGGATTAATGGAGGGGTATAATAAGAAAATCATCAAAAGTAAATTTATGTAAAAGCATGTTTTCTAGTGTTACAACAATGAATCCCTGACTGCAGCTCACCTGGCAGTGGGATAGGATGTTACAACTTCACTTAAGGGTTATTTATGAGGTTAAGAATAATTAAAAACAATGTCAACTTTTCCAGGTGACCTGTAAAATTTAACACCTACTCAATTTCTTATAAGGACATATATTTGCTTGAAAGGCAGACTCGTGGTTTCTTCCTTTGAAATAAATGAAATTGGCATTCATTTATGTTTCTTAAGTGTCAAAATATTTCCAGGGGACTACTTTATGATGCATAAAATAGTAGCAATCAGCTGATAATGCTAACTGCCAACTGCCAATTAAACGTACCATAATAAATAACAACCATTACCATGTAATTGTTTTAATTGCAGGGCAAATTACAGCAATATGTTTCTGTTATTTATGACTGTCTTATCTTTGAACTAGTAATATGGGAGACTGTGTCTGTTGTATGGAGAAAATGAAGTACTTTCAGTTCATAAAACCGCAAGAAGACCACTGATAAATTACATAAAGAAGGTTGTAACTAGATGGTTGTTTTTCAAGACATTTTCAGATTGGAATGGGGCAAGTTGTCACATGTGTTTTATAGCCTACAACTTTCATCAATGCATTAATGACACTTATTTAAGCACTTATTTTTAGTTTGATAATTGTTTTAAAGTTAAAAAAGTCCTTAAATAGCCTGTAAAACAATTTAAATACATGGTGTGTGTGATACGTGAATGAAAACAATGGCCTTTAAATATGTACCGAGTAGCATAACAATCAGTTAGAGCAACCTGTAACAGGAAAACGGTTCCACGGCGACCCAAACGTGGTCTTGTGTTGTAAATCACCCTTAAATAACATAATAATTATTCCACACGTCCCCTGAACTCTTCTCCCGCAGAGCGAGCCCTCAACAGGCGGTCAGGACTTCAATCACCGCGGCCCTCTCCAGCGCTCTGCGGCCGGACCGACGCGCTCGGTGGGCGGTGGGCGGCGTGACATAAGCGAGGCAGAGGATCAGGCGATCTTCGGCCTTTCAACACCATGGGAGGGCACTGGCCAACAGAGATGATCATAGCTAAATAAAGGCATTAACAGCGCAACAACAGTGATTGTAAAGACGCTCAATGGAGCAACGCCCTTTGAATGCAGCCTTTAATCGGGTATTTCCACTTGTAATGCGTTGTCATTTCATACGCAGACAAAATGCCTTATAACTAATGCAACGCCTTCTATACTATGACTTTTTATATAATATAGGTAAATAATAATACATATTTTGTCTGGGATGCTCTCAAATATTTTGGTCTGTGTGAAATAATTTGCTAGATGCTAGAAACATCACACTGTAAAAATGGCTGTGATTTTAACAGTAAAAACTGTGATAATGTGAAAGAACTGTTAAATAGTTCATGCTAAATTTCTGTAAAATGTACAGGGAAAAACGTAAACTGACATTCAAAGAATTCCCTTTTTTTTCCCAATTTTGAATTTGATGTTTTTTTTCTTTGAAATAACTTTGTTTCTTATCAGTTATGTTTATTAGGGCTGTGTGTCACATGTAATGTTGTTAAATGGGTGTTTATGGCATATTTCAGTTTAATGAGTCTCATCATGATGGTTTAGTGTTTGTGTGAATGACACTGAGCACCTTCTATATATATTCATATTTAAAAACTGCTTGTGATTTTATCAGTGAAATTCAAAGCTACAAAACAGATTCCAGTACTTTAATAGCTTGGTATGTTAACATTGTATCAGTTAATGAAATTACGGTATTTAACTGTAAATGTAACTTAAAACCGAAAACGTTGTTACCGTATTTTCTTACGGTCACATTCCGGCAACCACAGCTGCCAGTTTTTTACTGTAAATTTTACAGATTTTTTTTACAGTGTATATGTATGTAAAATGGCCGGTTGACTGTGTTTCACATTAATTGTGTGTGTTTGTGGGAGTGAAATTGAGGGCTGATTAGTATTGTGGTGCGAGGCAGGATAGTGTGATTTTTTGTTTAATGTGGCTGTTTGCCACTACCTCTCAAATTGTGAGTGTTTGTTTAGGGGCATTTGTCACAGTATGCGTGACTGTGAGTGTGCATGCTATGTGAAAGACATTCGGTCAAGGCATCAGGAGCAGAAAAAGAAGGCATGGAGAAGTGACAGTACTATTTTAGATGCAACAAAACTCGATAGGCTAATGATGTTTAATATTAATCCAGAGCTTATTGATCGCATGGTCCTATATTTACAATTTATGACGCTAACGAACCGACCTCACGAATTAACATCCCAGAAACCTCACACAGTCTCTTAGTTCTGACCTTTGACATCTGGATCCATATCTGCTGCTGTGAGCATTGTGTATCCCTGAGGGAGTCGTTCTCTGGTGTTCGTTCACCCTAAATGCTCAGGTCAAGATCTCTCTGTCAACATTTTTGGTGCTTTTTTATGCTTTTTGTTACTTTTTTATGGCACTGCTCATGTTACACGGTACGTTTGCATGCACTTTGCAAGTTCGATTCCAGTAATAGTTTGTCCTGTAAACATTTTGCAAAGTCAGACTAGCAGAGGTAAAGAGATGGTAGGCTACATATTAATTAAATTACAGCTGGCTTCGGCATTGTGCGAAACCTACAAAATACAGAGTTATGTGTGTCATGTATTTAATCCTTCAAATATTTAATTAGGCATTGTGTCATGCACACAGCTAAAGATTGTAGACCTCCTAAAAAAAGCAATTGAACGTCGATGTGTTGTTTGGTTGTGTACATCTGCAGGTTTGCTTGTGTTGGCAGCTCAGTTGACACGGCTGTTAACTCCAATGACTAGTGTAACCCTGACATGCAGCAGGTTAGTGCAGTGCATCATGGAACATCAAAGACAAGTAAGCCTACCTACATACAGCAGTGAGGCAACAACCAAAGAGGGAGGTAAAAAGAGAGAGGGAGAGAGTGCTTTTTTATGAGCATGCTCCTCTCCAGTTACTTGTCGTCTGGCCCAGCACCCATAAATATTCTTTCACTTTTTCGATCTTTCACATCAGGCCTCTTATGCATGCAGTATATGAGTTCACCCTCTGCCTGAACTTTGTCTGAAATGTTTGCCTCCTATAGATGTTTCAATAAAGCTGAATATATTTCTAAATGACCTTTAAGCAAAATGAATCACTATAAATTATTATTATTTATTGGTGTTTGGTACGCGAAGAAACACTTGTTCATCCTGAAAAGAACCAGAAGACACTGAAGGGACCATAAAAACCCAGAGATTTCTTTTGACTTGGGCCAGTAAACAGGTAACCTAAAAATGCTAAAATCTCTAAAAATGCTAAAAATATTATTTCGAAAACCAACCCAGAGACCTAAATGTATGCCAACAAACCAATTTTAAATCATGTAGAATCATGTAGAAACGCTTCTTTAAAGTAATACACTCTTAAAAATAAAGAAGGTGTTTTTTTTTTCTCAGCGATGCCATAGAAGAACCAGTTTTGGTTCTCCAAAGAACCTTTTAGTAAAGAGTTAGAGAACCTTTTTACTACTGTAAAGAACCTTCTGTGGAATAAAGGTTCCATGAATGATAAATAATGATTTGTGGAACCATTGATGCAAATACAGAACCTTTTGTTTTAAAGTATAATTGAATTTCAGCAACACCCTATAGCAGGGGTGCTCAATCCTGTTCCTGGAGATCTACCTTCCAGCACAGTTTAGGTCCAACCCTGATCAGAAACAACCT
>JAUMHP010000068.1:2670600-2685709 GCA_032361065.1 Enteromius trimaculatus
ATCATTTCCGCGAGGGGAAAACAGATGTGCATGCGCAGAAACGGGCCCGCGAGCTCATTTCAAACCCTCCCGCGCGCCTGATATGTCATCCACGCGCAATTCAATTTCACATTAGACATCGTACGATGCTAAATTGGTCGACATCGCCCAACCCTAGTGGTCAGTTAAAATTGTAACAACAAAACAAACAAAAACTAGCCAGACCTTGACTTGAAACCAGGCATCCTGCGTACACAGCCGTACATCGCATGCTGTGATTAAGTCTACGCCTGTAAAAGACGACGCAAAGGAATGATAACACATTTAAGCTAAGTATTAGGTTAAACATTTCTTTTGGTTCACCGATTAGTCATTTTTTTGGAACAATATTGTTGAAAGTGGTGTACAAATAAACAGAATTAAACATAAAAACACAATATGAACGTGTTTATGAAATTGTATTTTAGAAAAGCCTAAAATGTTGTGGCAGCAGGAAAACTAACCTCCTCCTATACACGCTCCATGAATGGCCACAATCACTGGTTTTGGACACTGTACAATGAAGCACAAGAGACATGGTGAAATATGATTTCTGCATATTTTACCATTAAGATATAATCCTTATTTTGAAATGGACTGAAATCTCACAATAATCTAAACATCATTCATACTCAGCTGTCAAATTTCTCAAATACTCCCTTTTTTATTGTAGAAATAACTATGTATTCATACGCCTTCCCAGAATGATAGTAACCTTTTCGATAACAGTGAAGGTCTCTTGGTATTGACTTATGATGCGGCGCAGGTTCCACGAGATCCTGGCTGTGTCATCACCTTCCGGCTGAAGAATATCACTGGCCATACTCATCAGATCAATACCTGTACATCACGTTTATATGTGACATGTAATATTTATGTTTTGAGTTAGCGCTCAGTAAATTTGCTAATAGCTTTAAACTATACTTGGTGTGAAATAAATATATTACTAGGGGATGTTCTATCGGGTTGCCAGTTGTCAAAACATTTGAAACATCACGTAAATATATTTTCATATTATGAGAAATAGTCTTGCAAACAAGAAAACAAAACTGCACACAAAAGGTCTAGACTGGGTCATATTTGGTAATGTGTCTGATAGCTTTACCTGCAGTGAAGAGCTTCCCAGCACCGGAGAAAACCACGACACGACACTCTGAGTCCTGAGCTATCTGATTGAAGCAGTCAACCATTTCACTGCACGTAGAACAAACCAACACAGACACCCGGTTATTCAGCACACGTATATCCCCAAGCCTCCTTATGACGTGATGGTGCACTTTAAATTCATATCTCATACTGCCATTCAAATAAGGATGTTTTACAGTAGAAAATACAGTATGAATTATGAGACGCATTATGTAAACATATTAACACTTGATGATGTTATCAACTCAAAGCTATGAAGCTTTAAGAAAATTTTGCGGAAGTTAAATAAAATACTAATATAGCATGTAGTATGGACATGAACGTCATACAGCCAGAATGCCTTGTTCATTGCATTGCGTTTCTCTGGGCGGCAGAACTCGACATGAGTGATGGTCTCAGCTGGACGGGTGACTGACAGGGTTGTGAAGGGGGGTGTTGGCCCTCCTGATGAAGACATTCCTCTAACAGCGTTCATGATCGGTATCAACAGAGCCTGTTCTGATCACAAAACACAGACCAAATACACAGGTTTACATGCAGAGGACACGGCTGTCTCAGATTAAACAGGAGAGTACTAAACAGGTTAGCAATAGTTTCCCGCTGACTAAACGCACTAGTTCACACAGGTGTTCTAGCACTTTAAATTGCCTTTAAAATTAGAGCATTTTAAGCAAATTTGGGTTAGGAATAAAAATGTATGTAAGTTGAATTGAAATTAGTATTATTATCAATGTTGAAACCAGTTTTTGAAATCAGACGTTTGAGGGAAGAAAGATTAAAAAAAAAGAAGAAGCTAATAGCCTACTTCGATCAACAGAGATGCCTTAAACTGATCAAAATGACATTTATTTTGTTACGAAACATTTCTATTTCACATGCTTTCATTGAACTTTCTATTTAACAAAAAGAAACAAAACAAAAACATAAATGCTGCAATAATAATACATCACATAAAGTTCTTAAAGGTTACTGATATAAGGTACACATAAGCATTCATTAAGCACGGAACATTAATTAATACGAACTAACAACAAACAATACTTTTACAACATTAATTAATATGGATACTCTATCCTAAGAGATTTTAATGCATCATGAATATTAAAATATTGAACAATAGAGTGTCTTTGAAATACATTTAAATGATCACAAATAAAAATGATGGATCTTTTAGCTTAGAAAACTGGTTGTTATCTTAGATAGTTAATGTGATGACAAAAATATAGTCTATGATTTATATGTCCAAATATTAATCGTAAGCAACATGATGACACGCCTGCACAATTTATGCATTATTATATTCTTTAATTACACACAGTTTCTAACTGGTAATTACGACTGCATGCTTATCGTTTGATTTGTCCATAAATGTAATTAATTCTACACTTGAAAAGAGAAATTGCAAAGTATTGCGTATGTGACCTTTCACCCAGTTATTAACTGAACCCAGTGTGTGCAAAGACACAGTCGCCTACATTTAGCGATAGTTACAGATTACAACCTCAAACTGGCATTACAGCAAAATGGTTTAAAAAACGAACAAAACTCCTATTTTGTAATGCTTGCAGGATCCAGCGTTCACTGCTTAATCACAATAACATTCATATAAACGGTGAATATTATATCTGAACAAATGTAACTTAGTTAGATGATCAAACTAAGTGACTTACTTCTGAACGCAGATCTGAAAACATACGCCATTGATGCCCTTTGACCGAAATAACGTTACTTAAAATCACAGAGGCGGAGACCAGTTTATTAAAACTATCACAAAAATAGCGTGTATATGTTTAAGCGGTAATCGTGACAACAACAAAAAAACAAGTTTAACATCTGACTCTGGGCTCTGTCTTTAAATAGGGTTGTTATATCATGCAGCTTTTAATTTTTTTTAGGACGTCACTATGTTTTCCTTTGACGTACGGTGGCTCTTTAAGGACAACACATAGAGATACCATTATTAACAGAGGAGACGGCAAACTTGGGCATCTCGCCTCCTAAACATATAATAACGCAGATGTAACGGTAATATTTTCTGCGACAGCAGTTCATCGTTTCTAGAATCAACAGCATGGCGGCTAATATTCAACATGTTTGCCATTAAACGTTTGTTTGGATTGATCTGCTTGAAGTTTACACCCAACAAAAATCTTGTTTTATGTGAGGAGTTGTGGTCAATTTTACGACGGGTGGAATTCAGTTTACGGTACCTCTCGTACATTTTTATGGTACCCGTAAACAGCTATTGACTGTCGTACAGCTCTAACAGAAATCAACGTCGTCAAGACTGCAATATGATTGGCCATCAAGGCACACGTGATCCAAGTTACTTTCTCCAAAGGTAGAGCTGCAGAAGTTGGAATCTCCCAAGAATAAGACCATCTCTGATTGATAATAGAGAATAATATTAGCCTATATAGATCAGTGGCTACAACTCCTTATTTGCAAAGACCACTCAAATGAATGTTCTGTTCAGTGCTGTAAGATCAATCATATCCTGTCCTTTACAAAATAATAATAGTAAATATATATAAAGTAAACAAACACAGTATCATGTCAGTCTGTCTATATTGTCTTAATGAAACGTGAGGAGGTTAGTTTGAATGGCCAAAGATTCTCTGGGTCTTCAGAAAGCCTCCAAAAACACTTTTGACAATTCCAATAGGACTGGGTTTTATGGTCAGATGAAACTAAAAAAAGAAAGAAATAAACAAATAAAGAACTTTTTAGCAGCAAACAATTGAGCTAAACTTTGTGCACAGAAAGGTTTTGAATAATGAAATATACTGCTAAATTGTTAATGATTTCTATATTTTGGATATCTATATACTGGAGATCTTGTTTAGATGCATGACATCTATTGCATGGATTCTAGCAAACAGCATCAGATCAAAAAACAAAACCTGACTGATAGAAACATTATAATAGGCCTTATTTGGACTTGCTAAAATATTTGTTTGTGGTGAAAGGTCTTGTAGACTTAAGTATTTTTATTTTCATTCATATTTAACATATATTAAGGATGACAAACTCCAGTAAAAACCCTAAAAAAACCTAATCTGCCTGTAGCTTACTAGTAGCCATTCAGACCTTGATTAGCTTGTGTGTTTGATTAGGGTTAAGGCAAAACTCTGCAGGGCTGCCATAATACAGTGCTCAAAAAATTAAAGTGGACACTAAAATAACACATCCTATTTCTGAATGAATTAAATATTCTTATTAAATAATTTGTTCTTTACATAGTTAAATGTGCTGACAACAAAATCACACAAAAATGGAAATCAAATGTATTAACCCATGCAGGTCTGGATTTGGAGTCACACTCAAAATTGAAGTGGAAAAACACACTAAACAGGCTGATCCAACTTTGATGTAATGTCCTTAAAACAAGTCAAAATGAGGCTCAGTAGTGTGTGTGGCCTCCACATGCCTGTATGACCTCCCTACAACACCTGGGCATGCTGAGGATCTCTTGAGGGATCTCCTCCCAGACCTGGACTAAAGCATCAGCCAACTCCTGTGGTGCAATGTATCTTTGGTGGATGGAGTGAGACATGATGTCCCAGATGTGCTCAATTTGATTCAGGTCTGGGGAACGGGCGGCCAGTCCATAGCATCAATGCATTCGTCTCGCAGGAACTGCTGACACACTCCAGCCACATGAGGTCTAGCATTGTTTTGTGTTATGAGGAACCCAAGGCCGACAGCACCGGCATATGTTCTCACAAGGGATCTGAGGATCAAGGTACCTAATGGCAGTCAGGCTACCTCTGGCGAGCACATGAAGGGCTGTGCGGCCCTCCAAAGGAATGCCACCCCACACCATTACTGACCCACTGCAAATCCGGTCATGCTGGAGGATGTTGCAGGCAGCAGAACGTTCTCCACGGCGTCTCCAGTCTCTGGCACGTCTGTCACATGTGCTCAGTGTGAACCTGCTTTCATCTGTGAAGAGCAAAGGGCGCCAGTGGCCACTTTGCCAATCTGGGTGTCTTCTGGCAAATGCCAAACGTCCTGCACGGTGTTGGGCTGTAAACACAACCCCCACCTGTGGACGTCGGGCCCTCATACCATGCCCTCCTCCACGTCTCCTGATATACTGATCTGTCTCCTGATAGCACATCCATGCTCTGGACACTACACTGACAGACACAGCAAACCTTCTTGCCACAGCTCGCATTGATGTGCCATCCTGGATGAGCTCACTAGACAGGCAGTTTGACAGCAAAAACTAAGAACTGCTGTTAAAGAAACCACTTTAATATTTACTGAAGAAACAGACCTTTTATACAAAAGATGTCTTTATTATGTACAGAATTGGTACACATTTCAAAACTCAACATCAACATTTCAACTATGTGACATACTTTTATTTTCCATCGTTTTGACTCTTCGGTGTATTTAAAAAGAGCTCAGTGCTTTGGTCTGTTCATAGGTTTGCACCGCCAACTCGATGAATCCAGCTCTCTTTGACTCGTACTGGGCATAGATCTAAAAATTAAGGAGAAAAAGGCAAAAATGCATCAAATATACACCTTAAAAATAAATAATGACAACTACTAGTTAACATTTTGAAAGTTTTAAGTTTTCCTTTATTTTTTTTATGTTTTACAACATTTTTGTAATCTGTTGTGTGCTTTTTATCATTTTCCAATTCATTTTTTTTTTAATGTGTCTATACTTTTTAATTTTAGGACATCAATGAAAATGAGAAATTTCGCATTTCGACATTTTTGAAGAAATGATTTTTTAAAATAAATTTTTTTAAAAAAATTAAAAATGGTGTTTTAGTTAACAATAACCCTGGTTGTAAGTCCTGGTTGTTCACACAGATTCTTTATATTTGCCTGATCTTTGCTCTTTTTTTATTTATTTATGTGATGTCAACATGGCAGCAAATCCACACTATGCGAGTCTAAATGATATTTATCAAAAGCATTGTTTATTTCTTTGTGCAAAATTTTAAGCAAAAAGAAAACCTGAATGCACCTCTGAAGTTGCGCCGGCTACATCAACCAGCTTGACTTCCTGATACAAGGGTTACAGGGTCAATGTGACATAAGACAGGCTCGAGTGGAGTGTGCATTAAGCAGGAACCGTGACTAAACAGTGGCCCCTCATCAAATCTACCACACTTTCCCTTTTCCTTTCAAAGAACGTAATATACACACTCTCTCACTCCACCATCTCTACCAAATTACTGGTGTCATCTCAGAATTTGACAAGATGTTTTTTGTCATTCTTTACTTTATGCACTCTGAATGACGTACTGGGTTAAAGGTCTAACCACCGGCTAATGGGAAGTGATGTACCCTGGGCCTGACCCCTTACTCCCTGTTTCCAGACTTGTCAAAAGCACATATCATTATTGTAAGAGCTCCAGAGTTTCACTGAATGGCTCTGCTTATCTCTAGATAAACTAATTAGCAATGCAGTTTCACAATCGGAGGTGTCTGATTTTAAGTTCTCAGTATTAACTAGCATGCCGTTTTATTAGCATTTACGAAGCATGAGGCATATATTAATGCCTTATTCTGTATGAGCATATTTTAGATGCCTAATTTTAAGAACTACCTTGTTAACTATTAATAAGCAGCAAATAAGGAGTTTGAGGCAACCGTTGTGGTTAATAGTTAGCAGGGTTTCTGCAGTACTTTAAAGCTCAAATTTAAGACCTGCAAAATTAATAACATATGAGCGGGGGAGGGAAATGTCTATAGTACCATATTAAACTGTAAAATTACTGTAAAATGCATCATTTACAGGTTTTCATTAAAACAAAAAAGTTTTATAGAATGATAAACTTTACATTTTAGCCTTTAAAACGGATGTCAAAAGTATTATTAGTAATAATAATTATGATTAAATTATTATATAACTGAAGTAACATGAATTAGAGGTGTGCAATATTGACAAAAAATAAATAAAATGTTGAGTGTGTTATTGTGCTGATATCTTAAAGATCACCATGGACAGCGGACTCTTGAATTGTTTGGATATTCTGTGTGGTCAGTTCACAGTGATAGAGATAGAAATTAATCTTTTTCCATTACGTTTTATGGGCATTTTTACCTTAAACCTTTCTTTTGAAAGTGTGCATCATCTTTTTAAGACCCTGAGTTAGATAACAGTGACAACTGGACCTTACATACATACATTTGGAAATATTATTAAATTAATATTAAGCAATATATTTATAATTATGTGTGTAATCATAAAGCAATCAATTATTATATTTAGCAAGTGATACCCCTAACTTTAACATTTAAACTACAGGACATTTTGTTAGGTACATTAATTAATAGTAACAGTTAAGAAAAAGCATTCATACCATTCTATGTAGTTATGAGTGAACCGTAGTTCAAATTTGTGGTCACAGTACAATTTGTAGAAAAAACCTGACTATGTGGTATAATGTATTCACCTTGAGCAGGTCCAGCTCAGCGGCCTCTTGTCTTTGAGCATGCTGTGCAGACTCACTCTCAGGATGAACTAAGTTGAACAGACGTACCAATCTCACTGCATCCTGCATCCTGCAGGCATGGCAACACATGATCATCGTACAAAGCCACATCAGCGAATCAGAAACTTCAGAGTCTGAAGGATCGAAGCTATACTGCTATTCACTCATCTAGCTTCTTTTCTGGTTCATTCATTTCTATCCTATGATACATGCAAGGATACCAGAAAGTGATATATTAGGGGCTTTTACATCCCGTAGTTCTAGGTACTCGGTTCTGGAACTAACCAGCAGAGTAGTACCTAGAGAACTCATTTCTCCCTCGGGACGTTTTCCTGGTTTCATCTGCACCTGCAGCAGGAACTATGAAGCGGCCGACAGTGATGTATTTTTGCGCGGCATTTACAGACCTCTGAATGAAAGATGCCGTGTTTACAACAGAGATGACAACTTACATCTAAGCTCACAAAAGAACACGTTTACGCTACAAAGCTTTTTAATAATGCTGGGTAGCTGGTGGCCAATCGGCATACACTTACATCACTGAACTTTTTTTAGACATTAGTCTAAAGCAGGAGCTAATTCAGTTCCTCCAAATGGAGAACCTAAACTAAAACTGTTCCTAGTCTTTGCGGTTTGAACATCCCAAAAAGTGGGTACTTCCACAATTAGTTTGGGTACTCTAAAGGTTCCAGTCGTGCAAAAGGCCCTAATGTAACTATTTATAAGGTACATTTTTCTGCCTTTAAACCCTCCAGTACACTTGTTCAATAGACATGCAAGTTCATTACTACGGAGCAGGAAAACATTCTGGGTGTGAAGAAAACATTTTTTTTTTTTTTTAAATGTAAAAAATACTTTTCCATGTCACTTGAGTGACTTTTTTTTTTCTGTGGAAACTGACTGCATCTACAGTGAACCCAGAATCTTTCCTTTTTTCCTCACACATACTCACAGGTCTCTCTGCAACATGTCCACAAGAAGGTTATCAACTCGCCGGCCATTAACCAGATGCCAGGCCAAACCACCGAAGAACCGCGTGGAACGGAGCAGATCGTATTTCCCTTGCTTTTCAATGTCTTCATAGGTCAGCTGGAGCACCTAGAGGACCATATAAACATTATTCTCTCCAAGAAGCTACAATAACATGCTTTCATGCACTGGTACAGTTTATCAACCCTTGTATACGTCTGACTGCCAGCAACTCACATTCTTAAATTCTGCAGAGTCTGGCTCGAATTGGACGACGCACTGGTTTAGCACATCCTCGTGTCTATCCTGATCAAAGACAACCTGTGAAGAGAGTGAAATGCTTGTCACAAACCAATACCTGTGCATATTAGTAAGACTTAACCAGCTTTTGCACGTTCCATACCCTAAGGTTTTCTTCCCTAAAGATGAGTGGTGGTGTAATCTTACGACCCTCTTTGGGGAAATAAACTTGTATCAGCCTGTCTCTTTCATTCCATGTTGCTTTTCTTAGGTTTCCACTGGGCTCTCTCACAACAATGAATCTTTCCTTTGGATCAATGGTGAGAGAAACAAAAATTACAACACAGTACCTTTGCATACGCGCAAAAACGTCAGAAACTGCATTAATAGATCAGAAAATTTAAAAATAAGTAAATATCGGCTTATGCAGGTTTTTACCCAAGAACAGGAACATTCACTTATTGCTTTTAAAATCCACGTAAAATGAAAGTTCACACTAAACAATGTATTTTTCTTACTCGATGTGGGATGTTGAAGTTGATGTCGGTGAATACGTATTTAGCAGTGTCCATGCCTCCTAGCATCTGATCTTCAGAGAGCACTTCATTTATGGGCGTCCTCTCAGGCAGGACTGGTGGCATCTTCAGCAAATGTTTTGCCTGTTCCTCTGCTTGACACACAGCCTGCTCAGCAGCAGAACACATGAACGCCATTAAAACTGCAGCGTAACTTTACAATCACATCACAAATACGATGTTATTCCCAATCGCTCATCATGAGAAATCTCACCTCTTCTAATTCGGTGTCTGTCATAAGCTTGTATTTAGGTGGCGTAAGCTGCTGTCTTTTGGGTCGGAAAACTTTCTTCAGGTCCAGACCTGTGATTTTGGTCAGGATGTCTTGAACCTCTGTATCTGTGAACTGGGCTTTAGGTACATCAACAAAATCTGGGAGGAGGAGGAACAAAAACAAACGGTGATCAACTAATATCATGCTTATACACAAACATATAAGCAGTTATATTATTGCATGGTAACAATTTTTTTTAGGTGTCCTTGTTACAGTGCAATTATGCTTTTAAGTACTGAGCAATATTAATTAACACCATGTACTCACTATATGGTTAGGTTTTAGCGTAGCATGTGTTTATGCATAATTTCTTGTTATTATAATAGTAAGCATTTAACAAGCGTGATAAGAACGTGTTAAAATAAAGTGTTACCTTAAACGGTACTTTAAAATACACAATACTACACAGCACACAAAGGTATTTTAAAAGAATATCTTATTAACTCCAAATAAGAACACCAAACATCATAAGTATAAAACACAAATTGTGTAAATTTAAGTCATATTTTAGTCCAAATTTAGCAGCGACACATTAAAACGTGATATACAAGGTCAACTGTGTTATGAAGCACGGAGACATTGACGTATCATTCAGAGAGACTATACTTACTGCGTGGTGCTGATACACAAAACATTCGCGTAGAAGTCTGCAAACGTGTTTGTACATGATTTACACATTTAACGCAAAAGTAGGACCTTACTACTAAACACCTTGTGAAATTAAGCGCAGCCATGCTGTAACTGACATCACCGCGGCTGTGTGATGAACTATCACCTTTCAAAGAACCGCTAGGAATGCTGGGAGATGTAGTAAACCTTGCATTGTTAGCCCAGGTTAAACTTTCTTGTCGAAAGATGGCGCTAGATAACTTTGACCTTACTCAAATAAGCCCCAAAGCTTATTCGGTCAAATCATCTGAATGAGATAAGAATAATTTGGTCAGTAGATGACGCCAGAGGTTTACAGTTATTCGCGGGTTAATAGAGTTGCGCGTCCACGCCCAAACTTGACGTACCTACACTGACAAAAATAAAGTTATTTATTTATGTAGGCTACTTTATTTGTGTGTGTGTGTGTGTGTGTGTGTGTGTGTGTGTGTGTTTTTTTTTTACAAGAACATGGTCGCATATGGCCTTGATGAAATAATTTGCACACCCCAAAGTTGAACTCAAGTTACACTGGGATTCAATAATATCTTACTATCTAGCTAAATACCACCTTAGGAATTATTTATCAAATATATATTGTAATTGAAAAATAGCAGCACATATTACACACACACACAGATTTATATATGATTAATCGCAATTAACGCATCCGAAATAAAAGTTTTTCTTAATATAAGTGTTTATGCTGTGTTTGTTTATTATGTCTATATTAAAACACACACATACAGTATATATTTTGAAAGTATGTACATGTAACTGCATTTATATATTTATTTTCTAATATTTGATATTTTATCTAAATATATTTAATATATAAATATAACATATTTTCATTAAATATATACATGCATGTGTTTGTATTTATATACACTTAATAAATATACACAGTTCATACAAATATATTATGTAAAGAAAAACCTTTATTTTGGATAAATATGCAGATATATATATATATATATATATATATATATATATAGCCTACTGTAAATTGATTATCTGTTTATCACACTATTTATCTCATGTGAACAGCTATTAGTTTTTAGGTGAAACATGCTATTACTTTTAAAATGTAATGTATAATGTATGTAATTATGTATGTATAGTTTTTATGTCAATCACTTTGAGCAGACTCAAAAAGGGCTGGTTGTGGGATCCTGAGTGTTTGCAAGGTCTGTATGTCCCTCTAAAGGTGCTCTAGCTGTTCTCATCAGACAGATGGTGATCACCACTAACAGGCTCATTTAGCGTTCTCACCATTTACAATGATCTTATGCAATATTAGTCTAGCTGAGCGATGATGCTGTCTCCTTTCTCATTATTACTGATGTTGACCAAGGTTATATCAGTGTAATTCTGTATGTGTTCAAAAACAAAAACAATGAACATTTATGAGGTATCCTCAATAACATAGTGAAACAAACATATAAGTGTGTGCGTGTGCGGGGAGGGGGTTGGGGGGGTTGTGCTCCTGGTATAAATTACGTTATGACTAATATGTCCCCACAAGTATAGTAATAACTTTGACCTTGTGAAGAGATTTTTTTGGTCCACATGAGGAAAACAGCTCCTAAATAATACAGAATAAAGTCTAAGTACATTTTGTCGCAAAACTAAAAGCGAAAGAGTGTGGGATTTATAATCAGCTGTGTATGAAAACTGCAGAATTTTAAGGAAAGTCGTCTATCTAAGATAGCTAAGTAATCATGTGTGTGTGTGTGTGTGTGTGTGCGCGTGAACATGTTAATGGTGGAGTGTAGTCACCAGAGGCAAGACTTAGCCTTTCAACAAGCAACAGCTGTCTCCATATTAAACCAGACACACACACACACACACACACACACACACTCACAGATGTTGGTCTTTGTGATTCATGGGGACTCTCCATAGGCGTTATGGTTTTTATACTGTACAAACTTTATGTGTAATTGCCCTACACCTAAATCTATCCAACACAGGAAAATGTGTGCAGTTTTAGAATAAAACAAAAAACAAAACAAAACAAAACAAAACAACAACACCATTTAGAAATTTTTTTTTGAAGCCTTTGAATTACTGGGACACTAAAAATTTCCTCATAAATCACCTTCATATTGTATATGTTTTACACATGTCATTAAACAAATTTGATATCCTCATAAACATACACACACCTATAATTGTCATGCATGATGGTTATAGAATTTATTATACTAAGAGTGTAGCTAAGTCATATATAAATAAAGTCATACATAAAGTTTCTTTTCTTTTTTTATTTTAAAAATTAAAGAAAGTTTTCAGTTAGGGTTAGGGTGAGGATTAGGCTGTATATATAGCTGTATATAAAAACAATAGAATTCTATGGAATGTCTCCATTTAGAAAGCTAAGTAAACAACTGTGTGTGTGTGTGTGTGTGTGTGTGTCCAGGAAGGTCAGAGCTTGACCTAGGATAGCCCTGCTGCATGGGCAATGTGTGTGATTGTGTTATGACATGTGTATGCACACCTATATATAAAGACTCATTCAGTCTATGCTCGTACTGGTTTCTACTAAAAAACCGAGGTTTCAGGAAAGAGTGAAATGGAAAGGAGTTTGTGTGTGTGCTCTCAGAGGCAGCTCTAAGGCTTCAAGGACTTGAGCATTGGTATTTCTCATTTCAATGGGAGGGAGGTAAAAGGAGAGATTGGAGAAGGGCACAGTGACACTCATCCTCTATCTGCTTCCCAACAGAATTGCTCTCTTGTTTTTTTCTTTTAGTTGTAGTTCTACTTTCATTTTAAGAAAGAATTTGTGCATTATTTGCACATGAACAGTAACAAAAAAGGCTAAGGTGGTCTTAGTGGATTTATTTGTTTCACAACACAAAAAAAAACAAAACCCTACTTTTATATTTAGTTTTGTATACCAATATATCTTTTATACCTTTGGTGGATTCCATCATCCAAAATAAAGCTATATTAAAAATATCCCATTGCCTTAGACTTGCAAAAATACACTTTAAAATAAAGCGTATCCTCAGTTTGTGATTTATAATTTAAATTTTGATATGGTAAAGATTGTTTATTTGTTCTGAAGAGCCTTAAAATGATTACCATGCTACAGTGTGGGATGTGACATTAACTGAAGAAAAATAAATCAGTGTCAAAACTTGGTATATTGGTGGATATTGTTGTTTATTAAATGTAACCAGAAGTTGCATTTTTAAAAAGACACTTTTTATGAATAAAAACATCAATGAAATTAAATTTAAGTATAACGGCAAATTCATTCTGGGTTGCCTTCTGTGCGTTTTTAACAACCCTTATCCAGTGCTCTGAAAGATGCAGCTACATTCTTACATCATCTCACTTTCTCTCTTTGTAATACTGTGACGAGTTAGAGCATAAAACAACACTATAACATGACATTTTAAGACAAGATATGCATACCTGATGCACAGGTGAGATGGTTTATGGGTTAAATACATGTGCATCTCACACATAAATATCAGATTTGGTGATCTCTGTGTTTACTTCTGGTAGAGACAAGAAATTATATCTAATATATTTTCTAATTTGGATTCCTCAGATATTTGTGAATTATTTGCTCTTGCTTTTCCACCATTGTCCTTATAAATATGCACTATAATATCTTCATACAAACACTGACGCTCAGAGGCAACAGTAGGAAGACTGTAATCACTAAGGACACAGTTTTTAATATCACACACACACACACTGAGAGGGGACTCTAATTATAGGCCTGATTGTAATGCTTCCCGATTCTTAGAGAACAATCAGAAACTGCGGAAAAGATGCTTGTTTAGAATTGTCAGCTACAGATATTCTGGAAATGAGCTTACACGCAAGAACACAATAAGGAAAATGACTGGTGCTATGATTGTGTGATATGATTATTTGTGAAGTGCATACTTTTAGCAAAGATACTTCTTATCACTGAAATTGCTCTCTTTTTCACACACACAACAGCTGGATCCCAGCAGTTCACAGTGACCCTGAAGATAAGCGCAAACTGTACTTTTACTACACAATCCCATACACACAGACACACACAGACTGATAATATAACAGCTGTGTGGAGGAGACCTTCATCTCTTTCTCTCCCTCCCTTAGATCTCTCCTTCCCGCTAATCTTGCTGTCTAAAGGGTTTTATGAAAACTAGACGATTGTTTTTAATGCCTGAACATCGTTCGACCATCGACTATTTTTTATTTATTTACTAAATGTTTTACTCTTTTATGTGCTCATTTATATATATATATATATATAAAATGTTTTAGCAATGTAGTCTAAGAAATTCAGCTGATCATCAATCACAACACAAGTTACTGACTGTTTTTGACTCGAAATTGTGATGAAGTTTGCAGAAACCACAAGCAGTTCTGTCTTGGCAAGGTTGAGCTGAAATTGATGGTCCTTCATTCAGAAAGACAAGCTGAAATGTGAGCAGCTACCGTCGGATCATCAGGATGTAATGAGAGGTTGAGGAGTGGAGTGTCATCGGCAAAGCATGGATATGAAATGCCATTTTTCTGAATGACAAAACCTAGTGATGCCATGTAGACAGAGAAAAGAAATGGTCCAAGAACTGGGCCCTGAGGCACCCCAGTAACCTTCAGGATACCTTGAAGTACCTGTCTGAGAGGTAAGAATCAAACCGCTGGAGAGTGGTTCATGAGTTGAACTTTTCCAATAGGGTTAACATCTGGTGAGTAACCAGCAGAGGACAGATTCAGCAAGATAAGTAATGATTCGTAAACTCCTCTTGCCAGCCTTAG
>JAUMHP010000068.1:2685809-2699631 GCA_032361065.1 Enteromius trimaculatus
GACTTGGTCTTGAATTCACCAGACTCACTCTCAACAGATCACCAAATCACCCTGTTCCTCATCGTCTCACCACTCAGCCACAGGATTTAAGCAAGCATCTCTTACGCATTCAATGTCTTGTCTAACTTACAACTGTGAACTACCTATTTGCTCTGCTTACCTTTAAGTGACATTCTCCTGCGTGCTCCGCGTGATCCTCCCTGTAGTCTCCCTGCTCCTTCACCTCCTTGGAATTCCTGTCAAATGCAGAAATGCAGCTCAAACTGGTGGAGATCAAGATCCAAATAGGTGACCACACCACACCGAGCTGCCTGCACAGACTGGAACAGACAGATGATAAAATCCAGGCCAGAAGCAGATCCTCACGAGGGACATCAATAAAGGCAAAAATAAGATTTACAGATAAACAGTATCTCAACATGTTTGCTCTCACACACAGGAAAGAGTGAGCACAAAACCCAAAGCAACTACAGCAATGAACACAAGAGTTTGACACAAGAAGCAAAGAATTCAATAAACACAAAATTTTAAAAACAGCCCGCATCCTTTATGTTATTTATGTGGTCAGTTGTACTTTAGTTTTATGCTAAATTAAGTATTATTTACATTACAACCCTGTTGCAGAGACAATTACATTAGTGTATGAAATATAGCCTATTATTGAAATCCATGTCGGGTTGTTAATGTTTTTCTCCTATGGAATATTTGTCTTGTTTTTCCAATAAAATGTAAACAAAAACAATACATTTAATCTAGAGTTAAGAAAGATCGCATAAGATATTTTGGCTTGTCGTGAGAAAATGTAACCTTAATTGCACACACAGCACTATGCAGTTTATACACTTAATAATTCTATATGCTAAATACCAAGTAAATATATTATTGTGGATATTCCCAGCTCTTTCTTCTCTTCTTGTGTGCTGGAAGGAACTTATATTTCATTATCTTACTTGAGTTTGCAGAGAAACAAAGCAAAACTATAGAAAACAAGCACCCTATGACCAGTCGGTTACGACCAGTATAGTATTCATAAACATAAATATTACAAAATATTTCAATACTACTGAATTATGCATTATTCAAGATTTAGATAAGAAGGATTTTATAGACAAGTAAAAATGATTGTCTTGTTCTCAGAATATCAAGTCATGAGTATGTTGAGTTTCATAAAGAAAATCTGCTCACTGGATTAAGAAAAATAATCAAACAGGAAAAAAAATTATTTCACTTACCCCACTGGCAGATTATTTAACTTCTTTCAAAAACTCACTTAACTTTTTACTTGTTATTCTGAAAACAAGCCAATAATTACAATTTTCATTTGGTGCCACTAGTCAAAATCAAGTCTGATTTATCTGTATAGCGCTATTCACAATACACATTGTTTCAAAGCAGCATTGCAACAAAATCATGATGTTAATGTTTATAATATCTTAATATGTTCATGCTTTACAGTATAGTTGCATTTAGTAGATTAGAGCTGGGTGATAATGTGTGTGTGTGTGAGAGAGGGGGGCACAATAGAAGGATACGGTCTTTGTGTTGTGGTATCAGCATCAGAATGCACTGCACCATGACGTAAACCACCAATAAAGACTTCAGGCAGGGCATAAACACAACGGTTTAGAAACAACAAAAAAATCCTAAAATTATGATGCTTTTTCTGGTTGATACTGAGGTGAGAGGTCACCCTTATGTAAATAAACTGTGTGTGTGCTAGCAAAATAAAGCTATACCTTGAATGCACTGCATATTGCTTTGATTAAAAGTTTCTATCTGCCTGTCTTTATTCAGACAGAGTATTGAAGAGTATAGAGAGAAAGCAAAGTTGGTGGACGGGATCATAAAGTACCACTCGGCTCATTCAAAGCCCAACCACGCTGCCCATGAGTTGATCAGCTCAAACTGGGTATACATTTTTACAGCAAACTTATAAATATGTCAAATAGTGTAAAAAAAATTTTTTTATTTAATTATAGTTTTGGATTCAGTCTGTTGACTTCAATTTATTTCTACAATGTGTCTGAGTGAAAGAATATACTTTAACCTCAGTGCATGCTTACAACATATTAACATGCTAGTCCCTTTAGCTATCGCCAACCGTTTATAAAAAAATCCTACATATTGGAACGAGGATGGAAATTTGATTATTTCCCATGGTAACTTAGAGAGTGAAATCAGCTATTGTGGCTCTGTGTGTGTGTAGCTCTCTGTGAGCCTCAGGGTTAGATAATGTGAACTATAATTAAATGCATCACTTAGTGCTGTGTTAGTAGTACTCCCTGATCAGATCCTCTGATAACAGAACACATAGACCATGTGTTAAAGCAGCAAAAGATGGTCTTTCTGAACACACACACACACATGTATTACCGAGCAAGGCTAGTTAAAATTTCGAGTCAAACACAAAAGCTTGCTTTCTCAGAAGTAGCTTATTCATTTCAACAGCAGTTCAGCTCTTCTGATTAATTCAGAAAATTCTATTATCATAATTTGGTCACTGTCACATAATAAAAATAAAAAGGTTATGCTTTCAACACAAAATAAGTACAATGTACTTAGTGTGTTCATAATATATTGCAAAACACATCTGCTGCTATTACGGAAATTAATTACAGATGTAATTACATAGATGTTTTATAAATATAAGTGCAATGCAATAACATGTATGTACACAATAAGTGTGTTGTACCAAATGATGCATTTACAATGAAGTTCACAGTAGTTACGGCCACCTAATATAAAGTAGGACCGTTTCATTTTATTCAGATGGTCCCTTTAACACATTCTCCCCTGGTTTCACAGACAAGGCTTAAGCTAGTCCCAGACTAAATTGCATGTTTGAGCTTTCTCAGATGAAAAGATCTTGCTCTGGCATATCTTAAAGCATGTCAGTGTAATTGTTCTGTCTTGAGATGCACACCTGTAATATTTTTGTAAAAGTTGCTTAAATATCTTAATTTAACTATTGCCTAGTTCTGTCTTAAGCTAAGCCCCGTTTGAGAAACCGGGCCTTTAAGTATTAGCAGAGTATTAGTAGACTGCAGGGTTAGGGTTAAAATAAGTTGACATCTACTTGTAAGGATACTAATTGTCCAGCCCAGTCTCACGGCTAATTTGTATGACCTCACTCGTACGAATTTATACTATTTTTGGAAAATCGTACGTATTTTACAAGTTGCCAATTCGTGTGAATTTCTACGATTGGCCTACACCTAACCCCCGCCCCTAAACCTAGATGATTTTAGACAAATCAAAGTGAGGTTGTACGAATTTGTACGAATTAGCCACCTCGTATGAATACGTACAAATTCGTCGTTGAATATTGAGTAGAATGTCTGTTAGGAGACTCACATAGCAGATATTAAGCAGACAGTCTACTAATACTAATGAGAGTTAGTTGACATGAACAGGTAATGCTACTCGTTGTGAACAGAATGATCAAAAGGGACCATCAAACAAAGACTTACCAGAGAGAGAGAGAAAAAGAACTCTTTGTACAGCCAGAAACTGATCTTTTCATGAAAGTTTTTTTGTTTTAATTTCATATGATTGAATAATCATTAGTTTTCGTTGTCCAGAAGAGCCATTTGATATTTTTGTATATTGCTTTTTGATGTTTCATGGATTTTTTGGCTTTTCGTACTTCTACAATGTCCCTTTATAAGGCAGTTGTGAAAAAAGAAAAGTAATTGTGAACATTCAGTATATTAATATTATCGATATATTTTTCGTGCAAAATTGGAAAAACGAAAAAAAAAAAACAGTCCTGGAAAAGTAAAAAGCCTAACAACAATCCCTGGTCTTCTCATGTATCTATTCACAGTTAATTAGTGTTTTGTCTGTGTTTGTGTATCAGTGCTCTGTGTGCTGCACGTGATAGCATGAGGTTAGGGAAGCAGCGCAGGGTGATGAAGGTTTCAGTAGTCTACATGTGGAATGAAAATAAATATGTCATTGTCAGTTAAGACTGCGATCTCTTATATTGTGTGTACTGTATGTGTGTGTGAGCATGCTTATATCTCTCTTCACACTATTATCATTTGATTTAAGTTCATTACAACTTTAAACATTTTACTTGGACCCAAGCAGACTGAAAATTGCTAATTAGAGGTGGGAAAATATTTAAAACTTAGAACAAATACTGTCAAACTAATCTATACAGACCATATGAACTCTGTCCCGATTATTTATTCTGTCACTGGAGCGACTAGAGTTACAATTCTTGTCAGAGCACTTGAGTTTCATGTTGTACCAGTTCTTATGGTGACTATATAGCTGTGTTCAGACTGCAAGAAAATGTGGCCCAGATCCAAGTTTTGCTCAAGTTTTATTCTTTTTTTTTCATGGCAGTGTGAACAGCACAAACAACATTTGTGAATTTGATCTTTCTGATTCCGATTCTCTTCCACATGTGGTTCTAAATCCAGTACAGGTCAGACGTTTAGCAGCGTGACCTCAGTCTGAACTGAATTCATGTGAATTCTTTTACTTCACTCTAGATCAACAGTTGTCATAATTCTGCGCCGATGGGAGTCCCTCTAAAAATTGTACATACTGGACAGTTGTGGATGTAGCCAGTGCCGTAATGAAGTATTATAGTAGCAGTTCAGTACAACCTGAACTGAAGGGTCATGCAATGAATATTTCGAGATTTAGCTTTCTTTCTCCTCGTCCTTGTCCTCCTTATCACACGCTCACGAATTTCCTGGCTTCCGTGGCATATCACTGTATTGACCTCTGTGTTTACTTCAGTAGACAGCGTGCTGTATGCCCTCTTGTTATTCTTCTTTTGCATATGCAAGTCAGTTCAGGACCGTGATGTGAACAGCCAACGAAAACAATCACGTCTGAACTATTAATCAGAATTGAGCACTAATGCTTGCGGCGTGAGCATTCGATAACATCCACAAAGCAAACTGCACTGATATTGAAAATAGTACTTACCATGTTTTAGGACATGTACCATATTTCTTTGATGTACGTTTGAGTAAGTTAAAGGCAACTGATTATGTTCATAATTCAGTGCTATGGTATACAAATATATAAAAGTACAGTATTAGTATTTTTATCTGTTACTGTCACTGTGTCTCTCAAAGTTGCAAAATTGGCTCTCAGTTCACTGTTTATCTTCAACAACCAATTACATCCGGTGACCAGAACTGTCAGTTTTCAAGAAAACACATGCTTTTTTTTGAAAAGCTGATGAAAAGATTGAGTTATAATTTCCCAAATATCTGTGAAAACCTCACCGTTCCTCTCATGATGTCATGGCGCAAGGACTCTCTGAGGGAGATCAGGCTGAAAGGATAGCCGGGCTGAGCCAAGGTAAACTGGGCTGCGTGGAGCCACGATGGAGCGCTGTGAACACAGACACCAGTTACAAACGCACTCAGATATGGATCGTTGGGGCTGAGCGCGACTGCAGCTTGAATCAATTATTGGTGTCATCTTGATCCAATTTGACTGATCTGAGGGGGAACGGAGAGGACAGGGCGGGCGGGGGTGCGGCAGAGGGCAAATTCTGGTCAAATATCCTGAGTGCATTGCCCCCCCACCCCCCACCCCCCGAAAACCCTTTCCCTACCCTTTTCAATGGCGGTCACTCCGACTCACCAGCGAGGCCGAAGGTCAGGGGTAAATAGCGTGATATGCTCTGAAATGTAATAAATTGTGACCGGAGGACAGCTACGTCACACTGAACTTGTATTTGATTGAGGTCCTATTTTGTGACAACTTTGTGATCACTTTCACTAGTCTTTTAATAATGAATTTGCCACACCTCTCATTTGATAAATCCATAGTTATTGCTTTGTAGATTAAGTAAACATAATGTATGAAATGCTGCTAATAAATGAAAATGCTGTAATGCTCACATTTTTTAGTAAGACCTCTAAAATATAAAGTACTTCAGCTGCTTTAATAAAAACAAAAATATTTAGGTTCCGTTTTATTTTGATAGTTCACTTTAAACATTCTACTAATTATAAGTACCGTTGCTACTACACATCAACTAATTCTCATTAACTTGCAACTACATGTCTACTAGCTCTCAGAGTAGACTGTTAGATGTAGGGTTTATAGAATAAGTTGACATACACTTGCAAATTGTCTCATAGTCATTATGTTGTGGGCCGTTTTATAAAATATATTAAATTATATAAAGATATTAAACAGACAGTGTACTAGTACGGTCCCTAATATCCCTGTGTACTTCCATAGTAACTAGATGTGTGTAATATGTAACCACAGTGTAAGTACACACCGGTACATAATATCTACAGCTGTAATATTTCTGTGACAACCCTCAGAATGGTGTGTGTAAGTACAAATGTGTAACAGGACATTGGTAACAACGCAAGTAGTCATGTAACAGGAATGACATCGCTACATTTAGTAACAGCAGTATGTATGAGAGTAACTGGAACAGGGGGTGATCAGGGGGTGTAGTTGGAGGTTTAGGGATATGTGGGTGGAGTTGATGGAGTTGGTGCACCTCTGTAACACCAGTGTATATACATGGTAACTCCTCAGGAACTGCACACTTAATATAAAGAGTAACATTCTGGACAACAACCACAATTTATATGTAAAGCCTAATTTCCTGCCCGTTGCTGTGTGACATCAGAGTAATTACATGATAAATCCAGAGCAATTGTCTATTTAATATAAAGTGTAGCACTTTATTTACCAAATATTGCTATTAGTCCTGTTACACATTTGTACTTTCTTTATCAAAAAGCATTGTTACCAATGTCCTGTTACACATTTGTACTTAAACACACCATTCTGAGGGGTGTTACATGTGTGAAGTTACAGAAATATTACAGCTGTAGATACTATGTACCGGTGTGTACTTACACTCCAGTTACATACTACATACACATCTAGTTACTATGGAAGTACACAAGGATTAGGGACACTTAATATAAAGTGGGATCGAACATACTATGCCTTAGGTAGCCCAGCTAACCCCAAAATCTTTACTATCTGTAAGCCCTTTTGAGCCCAGAGCAAATCCATCTCACAAAACATCCTACAGCATAAAAAAAAATTCCTAAAAAAACATAACATACCTCTTGCTTCTGTTCTGTGTCCATCCATATCACCTTCCCAATTATTAAAAATCTCTATGATGACATTTAGTCTGTTTATACTGATACTTTGGATATTATTGTAGCTAATGGCTTTTGGTGCAGCCATGAAGGGATCTGCATGCATCTGTGCTGCCTGATTTCCTTGAGATAGCTAATGCTGTTGGAGTGTTTAGTTACCTGTGCGAAGCGTGCAGATTAAGCCAGGTGCTGGTGAGTCTGGTTGCCATAGCATCAATCAGCACTTCATGGGTAGAGCACTAAAATCCAGGAAGAAGATTGAAGCGGTAAGTGCTGCGCCCGTGATTAAACCAAAATTTTGATTGCTTCTCAAAACCTGGGGTGTTTAATAGCTTTTTGTGAAGCCTATAAGAACTATAGTGTGATGCATTAGATAATTAGATGCTAAGATAAACCAAAGTCATTATAGGAACTGTGGTAGAAACGAATAATTTCAGAGGACCTAAACAGCATGGTCTAGAGCATATTTTACGGTAATCATAACAACTTTTACTTAAAGGAAACATGGCAAGACAGCAAGTCAGCTCACGTTTTAAAAGCATTATAAAGCTCAATGAAGTCATTTAGAATTTAGCTAATTAGTTTATCCACAAAACAGCAGTTATACAATGATTAAAAATAAAGAAGAGGTCCAAACATGGCCCACATAAACACACGCACACTAAAAACTGTTGCACTGACAATGACCTAGCACTTCCCTAGCTTAGCATTTCCCTTTTTTAAGTGTTAAGTTGCTAGGATAAACCTCTGGGAGTCTTTTTTTAAGCCTAAAACAAATGCAATTAAACCTTTATACTTTGCCCATACTGTGAAAAAAGTAGTCTGTTCCTGATTATTCCTGATAATAACATGTACGTAGACACACACACCCAATATAATTCCAGATTCCAGTAACACACTCAGATACAATTGCTATGCTAGTTCATTCACCGAACTGAAAACTCCTCACAGAGAGCCGTTTGCACACACAAGCATACATGAATAGTGAAAGTCTATCCATGTCCACGTCTGACAGAGGGGCTAAGAGGTTGGCGGCACATTGCGGGTTTATTGAATTAATTACGATAAGGATCAGAGCTTTAAACAGGGGGGTGAGACACTGGCTGGAAAGACATTGGAACCCTTCAAGCGATCTCTCCCTCTCTTTCTTTGTCGGAGCGCATGATTGGATTGGTAGTGTCAGGGTTGAACTGTGTGTGACAGTAACTAACTCCATAAGGTAAGCCGAGGGTTGAGATCGGTCAACCGCACAACTTGTGCACTCGCTACATGCGAAAAATTAGTCCTGCATACTGAACAAATAAGGGACTGGGCTGCCCCAGCCGTATGTGTGCGAGAGGCAGAGATGGCAGGGGGTGAGCTTTGGAAAGGTTGAAGGGGTCAGCACAGATACAGTTACCACATCTGAAATAAGGAAGGTCATTCTGCTGTGACACCCTTCACACACAACGCATGGGGTCAATGCGTGTGTGTAAGGAATTACTGATGACGGCACGTTATTGAAAAATAATGCATAACACCCCTATTAATAGAGAGACTGTAAATGTACCTTCTTCAAGAACAGCAGTGCTACCACCTCTATTTCAGCAATGTTATTTAGCTATTGACTTGCAAACTACATTAGCCTTAAAGTCAATTTTGGTTATTTTGCTGTTTTAGGTTGTAAGGACTTAAACTTTTTAACCTGTACTTAATTTGGCACAGGGACGTGGAGCTGTAATGCGTTCCAAACAGACCTAGAAATAATTCATAGCTGTGTGTTTCCTTGAAGAGGATTGCACACCTTAGAATATTCGTTCTCCAGTTAGAAGGAGGAGGAGAACATAATCAGTAGGAGCAAAGAAGGTATTAATTAGGAACCCAAGATAGCCAGTGCAAAGGCCAAGGGTTGAACCAATGGAAGAAAGAACCAGAGCGGAGCCAAGACCCTGCCCAACTAAGTGGAGCCAGGAGTGGTGGAAACCCAGGCAGAGTCAAAACGATGGAACCCTGGGGTGACAACAGAGGCCTGGAGGCATAATCTTGTGGGACCAAAGTGAAAATGGGGGACCGATTATGAGACTAAGAACTAAGGCTGAGCTGGAGAAACCCAGTTAAACCAGATGGATAGAGGGAAGAGGCACAGACAGAGAACTAGAAGACTATGGTGGAGGCAGGTTGATGACTTTGTAACGAGGGAGCCCACGGAGTCCAAGGACTGACTGACCTTGGTGGAGCCGAGCAAATGTGGAGACAATGTGCATTTGAAGTTTCAGAGGGCCGAGGTGAAGTCCGGGCTTGAACTCCCCGAGGTGGAGACACACGGTCGATACCCCAGGATCTGGAAGTGCATGCAACTCAAAGTGGCTAGATGGAGGCACTGACAGAGGAACTGAGGGACTGATGGGATCCAGTGTAGGTGGGGCTAGAGAACTGGCTGGATTTAGCAAAGGAGGTGGGAGAGGGAGACTGGGCTGGAGTATTTCAACCGAAGGAAACTTGTACTCTTTGGCAAAGGAGATTCAGGGCTGGGAGACCAGCAGAGAGACAAGAGATTTAGAGCTGTGCATATCCACTCTTTAAAAAATCCTAATGATGAAAGGGGAGTTGTTAATAGCCAGCATCCACTTCACAAAAAAAGGAGCAGTCACAGACAGGTGTGCCTTGGACAAGCTCAGTAAGGCTGGACATAGAAAGTGAGCAGTCTAGGTAATGGGTGAGGGACAGAAGGTCTAAAATGTCATTTTTGGTCCAGTATTCTGTCGCATTCAAGGCAAAGTTGTGCAGATGAAAATATTTGCAGCAGACTTCTTATTTAAACAAAACACCGTAATCCAGGAATGATACAAATCACAGGACAGTGTAACAACTCGCATTACTTAAACAAGACAATGCTGGACAAAGAACACAGGGTTTAAATATGTGGGGAGTGAAAATAATGAGGAGTGAAAGAGAACATAATCAGTAACAAAATAAACAAACAAGATGTAATAAGAAACCATAGAAAAGAAACAGGAACTAAAGGAAATGGAGCGTAATGGTAAAATAAAAGTCATGACACAAATGTATTTGAAAGCCTTTGTATTGTGAGTTACTCACTATTGTACCTTCTAACGTGTGTGTTACACTGTGTCTAAATGAATTGTCTCATATTTTACATTTTATAACATAATATTATTTACATATTATTTATTAGAATCAGTCTGGCTTTATTACGTTACACCAACAAAAATACATTTTAGGGTCAGATTGGGTTGCTTCTTAAGGCAACATCTTCACACTTTCACTTTTTTCAGTGTGCTGAATCTGTGTGTTATATGGTTATTTGACTCTTAATGATGTTTGAATGCTAAGATCATAATTTTTCATCTCAGTTCACTAAAAACAGCCTAAAGTATTTCAGATTCTCATCTGATCTCTAATCTCTCCCTGTGTGTGTGTTAAGGCTAAGTGTGAACAGATGTACCACAATATTTTCTCAGTAAGGGAGAATCACAGCGCGACAATAACCTACAGCTGAAACAGCGTACTGTCCTGCAAACACACACGCACACAAATACACACAAACATTCTCAAACCCACACCCACATGAGCTCAAAAATACTGAACATTCCTAACGGCAGGACACACACATTAATGAATCCATATACGCATGCTCTATCATAACACTGTGTCTAGGCATCATAGTAATCCTGATTTTGACAATTTTAGATCAACATATTTAGTTGACCCTGAACAACATTTAATACAAAAATATAGTCTTGACCATATCTCTACACCTAAACCTAACCTTACCCATGAGCAATGCCTAATATCAGATTTAATAATACATGACTGAAACTGATGTACAAGCAACAAACACTAACTGTAAGCCTAAACTTCACAAAAAACGGCGACCAGCATTATTTGGAAGATATGGAGGGGGAAATTTTCAATACATTATGGTTTAGAAGAAAAGGACAGACTTTTGTTTATTATTCTTTCATAATGTTGTTCTGTAATGTTGACTGTAAACCACAGCTTCTTGGGGTATTAGAACTTGAAATCATGTAAACTGTAGGATTGACACATGACAAAATGGGGGTATAATATTACACAGCTCTAATAAAGTGAACCACTATATATCAATGGTTAATTACAATGGTCAATGTGCGTTTATGGGTCACTTGAATGCCTTAACAGTGTAATTTAGGTCTGCATTGAAAATCAACTTAGTCCTTTTATATATTTTCTATTTATGTTCAGCCTTTTAAACGTTACAGTTTATGGTCCATAAAAGTTTATGTTTTTCCAGACAATTGAGGGTGTTCTGGTGTTTTTAGTTTGTTATCAGATAGGCAAGATTACTAGTCTTCCGTTAACATAAACAGGCCCATTATAGCTGTTGCTGTAATCCTCTAATTAAACAGTGTGATCATTAAAAGATCATCTCTTACACTAATTAGTTATCAGCTCACATCGAGACTTGTATCAGATGGTCACCATGAAAGAGGGATTACAATCAGCGGCTATGGTTGTTGCTGTGGAAGCTATTTGTACTGTGACACCTCAACACAGCCTCTTAGAACTACACAGCTCAGCGGGATCATATTCACTAACAATCACCGCACACACACATACCAAATGGCAATTCTCACTCTTCACCAAGTCCGGCAGACATTGAGCTTCATCAGGGCTCACACCTGCTGCGACAGGCATATTGAGACATTGTTCGCTCTCCTACACATACATACACACCTTTTTTTTCACACGGTGCTCAATATTTTTAGCAGTTGCATTATTGAAGCAATTGTTCCTTGTGTGATTGATGATTCAGGAGTAAACTTGCTTTTTCCTGGTCCCTTTAGTTTCGCTGTATTCTTTTACTGGAATATGATTATCTCACGAATACCAGCATATACGTTTCTGTCCTCTAACTGAACCAGGACATTTTATCCTCAAATTGCTCTTTGTTTTTTCTTTTTTTACCCTATATGGCTGTAACAGACAACTTATATACCCTCGTACACTCATTAGGTGCACTACATATATAGCCTAATTAGTGGTGTGCCCCAAGGATTTGTGTTGGGTCAATAATGATTTGTTGATTAATCCTGCTAAGTGAAAACAGTGCAGGTTTTAGGTCTTTCCAACACATTCTTTCTGTCTCTCTGTACTTCTGGATTAGAGTAAGTAACTCTGAAAGCTTTCCTCAGATCTCTGCCAGCTGTGATATCCCACTGCCACACTGTCCTATATACACACATGGCCAAATGAGAGCATGCAGTCACACACACATCTGAATAAGCACTGCAGATAAAGAGCATAGGGGGTGTCATCTGTCTCTCTGCTCTGTGTTGTTATTATTAGTGAAGCTTGTAGGGCAAGCACATCTTTAACCCTAACTATCTAACTATTAAACTTGGTGCTGTGGGTATAAATGATACTTCAAACTGGGTGGCATGTTGATTAGAGGTATGCTATTAATTTCTTAAGCAATCAAACTGACACTTTTCACCTAGCAGACAATAAAAAAAAACATGTACTAACACAGAAGGAAGGACATATCTGGGGCCAGAAGAGAGTGGAAGCGGGCATTTCTGCATTTGATTTTTAAAGATAACTTAAACACATAGGGCCGGTTTCCCGAATAGGGATTAGATTAAGCCAGGACTAGACCTTTGCTAATTTAGGACATTTAAGAATTTTTAGAAACATGTCTTACAAAAATGCATCATCTGTCAGCATTTTAAGACCAAAAAATGAAAACAATGTATTTGAAGATATCTCAGTGCAAGCTTTTTTTAGTTTAGACAGCTCTTAATATTTATTTTAATCTAGGACTAATCTTAAATCCTGTTCGGGAAACTGCCCCATAAACACACAAGCTCTGAGGTTGTTAATCAATGCATATGCCTCTGTTGAAACAATAGGTTCACATTATTTCAAACTATAAAAAAAAAAGTATTATTGCTGAAAAAAAAAAATATATATATACCAATCATAAAGTTGGTGAGCATCAGAAGCCTAATAACATTAGTGCCAGAAGACAAAGGCATTGCATGTGTGTGATTGACAGATGTAGGTAAATGGTTAATCCTGTCCAAAACTCTCTCTCTCTCTCTCTCAGTCTCATACCCTGCCTCTCTGCACTGTTGAGTTGTGTATTCCAGCTGGGTTCTTTTCTCTAGTTTCTTATGTTTGATGTTTCTACTGAGCCCCAAGCTTCCCTCATGAGATTTTAGTGTGTGTGTGTGTGTGTGTGTGTGTCAAGTCCAGGTGTTTGCTATTTGGGGGATGTCTGTCAGTGTTGGTGTGAATGGGGTGTGGACAGTGTGTCTGAGTGTGTGTCTGTGTGTTCAGAGCATGTATACATGGCTGAACTGGGCAGGGTAGAAAAATTCCTCCCATACCAATGTCAAAAAGACACCTGTATCAGATACACACATTTGATTTTTGATTGTGTTTTTAGTATTATTTTATTAAGATTGCAGTAAACACAAACCAGTTAAAATGTTACACTAAGCCCAAATAATTAGTGATAAGCCATTCTAAGTGAAATGAGAAGCACGGTAGCCGGTCCTTATGCACAGTGAACTAAAATGTAACATTCTTCTGAAGAATGAGAAGTCCGCCTCTGAAATTAATTTACTTTTCTTTTTTCCAGCAGTTCATACCATTACTTCCAACGAGGGAGAGATATTAAACCAGGATCAACGGACTTAAAATAACATAGCCTTCCGAATGAT
>JAUMHP010000068.1:2702071-2713735 GCA_032361065.1 Enteromius trimaculatus
CATACCATTACTTCCAACGAGGGAGAGATATTAAACCAGGATCAACGGACTTAAAATAACATAGCCTTCCGAATGATCCCAGTGTTAGGAAAGTGGCTGTTTATTCTCATGCAATGTCTCAGTAGAGCATTATTTGTTTTTTTGGCAGATTTGATTGGTTCAGGTTTCATTGGTTAATTAGTCTTAACTTTTTTTATTTTTAAGAAAGATATAACTGACAGAAATGCCTCAGTAACAAGGTTAACTTTAATGTCCAATCTGTGATTATGTCAGGCAATATTTCCCACAAAATTCGTTATTGCTATTTATGCATTAGTAACACAAGCCAGTGAGTAAACAACACAATTTCACATTTTGTTCCTCCTAGTAGCATAAAAAAACACATGTTGTTCCAAATGTGAATAAATATACACAGAAAGTGCACAGAGAATGCTTTGCTGGAGCTTTCAGTCACTTTAATGCAGTGCAATGAATTCCACATGAAATACTTCTTTCTTATGCAAAGATGTTACTCACTCATAGCACTGTGAGTTCACATTGTCTTTATAAATCTTATAGAGGACACGTCTTTTATCAGAGCATTGTTTAAAGGCTAAAATCAGGGTAGAAGCCCCTTACTTCAAAATTAAGGCAGTTTAGTTGAAAGAAAAAATCTGGAGTCTGGAACATTATAAAATAATAATAATCCAGTTCCCCTTTAATAACAATCCAGTTCCAGTTCTTTTTCTTCTTAACCAAAGTTGTTGAAAATATCTCCTCCATGGATCTCAAATATAATTAGTTTGTTAGTATCAGTGGTATCAGTTTAAATGTGACATTTGATGTGGTGACATTACTGCTGATTACATTTAATTTGAATGTTTTGAGATGAACACATTTTTTTTTAAAAAGATTGAGAAATTTTTTGGAAAATTAAATTAAGCTTCAGTCTGTGTTTCACACAAAGCTGTCATATGACTTGGAATATCATGCACAAGTCAGACCCCTTTTATGGTACAATGTTTGACTCTTTTGGAAATTTCCTATTAATGCAATTTCATGATATAAGAACAGCCAGGTCTTTCTGCTATATCTCTTTTAGCTGAGTTAACTTAAAAAGAGACAAGTCAGTTATTTTCTATAGCACTTTTCAGTCTTAGAGCAGCTTTAAAGACTGATTTGCTATTTTGTATTCATACCATTTGTCCAGTTTCTTTCTTTTTCTGTGATAAAGACTTGCGGAATAAAGTTTTAGTCATATTGCTCAGACACATTCCAGAATATTTTGCAAATGCAAATACTGCACATGCATAATAAACCTACATCTAGTTTTTGATATGAAACACCAAATTAAAGGGAAGGAGGATGTTTGGAAAAAGAGGCGTGTCACATGCGTGCCACAAGCAGGATGTCCAATCAGAGAGCTGCGTCACTCACTCACTTCCTTTCCCATCCATCTATGATATTCCAAGTCTCTGTCTTTGAAAACAAGTGTTAACCCCCCCCCCCTTCTTTATCTCTCTTTTGCTGCTCATCCGACTCTTTCTGTGCCTAATTCGTTTCCTAACTTTACTGCCGTGTTTCCTGCTTCATAAAGCTCTAATCATCCTCTATTTCTTGTTTCAAGCAAACCCAAAAAAATCGTTAGACTGAAGCACATCCCTCTCCTTCCCCTTTGTTGTTCATTCTGCTCTAATTGGGATCTGTCATCACTCTGATCTGAGGGTTTATTATTAGAGGGGTGCTTCCTGTTGCAGATAAAAATAATCAAAGAGCTCTGCGGACACATGTAATGGGGAGTCCTCTGGGGCATGTATTGTGTGCGTGTGTGTTTAGGACCAGGGCCCGGTCAGATAAAGTCTCACTGAAGCTTGTCTGTCACTTCATTGTCAGGGGTGAATTGAGGGGTCAGAATCAATGTGTTTAGTCACATGCGATACCCCGATTTCTCTTCCGCCACCTGATCGCCCAGTTCAAACACCCATCAGGTCAGTGTGCTGTCTGTCAATTAACACCTACTCGCTGCAGTCCCTCCCCTCCAAATAAGTAAGAAATAAAAAACCTGTGAACCAGACATGGCCCTCCATTGACTTCGTCTTTCATTACCGCCCACCTCCAGACACATACTTAAACTATCTCTTTTCACCTCAGCCGCTACGAGAGAGAGTGAAAGCGGCGAAACATGTCAACAGCCATCATTTTGTGCACCTGTCAGATGTGCGGTGACTGCAAATATGGCAGCTGCTACTTAGCGCTTGATGCTAAATTGTTAATCATCAACTATTTGTAAAGCATGTACAGCGTGATAATGAAATCATCAACACAGAAAGTTATCACTTTGTATACATGGTTGCTATGCTGCTGCACTGCATGGCATGTTTGACAAACCGGAATGGTCTTCAGTCTCCAAAACCTCTAGCCGAAATGGATTCCAGCAAAAAGTGTAAAGTATATAAGCTGCATGAAATTTAAGATGTTCCTCAGAGATGATTAATCATTTAACATTTAAAGGGTTTTGTCATTAATTACTCTCTCTCATGTTGTTTCTAACCCATAAGACCTTCATTTATCTTGGGGAAACAAATTAAGATATTTTTGATCATATCAGAGAGTCATCTGACCCCACAGACAGCAATACAGCTGATCCAGGAATGTAGTAAAAACACTGGTAAAACAGTCACACTGCTTATAAAGGGATTTGTAAATAACACATAATCTTAATCAGTCAACTCAATCTTATTTGTAATTTGTTTAACAAATTCCTGCAAATTTATGTTATTTTAACTTACATGTAGATAACAGGTCACATGACCTCTTTATTTGGTCATGTGATATGAATGCTTGTGATATGAATTGTTAGGGAAAAGTTGCATTTCCTGTCTCCCATATTTGAATATGAATTAAAGTGAACAGGTGTGTTCGACTTCATGAGATGCCGAACAGACTGATTGTTGTCTGATATTAAGCAGTGCATGCTAGCAACATGTTTTGTGGTCTTAGACCTTCATTTACACGTATGTTCCCAAAATCAATAGGTACATTAAAACTTCTTTCATGATAAATCTGATAAAAATAGGCGCCACTTCATTGGCATTAGCAAATATTAAACTACATACAGTATTCTTCTACATACAGTCACAGTAGTTTGTAGTACAGTATGTGAAGTATTAAATGATTCACAACAGTATTTCTGTTGCTAAACGAACACATCTGAATTGGATACATTGACAATTATTGTTATTACTAGTCAAAGGTTTTCCTGTGATAGGAAGGTTATTCAGCTGTCAAACTATATTACTATAATAAACACATAAAGTGTAGATTATAAACACATCTACACTATATAAAAGGCAAAAATTGAATGCAAAATATTCAATAGTCGAAAAATACATTAACAACCGACTTCTTTCATCTGGACTGTGCATTCAGTGGACACTTTACTATCCCTTGAGGCCACAGCAGAGGATCTATGAAAAGCAGAGAAGCAATGCAACTGATGTTGGTAGGTCATGTGACAGGACCAACCGGGTGGATACAGTACGTATTTGGAAGGCATGCACAAGTGTATGTGTAGTTTTTTTTTTTTTATTTATTTTTTTTTTTCTGTTGATGCGTACCAAAATTGGGTAATATGATAATTCGTGGATTTATTATATTTTTACCTAAAAAAAACCTACTTTTTTTCATCAGTACAAAAGAAGCTGCATGGTTGCAATGTCGTGGCAAATGGACAAACATTTCATATTTTTAATCTATTATTATCTATAATTAATTACAATTGAGAACCCTTGTCCAGCCTTGCATATTTATTCATTTATTTATTTATTGCACAAAGCAGCAATTTTTCCTGGTTTTATACAGATTTTGAGTAGCAGTTTGACCTGGGAATATCGTGAAGGATAAGCAAATGATAGCTGGATGCTCAGTGTCTCAAAAACAGAAATATTTACAGACAGTGTGTGTCTGAACATGTCAACAATCTGATAGAGTAGAAGGGAGAGCCTGCTTTCACACAGACTTGAAATTCTTTGTAATCATTTTTTTTTTTATTCGGTAGAATTCTTAGCCAGCATGACTAAACCTGTGGCCTGTGGGTGGTGTGGCATAGTCAACTTCATTCTGATAGTCATAAACCTATAAACAAATCTAAAACCTGACTACTTAAACTAACACACATTTGCTCTAAAAGTACTGACCTTGATTTTGCTCAGATAAAACAACACAGTCTCATCACATTTTGACTATTGGTCAAACCCCTTTTGCGTCACTTTTTGAAGCTCAAGGTACCCCTTTTTAATCAAGGCTCCTCCATTGGTTTCAGTTGTTTGGCTTAATATAGTGTTAATTCATGCATAATATTAATATATAATATTAGTGGAGCACCAAACCCCACCCCTACCCTAAACCCACCCACCTCCAACAATATAAACACACACAGACAAATGCAGTGACAGGTATTGATTGCACAAACTAATCATAAACAAGCAGTATAAATACATTACAAACAAGTCGTGTCACATTCCAAGTCTTCTGAAGTCTTTACACGAAGATGAGAGTAAAACACAAGGTTTTAATCACTAAAAATGATTAAAACCTACTCCTGAAAACATACTCCTGTCTGGTAGCATGACGCAAGCGTTCATGAGCCATACAAGAGCCAATGGCATTTCACAACCAACATTGACTTAAGAATTCTTGTAGCGGCTTTTTTTTTTAAATAGCAGCAGCTCACAGGAAGTACACGGAAAATGTATATTCCTCTCACAAATTAAACGTTTTGTTTTAAAAGACTTGGAATATTAATTTTTTTTTTAATAGAAATTAAATTATGATGGTAGTTGTATCTGCCTGCCATATCTTGTGTTTTATTGACAGATGGTAGGTTTAGGGGCAGAGGTTCGGTTACATGATCATAAATGTGTAAATAATATAATTTATCAATAATATTATATCAAATTTATGATATAATATTTATATGATTTATATGATTTATGTTTACATTAAAAAATCACACCCCTACATATATGCAATAATGCCATTGTTTTTACCCAATACATCTTTTAATTATGGTAAAATAAAATAATAAAAAAAACATTGGCATATTGATGCTAAGAGTTTCTTATTTAAAACAACGGAGGACCCTTTATGTAGAAAAGTGACTACATTGAGCTTCAAAAAGCGACGCAAAAGGGTCTTGACCAAGCGTCAAAGTGTGACGAGTTGGAATGAGACTGTGTTGGATAAAACGCATGCTTTGCTTTTCATAGAGCACAAGTAAATGCATACAATACATTGGGCTGTAGGTTTGCAAACATTTCTTAGAGTGTAGTGGAGTTCAAAGATACAGTTGATTAATGGAAAAAAAAAAAGTTTCAAAACATCTCTAGATAAAAACATTTTGGGAAGCTAACCACACACATCTTGCTTAAAGAAGAAAGAACACAGAAAACTCTAACCTTTTGTTCAGTGTTGGAAGGACTTAAGAGGTAAATGCCACGGGCATAGGTTATTTTAGAAGAAAAGGGTCTTCATGCACAGAGGCATAGGAAGGTGAACAGGAAAGAACTTGGCAGAACAGGAAGTGTAAGCACCTGTATTTGATTTGAGGCTGTCAGTTTTTGACTCCATCTCTCCAGATCCATGTCTATTCTTTAACGAAGCGCAACTGCTGTTTTGTTTCAGCAGTGTGTGTGGGAAAACATGACAGGCAGCTGATCATGCAATGTTAACCTGCAGTTACCAAAACATCTGAGGATGAGATAGCTGTTTGTGGATCAGTTTGCTATGTGAAAAAGTGACTTGAAAAACACTGACAACCATCATAATGAGATCCTATATCAGTATGCCCTTACGATACTGGGGTAAAACTGACTATATATATAGCTAGCTTAAAAAGGTCTGACACTGGAGATTTCACACAGTGGTATTTGTTTCTGAACCTATGAGAATTTATTTTCCAAGTAACCTGCATTGTATCACCTTTACCCACCTCCCTCGGCCCAAAAATGTCCTGTCTGTTTTCACACAAAAAGAACAGATTCTTCCAGATGTAATATAGCGTACTGCACGATTTATTTGAAGATGTCTTATTACACATTACGTGTACTAATAATAATAATAAATTATGCATAATAACATAAACCCTAACCCTAACCATAAAGTAGGTAGTTAATTAATAGTACTCAGTAACTAAATGTATAGTTAAACTGTAACAGTAAGGGTAACACTTTATTTTAAGGTGTCATAATACAGAGTAATGGAATAGCTGGAGTAGTTATGGAACAGCCCGTAATTACAGTTTGTAATCATGATGTAACAGGCAGCTACTGTCACACATATGTTACAGACCGAGTCTGTTACACAGCTACTTACACTTAAGTACAACTTTATTTTAAGTAGCTTATGTCTGTGTAATATTCTGTAATTTAAATGTAATTAAAAAGGTATTACATGTATTTAAGTTGAATACTAATGGGTTAAATCAAGCGAAGGTGCAGCTGGATACGGTTTACAGTATAGATACACATGAAGTATAGTTAAGTACAATCCTAAAGCACTGTATTTTAAGTAGCGTATGCCTATGTAATATTCTATAATTGGAATGTAATTAAAAAGGTATTACATGTATTTAAGCTGTGTACTAATGAGTTAAATCAAGCGAAGGTGCAGCTAGATAAGGTTTACAGTATAGATACACATGAAGTACACTTAAGTACAATCTTGATACACTTTATTTTAAATAACTTATGCCTGTGTAATATTCTGTAATTGAAAAGTAATTAGAAAGGTATTACATGTATTTAAGCTGTGTACTAATGGGTTAAAGCAAACTAAGGTGCAGCTAGATAAGGTTTACAGTATAGATACACATGAACTATACTTAAGTACAATCTTAAAGAACTGTATTTTAAGTAGCTTATGTAATCACAAAGGTATTACATGTATTTAAGCTGTGTACTAATGAGTTAAATCAAACGAAGGTGCAGCTAGATAAGGTTTACAGTATAGATACACATGAAGTATACTTAAGTACAATCTCAAAGCACTGTATTTTAAGTAGCTTATGCCTGTGTAATATTCTGGAATTTTAATGTCAATTTTAATCACAAAGGTATTACATGTACAATCTTTCGGTTACATAAGTGTCTGTGTAACATTTGTGACTCTGTCTGTAACATATGTGTAACAGCAGCAGCCTGTTACATCTACATAATTACAAACTGTTACATAACTTAGTTACATGGTCAGTACATTTTGTTTTATGTATGTTACGGCTTCTACTAAGTACTTACAAGGTAATTACTCTGTATTATGGACAACTTAAAATAAAGTGTTTCCACATTAAGTGTAATCAATGTATGTGAAATAATATCCAACATATAATGTTTACAATATAATGGTTTATAATCGTGCAATCTAGTAATCAGTGGGAAAATAAATACAGCAATTCTGGCATTTTAATTATTTTTGTTAAAGTGTATCAACTGTACTAATGATTTCAGGAAACGTTATATTAAATAATGGCATAATGTGGATTCTGCATAATGTGGTACTCTATACTGACCATTTTTGGAAGTGTATATCTAATTATAATTCAAATTCAGAAGGTTGTTTTTTAATACAGGGAACACGATTATCATGTACAAACTGGATTACTTCAAAAACAGTGAGTGTATGTTGTAAAACAGAATGAGCAGTTTATGATCATTTTATGTATGATTGGATGTTGTTTGATGATGACGATGATGATGGGCTGTACCATGTGTTAGGTAATATGGCATCAGATTGCAAACTAATTATACGACTGACAATGCTGTTATACTGTAATTGTTATGCTATTTGTAGTGAGATCGCCTTTCGTGCCATAGTTTCAGATCCTCCCCGACTTTCTGATAGGCGCTTCCTGCTGGGCAGAAGTGCTGAGTGATGGCCGTCGCTTGACAGACCCCCGCCTGCTTTAATCAGCTTTGGTTCCGAAATCTAAAAGGTTTTTTTAAAAAAAGCCTCTGAGGATTGTCCCAAAAACAAACACAGAACAACACTTCCCTCAGGAAAAGTCTCATAGCTTGTGTGAGTATGTGTGTGTGCGTGTAGCTTTGAAGTGAACACCCAAACACACACGTTTTTATAGGCACTTTCTAGGGGGGCTGAGCACTAATAAAGCAGAAACAAAACAAAGGCTGTATGCTGGGTGTGTGCATGCGTCTGTGTGTTTCTAAAGTGAGAAAGAGAAAGAAGGGACTTAAAAAAACTGTTTTGACCTCTGTGTGTGCCTGTAGCATGAGGAAATAAATTGTTAAAATCAAATCTGTCATCTGTCATATACTGTACTAACCCTCATGGTGTATGACTGACTTGTTGTTCAAATCAACAATAAACCCCTAAAAAATATCCCAGAGGAAAAGAATGTTTGAAACCACTTCTCAGTTCATACTAGAGAAGGTAATGTCCCTGATTTTACAATTATTTCTTAGCATTAAAACTGCTTATAATTAATGAGTGGTTTCATTTGAAACATGCAAGGAAAGAATGGCTGATATATTTCTTAGAAAATAGTGTTTATTTGACATTAAAACATAAATACATTAAAAATACATTTAAAAAATTTGGTAACACTTCAGAATAGGGGGCCAGAATGATGCATTAGTTAAGCATTAATTAATGTTTAATTTGTTTTCCAATTGAGCATTATTTGAGCAAAAACACACTAGCAATTAATGATTAACCTGACATTTTAAGGCCCTGAATTATGCATTAGTTAAGCACAAATAGACCAGTAATTTATGATGAACAATTATATAACAAACACGTATATAACTAATGATTATCTGCACATATAGTAAGGGCATATTAGCTATTATTTACAATTCATTAGTCATTTTAAAGACTATAAACAAACAAAACACATTTATGCTAAACAAAATTAAGCTAGCAATTAATAATTACCTGAATGTAGAATAACCACATTTTATCCATTATTAACAACTAATTAAGACACACACACACACACACACACACACACATATATATATATACATCTTTCTATATATATGTTTTATTTATTTATTTTTTGTTATTGTTATTATGTTTATTTACTGCTGGGGCCTGTTTCAGAAAGGAGGTTCAAACAACTCGGAGTTTAAACTTGGAGACATTTATTTACTTTTTACTTGAAAATGTTGGGAATTGGACGTAATTTTGAAGTTATTTCAGATGAAATTGCATTAAATTACATAAAATAGGTTTCTGCATAGTTTCTACAACAAATTTTAATGTATCACGCCACTGGACTGCACTGATCCCAGTGCAGCTGGTTAGTGTGATCTCAGTCACCAGATTATTAATCACTGCCACCTGAATCCAATCGGGACAGCGTGGTTAAAAGCTCCAACCCAACAGCACACTTCGGCGGTGATCAAGGAAACATCACTCCCGTTTACCTTCTGCCTCACCTTTATGTTATGTCATGGCTTCTCTTTCTCTGCAGTCAAGTTAAAGTTGCAGTTTGAACAACGATCGCACATCAAGACATTCAGCTCATTCATCTTCCAAACGGAGCGATCTCACAAGCTGGATTCTAAAGAGCTACTTACCACAATAACTACCTTTAAAAGAGAAACCGATCTTTCAGCGATCTGTCTGCATCACTGCATCATGTGTGAGAAACCTTTATACTTACCTGTGTATACTCACCTGCATTACTCACCTGTCTCCTCAGAGCACAAATCACCAGCCCGCTCTCCACACTCAGTCTCCTGCATCAGAAAGGAATCATAGGAGCTAGGATTGTATCACGGAGATCACTTTACTCACCTACCTCAAGGGAAAAGATTACCACTGTCTGAAGTTTAACAGAGAGAGTTACAGAAGGCACGAACTGGAGTTCGCTCAGCTCCCTGAAAGACAGTTCAACGATCCATCAGCTGAATCATACTGCTCTTTTCCACTTGTCTAACTTCAATAAATTGTCAAAAACTTACCTCTGCTTCCAGTCTCCTTATACTGAGTGTTACATAAGGTTTGAGCATGTCAAGGTTTTTTTTTTTTTTTAAATACTGTGACGGGAAACCCCGTAACTCATCAGCGTCACCCTGGCAGTCATGGGAAGCACCTGGGATCAATCACCGCGGGCCAATCGGTCACGGGAGGAGCCGGTTTAAAACCAGCTGCCAAGCCACCAGAAAGACTGAGCATTGACTCCGAACTAACGCACGCTGCCGATTAGCTCACACTGTCTCTTATTTTCCCACCAGACTTCAGCCCGTGACCGCTTGGCCCTGCTGCACCTACTCACCTGGAACACTTGGCCTCACGGACACATTGAGCACCTGGAAGGAGGAAGAGCACCGGAGCACCGCACGCCAGCCAGCGAAACCCCAACACTTCACTTGGTTCTTTTACTCACCTTTTCTATAATAAATCCACCCTTCGGGGATTTCACCAAGCTCCCTTGTTGCGTTGTCTTTGCCTGGCGGCGACAATATAATAATATAATCTAAACAAAAATAACATGAATAGTTCACCCAAAAATGGCAATTTGCTGAAAATATCTCAGCAAGATTCTGTTTTTGTTCCTCATTGGGACATATATAGCAGAGATTTTTGGTATTACATGACTTGCTCACCGATGGATCCTCAGCGGATGGATGCCGTCAGCACCAGAAAATTATGGATATTATATAATATTATGGATAGAGCAGCAATTGTACAGAGGTTTAAAGACATTTGTTGCTTTTCACTTCACAAGTTGTTAAATAAGGCTATCTTCTGGTTTGTGGATTGTGACGTTTTTATCAGCCATTTAGACTCTCATTCTGATGGCACCCATTCACTGCAAAGAATAAACTAGTGAGCAAGTGATTATGAAAAAATGGTGAGCAAGTTATTATGAAGAAACAAACACATCTATGTATATCTATCGTGCGCTTCTGGGTGTGGAAGTTTCCTCACCTCCTTAGACGGACACGAGCGCTGTCTTACGTGGGCCGGGAGCACACTGAGGCAGCGCTTGTGGATGACCATCGCTACATTGAGGTCGCGCCACTCATTCGTGAGATGGCTCCCTGTGCATCCTCCCCATGGTACGACGAGCCGTAAAGGCTTTTCCGCTGCTGCGGTGAGGCACTTGGGGGACTTTATGGTGACCGTGAAGAATGTTCTGCAGGACGGCAGTGCCCAGCAGACTTCTGCCGCACCCCGTAGTTCCGCCGTGGTGTTTCCCAAGGAAAGCGCTCCCCTGAAAGCCACCAGGCCCAGCGTTTCCTTTGGTGCACCCGAGGAGGCTGAGATGTCTACGGGCCGGAGTGTCCCTGGGACAAGTGTCCAGGCATGTTGTGGTCCACACGGATGCCTCCTCTACGGGTTGGGGTGCTGTATGCAACGGGCAAGCAGCCTCGGGTCCCTAGACAGGTGCTCGACTGCTTTGGCATATCAATTGCCTCGAGTTGTTAGCCGTGCTTCTGGCCTTGCATTGCCTTTGACCAATGCTGTGCCACAGGCACGTGCTGGTCTGCACGGACAACACTGCAGCCGTTGCGTACATCAACCATCATGGTGGTCTACGCTCTCGCCGCATGTCACAACTCGCCCGCCATCTGCTCCTGTGGAGTCAGACGCGGCTGAAAGTGAGGACCCACAGAGATGCCCGATTGCAGTTGTGCTTTCCTTCCTGAAGGAAAAGTTGGA
>JAUMHP010000068.1:2723477-2738615 GCA_032361065.1 Enteromius trimaculatus
TGTGTGTGTGTGTGTGTGTGTGTAATTCCAATAATTCATTTTTATTAAATCGCATTTTCTATTTGAGGACGAAGGTTGGTTTGACTGCGCAGAACCTTGTATAACAACAGTTCAGCTCCTGCACCTGTTATATGAACTAATTATGTCTTCTAAAACTGTGTCGGTTTCCAGTTGTTGCTTCAATAGTTGTGGTGAGAGACACAGTTCAGAATTTAGAGGGTATGAAGCAAAACAGATAAATCGCTTTCGATGCATACGAATCAGGAAGCTTATGTCCTACCGCATCAAATATGTGTGAATGTGAGGGAGTGTGTGAAGGGAAAGAAAAGGCGGGCTTAAGGAGAAACCAAACCACAATTTGCCCTCCTTCTCCGTGGGTATCTAGTTGAGGAGAAGCTCTGAAGCGCAAGAACTTTGTAAAACCTTTAACGCTGACATTAAGCCGCGCACGCAGACAAAACGGAAAGAAATCTTTATTTTAGTCTGACATTTGAGGCCGTCATCAAGACAGTTTTGCATTGCTGAGCTGTGTTATTAGTCCACGGTTTTGTTTTGGTGTAGGTTTGCGTGCGCAATGATGACCACCTACCCAGGCCCCGAGGACAACGGCATGATACTCATGGACACTACCTCGAGCTCCGCGGAGAAAGACCGAAAAAAAGAGGAAACCCCTCCCGAGAAGGGACCTGACAAATCCGACCCGACCCAGAAACCACCGTACTCCTACGTGGCGTTAATCGCGATGGCAATCCGCGAGAGCTCAGAGAAGCGTCTCACGCTGTCCGGCATCTACCAGTACATCATCAGTAAGTTTCCTTTCTACGAGAAAAACAAAAAAGGATGGCAGAACAGCATCCGACACAACCTGTCACTCAACGAGTGCTTCATCAAGGTGCCTCGGGAGGGCGGCGGCGAGCGAAAGGGCAACTACTGGACACTGGACCCGGCATGCGAGGATATGTTCGAAAAGGGCAACTACCGGCGACGGCGACGCATGAAGAGACCGTTCAGGCCTCCACCGACCCATTTCCAGCCTGGCAAGTCTCTCTTTGGTGGTGACGGGTACGGTTACCTCTCCCCGCCCAAATACCTGCAGTCAGGGTTCATCAACAACTCGTGGTCTCCTGCGCCTATGCCCTATACCTCCTGTCAGATGAGCAGTGGAAACTTGAGTCCGGTTAGCGTGAAAGGTTTGTCCGCGCCGTCCTCGTACAATCCGTACTCGCGGGCGCAGAGCACAGGTCTCACGGGCATGGTGAACACTTATAACGGCATGAGCCACCATCATCTCCACCATCACACGCACCCTCACGCGCTCCCGCACGCGCAGCAGCTCAGTCCCGCCACGGCTGCAGCCCCTCCGGTGTCCACCGGTAACGGAACAGGGCTGCAGTTTGCTTGCTCGCGACAACCCGCGGAACTCTCCATGATGCACTGCTCGTACTGGGACCACGAGAGCAAACACTCCGCGCTACACGCGCGGATTGATATATAGCTCAGGTGTGAGACGGATGAACTTTCTCAAAGACAATAAAAACAAGGTCCATCGATTTCAAAAAAACACAAAGGCATTTCAAAACATTCTGCTGATTTAAGACTGACAAGAAGGAAAACTTTTCCCGGAGCCGCAAACTGTGGAAGCACGGGCGTTTTCTGGCCGAGTATAGCCTGCTTAATGCAGAGAATAAAGATCATATTTTTCTTGCAGGAGACTCGTGGACATTTATGTTCTGAATGTGTATAAACAGTTCAAACAGATGAGAGGATGGCCAGCAGATTGAAGGTATAAGCATCACGGAATTACAATTCATGTTTACCTGAATCCATTGTGTCAGTGCCTCTGGAGTGAAGTATTGGGTTCTGAACCCTTTTTTTTCTTCTATTCGCTTTTGAATGTGTGAGGATGCAGTGAAGCTCTGGGAAGGTATTAAAACCGAAGAGGACACACCTGTGTTTTGGCCTCTTGTTTCAGTGTTTAAGGGTCTCATATAGGGGTCAGAGCACGTGACTGCCGGTTTGGACTTTTGTACTTTGTAAAAAAACAACAACAAAAAAAGGGAAAAAAGGAAATAATTTTAATGTATATGACATATTGGGGCCATGTTTAACTAGCACTTTCCAATCTTTTTTTCTTTTTTTAATAGGTCTAGTTTTTATTCTTTAATAAACACTTTGTGAACTTAACACTTGTTTTGGATTTTATCATTTATACGGTATAATTCAGCGATAATTATTATTATTATTATTGCTATATAACAAGGTGATTTCTTTAGGAGTTCATCCAGATACAGTTCTGGCCTTCAACTAATTATTTAATCTCTGTAGTCACCTGTTTTACGTTTATACAGTCGTGTGATTTAGAGTTTAATAGTTATGCGAGATAATACCGTAAGAAAGGAATTTCCAAACAGAGCTACGAACATTTCTTTGCACCATAAAGCTGCTCGTGTAGCGCAAGCTATTCGTGATTCCAAGGCCTATAAAAACAAAATGGAGCTTGCGGATGAGGAAAATTGCGTAATCGGTTGGAGACAAATTATTCTGCTGAAGATGTAAATATTTAGCCCTTTCGAATCAATATCATACACTACAAAAAATTACTAAATATTGTTGCGTGCATGTTATTCAAAACTATTGCCCGCATGCGGTGTCAACAATTAACAATTTTTTTTAACAACTAGGCCCTATTTCATATAAATGCATTTCATATAAATTCGCATTTTATTTCGTGCGTATAAAACACACACACACACACACACACACATTAGAAGTACACTACTGTCTGTAGTACAATGCATGCATGTCTTTGCATTTATTAATTAGATAGTGATTATTCTCATTTGGGGGGGAAAAAAACTTGCTTAATCGAAACTGAATATAATTATTAAAGTCCCATAATACTACCAGTTAACTAAAGACTGTTTGGTTTTACAAAATAAAGTATAGTTATGCAAACAAAATAACCTCTTTATATTATAGTCAAATAAGATGAAAAACTTTTTTACGTAATATCGAATGTTTATATAAATTGTAATAATTAGACATGTAATGAAACGCTGATGAACTGATTTTACGATTATGTTTCCTAATGATTATTTGTTTAAAGTTATTACAAAGTGTTTAATACCCTTCGCGAAGCATAGAGTGTGTCTGACTCATTTGGTATTTCCTGGAAATATATTTTGTAATGTAGGCTAGTTAGAATAAAAGTAAACAGTGTTCTAAAGTATTATTATGCATTAGTCCTATATTTTTCTTAGTGTTTGCTATTTATTAAGATAATGAAAAACTCATTTAAAGATTGAATAAGAATTTTTAGGACTGCACGAATATAGTACATTAATAAACTCTTAGATACATAATTCACTTTTAATAACAAGAAGAAGAACGGCAGAAGACGAGGAATATTAACTGTTCTATTGAGAAGGAGGTATGTTGTTCGTTGATTGAATGTATTCTATAATGACTGTTTGTAGTTTTCATGTCTCCTCGCTTGCATCCGTCTGCCACTACAGTCATTTTCAGGTGCCAGGTGTGTATCACATAATACGCCCGCATGCAGGATGCTCAGGGCCAGTGGGAGTAAAGGCGGGCCCCCTTTTATGTATAGCCCAAGCTATTTTGTGTGCCCCCCAAAAAGCGCATCGGGAATGTTGTCAAAAAAGATCACAGGTGCCCACAAAACAGTTCATGTACAGGACAAAGAAGACATATAGAAATGCATTCAACAAAAAATATTTTCAATTGTCCTAATTTATTAAGAAAAATAGTAGCTAATCCATTGTAGTCTTTCCTATAATTGCAATAATTTAGAAACCAATTATCATTTATTTTAGGTATAGCTATAGTAGGTTTAGCTATATAACAACTGTCTGCAAATAAAGTGCTGAATTGTCAATCGATTGAATATCAAATTTATTGGGGCTTTTTACTTAACGTTATAAATATTTGAAATATATGTGTGTGTGTGTGTGTGTGTGTGTGTGTTTTGTATAATTCAACAAACCGCTTAACATAGCCTAAATATTGCCTATTCGTGTGATTTTGCTAGTCCACAATTAGGCTGCTTGGTTTACATACGTAGGCTATCAAAACATAGTAAGCCTAAGCGGATCACAGAAACAATCTTTTCGACCTTAGAGTTAGGGGCCGTTTCTTAAAGGAGGTTCAACGTTACATGAGAAGCCTACATCCGCGAGGAGTCTGCAGTAAAGAGCGAACGCGCATCGCTAGGACGCGGACACGTGCAGCCACCTGCTGGACAACTTGCATAAATTTAATCCAGTTAAGACAACACATCACTAAAAATAGAAAACATTTATTAATATTGTACGAAATTTACGCTGGTTTGAACAGTGTTTGTTTTAATTAATTAAAATTAAATAAAACCACATTTGTTTTGACGAAATGAACCAAAGTTTACGCATGAAATTCAGTGGGAGATTATGTAGGTCTAATTGTGTTCAGGGTAATAATCGTTAAGCACAAACCGATTAAAAGTGAGTTATATCTAATAAAAAAAATCGCGTCATTAGACCCTTTCAGAACAGACAGCCAACACCAGGTTTGCCTCATCCATAACACTTCCATTTTCATCCATCATTGTGCTTTATGTTTAAAATTAATTCATATTCATTAGAATATGTTAAATTAATGGGCCATAAATAAAAGTAAATAAGAGTATGTCACACTGTTTTTAATGAAGCCTGCTGTCCACGTGTCAACGAGTGAGTGTTTGATCTAATAAAGAGCTGAAAAAACATTTTAATAAGGCACTGAAAACCCTATCGCTGTGTGCAGACAGTCATGTCTGTCGTTTCTGGGTGATTTAAGAGTACACAGTTGCATCAGCTATTCACGTTTTCTATGAAATCCACATTATCTGGGCCTAAAATTTTCACTAGGTCGTTGGTTTGGCGAGGACAGATTAAAAACTAACAAGACGAATTATTCAAACCTATACTCAAATGATTTATTTGCATTTGAAAGGCGCATCAGAAGAGTTTGAGCTTTCACCCACAGTCAGACGAATAGGTTTATGATGGTCCTGAGGTTTCCGCTGGCTGACCTGACTGATCTGGTGTCACAGCGCAGGTTGTCGGTTTCCCAGTGCTTGGGTACACAATTGAATTCCCAGGATTCTTGGGAACGATTTAAACTGGACTGCAGTGGTTTTCACGAGCACCCTCGCGCACATCGCCCCGCGCCTATTGAAAAGGAGAGAGGGGTCAGCTGTATTTGTTATACACAGGAAAAAAGCCAGAGATTTGATTTGCACAAAATCCGGCGATTGTTGTGAAGCACATGACTTTTTGTCCGAATCCAAAATAATTTGGTCAGTGGAGATGAGAGGTTTCATTTTATCATTTTCCTCCTTTGACATTTGGGCATGGAGTGAAGATTCACCCTACGTGATGTTTTCTGTTATTGGCTTTGATGAACAATAGATGACACTAAATAAGCATCTCTATGCCAGAATTATTACTGGGGTGTATTATGATATGCCACAGTTGTTTACAAACTGGAAATGCACACAAAAAAATTGTATGGGTGACCTCTTCACCCTAGAAAGTACACGCAGATGTCCATAATGAGGTTCAAAAATGGTCAGCTAAAAATAAGTAATTTGTCATTTTCCTTCAGAAGATAATAAAAGCGAGATATTCTTGCTCAATCACGCAGGAACCTCGGAATGACCTCGGGTAGCCAAGGTCAGTCAAATTTTTATCACACTATGGTCCTTAAGATTGGGGAAAATGAGGCAGAGGTACAGTGAAAGTATCTAAAATAATTTAAGAATGTTTCTTTATTTGAAGTTATCTGAATGTATCTATAATAAAGGGTTCTAAAAATACAGCTTCTTATCACAAAGAAAAGTGTTTGTGGGGCTCAGTTTGCCCCAGGTTAAGACCCGGGGTAAGTTGACCCGAGTCAGTGGGTCAGATGCTGACTATAAACTCACTGAATCGGATTCAAAACCATGTGAAATTTCATATATTTTGAAAAGATTTACCTCTTTTAAAAATGTATTTAATAATCAAATTTTACAAACAGTAATAATTATTTTCTTAAATCTAACGTACCAATCCAATGAAGTTTAATTTTTAATCTTTATCTTTTTGCATTTCGGAAACAATATGTTGAGCACCAAAGTTTGAACCATTCCAAAAACAAACTAAACAGAGAGTTTGTTGAGTACATTTTTATAATGAAGTAAAATAAAGTCACTGAGACAAACTTTTTAGTCAAAATGTTCTTGGCATGATAACTTTTCTATAATGTTATACAGGCAATTAGACTATGGTGGAAAGATATGTGTATAATGTGATGAAAAGCATCTTCTGGTTCTGGTTCTGGTGATGAACGAAACCAGTTGTATAATATCAATACCATTATGTGCTTCAGAGATTTAATTTAACTTGAGTGGAGTAAACTGGCTTAACTTACTCCACAGCGTTTGGTGCACTTTGCCCAATAACTAGCATTTTGGAATAAAACCTAGCTTACCAACTCAGGCTAATATTTAGCTTAAAGATTTGCATTGTTTTATATGTTGCTAAACCACCCATATGCATCATAAATATTTTTAGACCTGGATAGATGTGCTTTAATATAACAGTCATTGCTGTTATGCTAAAATTTTACTTTGACAAGCCAAAGGCAGTTTTTTATAGTAAAAGGGTGCCTTCCGCTCCTCCCATGTGTCTCTTCTTTTCACAGTCTGGCAGAAATGATGTGGGATCAATATCACATGCTACCTTTGCTTAATGTGTCTTGTTCTGGGCTCCGTTTCCCAAAAGCATTGTAAGCGTATGGTGTTCGTAGCGCTATTGGTTATAATGGAGCAATTTAAGCTTGGAACGTTTGAACAATGTACTTAAGCTTACAATGCTTTTGAGAACCGCAGCTCTGAATGCATAGCTGCCTTGTTTACTTTCAGGTGTGTCTTATGTCATTATTCCTCATGTTTCCTTGTCTAGCTTTGTTGGTGTCAAGTCTGTTTACGGTTATAGTCTAGTCTTAAGTGTTCTTGAAGCTCCTGCACCTCCACCAAGGTGCATTTTTATTCCTTGTGTATATAGCCTTCATTTTTGTCATGTTTCTTTTTGTAACCTGCTGCTTGGGAGCCTGTGAAGTCTGTTCATGGTGTACAGCCAGGTTCTGTTCAAGTGTATTTCTCAGATTCAGGTGTTCATTTCTGTTTATTTTTGAATAATGCTTATAAACGAAGAAAATCACCTGTTTTGTCAGTAAAGGCATCTGCAAATTACAGTAGTCTTTTATGCTTGCATAGAAAGAACCATTCCACCAGATAAAATTAAGAGATCAGTTGGGATTTAGTTAAAAGAGCCTGGGGTGCAACACAGAAAAAATTACTGTTATTTTAACGGTAAAAAACTGTGTAAATGCTACGGTAATAACCTGTTAAATAGTTAATGGTAACTTCCTGTAAAATTTACAGGGAAACATCGTAAACTGACGTTTCCAGAATCAGGTAACTAGGTTTCTTCTTAGTTTTCTTATCATTTATGTTTATTAGGGCTGTGTGTCACATGTAATGTTGTTAAATAAATGTTTAATGCATATTTCAGTTTAATGTTTCTCACTCTAATGTTTAGTGTTTGTGTAAATGATGCTAAGCACCTTCTTTAAATATTCATATTTAAAATCTGCTTGTGATGGGCATTTCAAAGTAGATTTCACTACTTAGGTTGGAATATAAACATTATATCAGTTATTCTGGTTTAATATCAGAAATTATGGTATTTAAATGTAAATTTAATGTAAAACAAAAAATATTGTTACAGTTTTTTTACGGTTTTATTCCAGCAACCACAGCTGCCATTTTATCCCCAAATTTTGCTTTTTTTTTTTTTACAGTGCAGCTTTCTCTTAGTATTCTTCTTGGTTGTGGATGATTTTTAAATTATTACTTCATTAGAATTATGATTACAGTTGTGTGTGTGTTATATTTTCTTTTATGTGACGTTTTTGTACAGCCGTCTTGGTCAGGACTGCCCAGAAGAAGAGACTTCCTTTCATCTTAATGGGACCTTTAAAGGCTAAGTAAATAATTTATCAGTAAAATGGGTTCACATTTAGATTGCCTCAGTCGACTTTACGTTACACACATTTCATAAATTTGAATCAGAAAATTATGTGCTCATTTCAGTATTCTACTAATGTCCATTTCTTACACTGACTTGTCCAGCTCTCATTATAGAGTGGTTCAACCCTGAAGTGTTTAAGTACTGATAATAATCAACTACATACTAACTATATGGTCAGGGTTTGGGTTACTTGCATGTAATTATTTTTTTGTTTTGTTATTATAATAGTAAGCAGCCTGACAATGTGCAACAAGGAGACTGTAAAATAACGTATTTACTCACCCTGAAGTTGTTCCAAACTTGAATTATTTCCTTTCTTCTCTTAAACATAAAATAACACATTTCAATGAATGTAGGTTGCCAAACAGTTGCTAGTTCCCATTGATCCCCATAAAAGAAAATAAATAATACTAATGAAGCATAAGTTAATGGAAACCAGAAACTGTTTGGCTACCAACATTCTTCAAAATATGTTTTGCGCTCAGCAGAAGAAAGTCCTACAGGTTTTTAACAATTTGAAGGTGAATAAGTGATTAGCTATCCCTTTAAATAAAGCAGTGGAAGTCTTCTAATAGCCTTTATCTACTCACCTAGTTTACCACCTCAGCCCTTTCTGCAGTTGAGATCTTAAGGGTTTGTAATCTAATTTAGAAACAAAAATGCCCTTTCAAACAATTACATACCTCTTGGCCCCGGTTCACAATTAAAAAAAATGATTGTATTATGATACCCACAATTATACGCCTAGGCATGGGGGCTCCTTTCAAGTGTCATGTGTGTCTAGTTACAGCTGATAAGATTAGGAGTTAGGGCTGGTTTGGATCCCGTTAACGGAATGTTTAATGAAATAAGAATGGAATGGGTGAATAATGGAAGCATGCTGCTTGTGGGTCCACCCATTTAATATCAACCAATATGTGGCACCTTTAGCCTAAAACATTCACTTAAAATGCAACTTTCAAATATTAACAACTCAAATAAGAATCCATCTCATCATTCCCTAATAAATACCGAACGCATTACTTCATGTATATAGAACCACACACAGTTCATGTATGGAGTCATCTGTGGGTTTGTGCTTTGAAACTTGATCTCCCCCAGCAGTCCTATTTTTGCCGCTGCACACGGCAGGAATGACTGGAGAATGTTTAGGAAAGGCTTTGGAAATGCTTATCAGGAAATTTAGATCTGATCATATCATACTGAAATGTGAGCAACGGTAAGTGTATCAGTAATGCAGTCTGCTGAATTTAAATGACTGCAACACCAGAACCACCATTATAACCCATATTACTGCAAACTAGAAATACCTCAGCTGGACCAAAAACCTGGAGTTGGTTTAAGTTTGTCCAAGTCTTCTAATGGGAGAACATCAAAGAAAAAATGGTAAAATGCTGATCCTGTAAATTTGAAAACGTTGTTTGTGAATACATGCAACTACTTAATAATGTCATTTCATTCTAAAATTTCACAATAAACTTTTAGAATTACAGCACTTCCTTTTGAAGATGATCGGGAAAGAGCTTTTCTTTCAACGAGCAGTGAGGGTAAGTATGGGGTAAAAACATATAAATAGGAATTTTCCGCATTTATTTTTCACAGGTGTTTTTTCCTGTGTTTTTAATAAAGTTTAGCAAATAAATGTCTGTAAGCTTAACGAATAATGTCCCTATTCTGTCAGCTGTGCCAAATTAGATTCGCCATTTTGCCTATAATCTTTCATATTTCAAATAAAATAAATAAAATAATGCAGGTTTAAAACAACGGAAGGGTAAATATTAAAATGCATTTTCCAGCCCAAAATGACACGCTTTGATTCTGATATATAGATGCGCTATTACCACTAGAGGTCAGCAAATCCTAAAGAAATACACATATGTGAAGCGTAACAGGTCATTTTTAAGGAACTAAATGTGTAGAAATATAGCAAGGATTAAAAAAAAATCGCTCTTTAAATCATTCGATTGAAACTTTGGTTTAATTTTCTAATTTCCCCATAAATCCCCTCATCGTCATCATTATTATCATCATTATTACTATTAAGTTGCACACTACAATATATATATATTATATTTAGTTAAATTAAATAATAACTAAATAATTCTGTAAAACAAACATCCAAAACCTCTGAAGCCGTGACAAATGAAGGAGCGTTGTTAGGGGTAGAAGCGGAGCTGTTATCCAGTGCACCCTCATCCTACTGGAATGCGTTTGTGGAGTGAGAGTCACGCAGTTCAGCGGGCCTAGTCTGCTTGGAGATATTTACACGACATTTAACACATTCTCGACTGCGTAAACTGTCGTCGCATCACATTCTGTCTATTTCCGGGTGAAATCACTGCTCAGAAGTTCGGCTGTTTGTGGACTGTTGACAAATAGCGGTTACGTGTGGAAAGGGAGGGTGTAACACAGCAAACAGGGAAAAAAAATTCGAGCGAGCGAGCGCTTGTTTCTCTCAGCCTGCGAAAGAAGCAGGAAGCGGACCGGAGCCGTTCACCTGCACCGTATCGAATGAAAGACTGCCTTGGACGTTTGAGAGGGAAGAAGGCTCAGCCTTTGCCTTCTTAATGTGATTGAAACCTGACCGATGTTTGGAGTTCAACCCGAGACGCGGACAGTTAACTTTTAACATTTAGTTTCCGTCAATTCTCCAGAGCTGGCGTCGGACATTCCATTCCAGTTGGAATCATCTGTTCTAAAGGTGAGCGTTTTGCACGGTTTAATGTTACGTTTTCGCCGCTGTATGTATTGATTTGAACCGCGTACATTTTGTAACGATCTCGGCCGACGGCTTCTTTGATCTGAGGCGCTGCCTGCCTCAATGTTATTTGTTAATAATTTAAACTTGAAAACATGGCATGGTGCGCATGGACAGCAAAATGACACATTAGTTCAGAACCGTGCTTCGATGATCTATTATTGACTTTTTAATATTTACGTTTCATGCTAAAAGTTGTTGACTGAGTTGTAACATGCTCTAAATTCATTATGAGGAGCCTATCAAACCGAGGTGCTTGACTGTCAGTGCCAGATGTAGATATGGAAGAGTTTTATGGAGTTGTATTTGATGTCGGCATCGATTTGAATGGTATTGATCTCTTAGTTTATTATTTCTAGTAGTAAAGTTAAGAAACACGATTTTATTATCAAACAGTAGATTGGAATGTATCGATCCATTACGGACATTTATTCAGATGCAGGGTACACTTGATCACAAGTTTACCGGACAGTCCATAAAACGTGGGTTTATAGGATAGGGAAGCACGACATCAGCTGTGTGTCGTAGACGGATGCGATGCCATAATACTGGACTGACTCAAACGCCATACAGACATGAGTAATGAAAGCTGAGTACACACTCAGACATAGGGCACGCCCACAAGGCCATCACCAACCTGCTGATGCATTGCGCATAAAAGTGAAAAGCATTTGCTTGGTCTAATAATCCCTTCTAGATCATTCAGAATTTGTAACGTAAATGAAAGTAAACACTGAAGATGCCCCCCAGTATTTTGTCAAATCAAAGCAGATAAAGACAAGTTCAGCCATGTGATTGTGGCTAAAACAATATTATTTTTAATTAGATATAATTAGAATTTCAGTAGAATTACAGGTGAAGTTTAATTGAACACAAATATATTTTCACTTCCTACGTGTTTTTTTTAAACTAAACATTTATTTTTAAAAGTATTTTTAAAAGAATCTAATAATAAAAAAATAAGGGTACTGTTTTTGTATGCACAGACTATCAAACTAACATGTGTTTTATCATCAGCAGGGAACTTATACAGTCCGGCATCGTATAGGTGTAGAGGTAAACTTCAAAGGCAAAAAAAAAATAAAAATGTCAGCAATGCCAGTGTCATTTTGAGTAAAACATTTCATTAAGACCATGCCTTTATGAATATACAATAACCATGGCAACTGTCAGTCAAAGTAACACAGCTAAAACTTTTTAAGAACTTCTTAAATGTAACATTCTGAAAGCAGTTTGCTATATTAGAATGAGATATTCATTTTGTATATGTTTTTTTTTTTTTTTTGGATTAACTATATTGGCAGACATTATGGCCGAGTACAACAGTGAGTGCTGCCAATGTTATTTCCTTTTTCATTTTTGGTTTAGAACAAGGGAAAATGTAGGACTGTGTTTTTAAACAAAACGTGTGAAATAAACAAAACATGATAATTGTAAAATTGCCACTGAAGGATGCTTACAGTTTGGAGCATCATTTCGAGTTAAATCCAGGACTGAGACTTATTTGTCTCATTAGCCATAAGTCCCAAAACATGGAAGGTCATCATCACTCAGATAGTATATTAGTGTGTGTAGATGTGTATTTTTATGAGTTGAGGTCCCTGGCTCTCACCCAACTACATGTGACAAGGCCTTCAGAGAGACTTCGGTGGCAGACTGTGATGTCATCAGTCAGGGGACACAAACACTTCGGGATGCCCACACACTCTTGCTCACAGTCAGAAGAGAGGTCAGTGTGGTGACAGGGGCCATGAATGGGCTGATTCTCTCAGTCATGTGAGAGCACAGTGAGTGTGTTTGTTTTAGCGGTGCAGGAAAACATTTTTCCTTAGAAATGGGGACAAACACACACATGCACACCCCCAGGGCTGACTGTATGGTTTAGAGAGCCAGTTAGCGTTAAGAGTTACATCTTTAACTTCATAACCTTTTACGAAAAATATGCTTATAATAAATAATGGCAACAGAATTGACCCTACTAACGGTCTCAAGGCAAGTTTGAGGTCATACTGCATGAACTGAATTTTTTTTGGTAATCATTCATCAAATGTAGATTTGTCTCGGAATCAAGTTAGGCTCCACAGGTTTTTTGTAACACTGTTATAGTTATTGTAGGTTATTGTAATAACAGTCTTAATTTTTTTAATATAATTAGTATTAAATATGTGATATTGCCACTGGAGCTTAAGCGTTTTCTATTTTTCTATTAGCAGAAATGACTTGGCAATCATTGATGCTTGTGAAAAGGCGGAAGGCAAGTTGTGTACTTTGCAAGCAGCTTATGTGCTTTCCATTTTTTACGTTGAGAAAATTGGCAATTATTATTTTTTTTTTTAAGAAAATGACCTGTTGTCAAAACATAAAGAAAATGTAGTGTGCAGTGACATACCTCTTTAAATATTTAGATTCAATTCTCAATCATCTTCTTTCAACTATAAGATATAGAAACCATTAACTGGCTAATCAGAGCACATAGTTTAGCACATGCTAATTCTAACGGAAAAAAAAAAGGTAACAAACGTTTTGTTGTGAAACATCAGTTCTCTTTTGTCTACATACTGTCTAATTATGTTTTCAAATGACACAAGAAGTGGGCTTATATACGGTAAATGGGCAAGGTTCACTTCCCTTAAAGCTAGAACAACTTTGACAACATGCAATAGATCTAAAAAGAAGCGTTTCTGTTGAGTTGCGTCAGAGTGTTGTCAACGGGCTTAAAGCCTGCTGCTGGTGTTTCAGGATGGAGGACTGCAAACTCATTCTACCTTCATATGTGTCTTTATCTGTTGATCACTGTTAACGTGGACTGCAGTGATGTGATTGTTTGAATTTGAACATATTTTGTGTAGCTGTCGGATGGCGATTATGTACCCATTTGTTGAATGAAATATAACGTATAGGCATTACTTTTAATTTTTTTTTCAAATGGGGGTATGTTTTTAAGATTATGGGAAGTGTCTAAATAGGTTTTTACTCAAATGATACAAGCGGTTAATAGAAAAGAATCGTAGTTCTGCTTTCATTTTACATGTTTGTGCCCATAATTTGATCAATTAGTGTAAGGACAGTCCGTGATTACAAGCCATCTGCACTCATTTCCTGTGGAACCCCAGCTGGGACGCGTGATTGACAGTTTTAATTGAGTCCCGCTTACTTACATATGTGGCCTCACATTTGCACGGTTGTCTCTTCTGTTTTATACACTTACATAATAGCTGATTTGCATTCTATATGCAGGCCTGATTGCCATGCATATACGTACTCGCACACCTGTATGCACACCTGCGTACTTCTGTGGTTCTGTGGTGAAGAGAACTCTTAAGCGTGCCCGCACTTGGAATTCAACAAATCTCTGCATGCGAGTCGAGACATGCTAAAGAATTCAGTATCGAGGGAGTGCAACATACCGAGAGGAATAGATGGGGAAAAGGTAGAGAAAATAATGAAGGGAAAGCATGTTAAAGCAAATAAACGATCGATTCATAAATGAGAAGCTTCTTAAACGGATGAGAACAGGTGTTTATATTTAGTCTGAAATCTTTTGGGAAGCAATAACTAGCATTTATGTTGTAATGTTTGTGTTTGTGTTTTGAATTCCTAATCTTTGTAACTTGATCAAGATTAAAAAAATGAAAGCGTGCCTGCATTTTACATAAGCTTAGATGCATACCTCTTGCCAAACTGCTTTGCCCTGCAATTTCTCACGTTCGTTCCTGCTTGTCATATTACTGTACATGCATTAAGAGCTGAATGCATTTGGTTCTGTGTTGATCCCGGTTTGATCCAGTGTAAAATCTAAGCCATCATCTAAATTCCTATAATAACTTCTGATTAAAAAGACACGACACACAGATTTCATTTTCTTGAGAGCCCTAGATGAAAAATGAGAAACCACACTACAGTCATCTTAAGTGGTGTGACGGATGCTTTTGCGTTCACCTTTCTGTTTTTCTCATGTGTGTGAAAGAGAGCGAATGAAATTTGTAACATCTCTGCTTTCCGTCTGTCAGTTCTTGCATAACTTTCTCATGTAGACTCATATCAGAGCTTTATTCAGACATGCATGTACAGTTAGTTGTAGAGGAAGAGAGTGAGAAACGTGTGCTCCACCCACGGCTAAAACGGGACCTTTGTTCAGTCAGGCCTCGGTAGGTAACTGATTAACGTCCTATTTTTCTGTGCGTGTGTGTGTTTATTGAAATTTTGCCACCTTGACACAGCACTGAAAGGGCAGCTGCACAATAGACTCTAAATTTAGAGGTTAAATGA
>JAUMHP010000068.1:2746444-2761587 GCA_032361065.1 Enteromius trimaculatus
CGAGGGGTTATGCATACGGTTTGAGATAAAAATAAAATCGAGCTAAAATCCTGCAACATCGCATAGAGCACCTTTAATTATAAACATAGGATTTCACCAATTTCAGCTGAATTTGTAAGTAATTAAATTTTGATCAACCTAGTCTCTTCTGTTCGACTAACTAAAAAAGGTTTTGTTGGTAATTTGAATTTTGTTGGTTTAATACTACTTTAAAGGTGGAAAAATATCTGACATGATTTAACTTGAATTTATATTTTACATCTCATAAAGCTGATCTTTGTGTCAGTCTTTGTTCCCGGAAGTAGATTATTCACTGTTACCTTTTCCTTGAACAAGTAAATAATTGTTTGTGCGGGGTTTATTGTCCAAAGCGGTAAAATTTTTCGTTACAGATTATTTACAGCAGTTCAAAAAAAAATTGTATATGTTGAGTATGTTGTAATTCCCGTTAGCTTGAGGTAAAATGCTATAGTTAATCTTATTGTAGGTATTAGCACTTGCACAGGATGTGGTGTCTAGGTTTATTTATAAACTGAGAGCACACAGTTAATACTATACAATACAATACTATATAACTATAAACCTTTACACGATAAAAAGATACAGTTTTTACTTGACGTTACCCTGCTGAGGTTTCGCCATCCGTAACACCAACATGTTTTCTTTTGAAGTGTCCGTGCATGACTGTGGTACTGCCATGAAAGCTCGGTGTGGCGTAGTGTGCAGGTTACCGTCTTCTTAGAGGCGTTTCGGACTTGGGGCACGCTTTTTCCTGCAGACGCTTTCTGTAACCCTTCATTGCGCGAGCGGCTGTGTATCTGTGTGTATTTGTGCATCTTGTGGATGCGCTCCTCTGTTACGTGAGCAGCCCAACTAATCAATAACGTAATTCATTGACAACACATTTCATTATCGATAATTATCGATTTTATCGATTAGTTGTTGCAGCCCTAGATTGCATGCATTGCATGGAGCTTTTCCCTCATCATTGTAAAAGTTTGTAGTTTAACCCTGAAGAGGATATCACAGGTTCATAGTGCATCTTTTTAAAGGTCCATATTGTACATCTTTTTGAAGTTTTGAGAGTATTGTAGGTGTTGATGTCCTTAAGAATATATATTTGCAGTATAAGTAACAAAAACCATCTCAATATGTTATTACAGCTCCTCTCTCAGGAGCTCTGACAAAAAAGGTAGATTTTGACCTGTATAATTACTATCCATGAGTAGGGTTGGGTACCGTTCACATTTTTATCGGTACCCAACAGTACCTTTTTTCAGTACTTCAGTACTTTTCAGTTTTTAATATTCACATTCACAGGTTCGAATGAATGATTTGAATTAAGTGACAGACTTTCTTTTATTCATCCCAAAAATGCAGAATTCCATGGCATTCCGCACTATAGAGTAAATTTCGTTCTCGAGTTTTTGCAGAAACCATATGACCCTAGAAATGTAATGTCATGTCACAAAGTCTCTCTTTTTGTCTCTGTGTAACATATGTGATCAGATGCGTTCTCAGGTATTTTCTCGGGTAGCAATTGATTTAATGTGAATCGATACTCCGTAGTACCGATGCAATTTAGTCTGTACACTTAAAAGGACCGAGTTCGGTACCCAACCTTATTCGTGAGCCTCTCTTCTGATTGCCCTGTTTGGTGAGTGACGCACGAGCAGGCCAATCAAATGTAAAAACATCATTAGTGATGCTACATAATCGACGTAATACAGCCTTTAATTAGAAATATGATCACATACCCGATGCCACTGCCAAACAAAAAAAATGATGACAGCTGTGGTTAAATGTGATAAAATGAGTGGACTGGACCGAAAAAATCATCAAAAATGCTTGTGTTTGCACACTTATCAGAAAAGGTTCAATAAAGTATTGTATTTGGTTGGTATGGGCGGGTCTAAAGTCTAATGTCATTTATGAACTAATATCTGTGTGCAAAACAACAAACTGACGATCTATATATAATGTTGTGTAATTGTATGTGCATTGTTGTGATTAGCTGGACTAGTGACTAGTTGTAGCTGGAATAATAACGTAGCTGTAAAAATAGTTGCCTACTGAAACGTACAGTATACATCATCATCACCATGACTAGATAGACACGGTGAGTTTGTGAGATGTGATTCAGCTCATAGTAATAATCCTGTCAGATTCCATCCTTGGAGTGAGTGTACAGGTCGGCCGATCTAGTTTCTTCTGTTAAAGTTATTCTTTTCGACATGTTTCCGTGTTGTTGTTGCTCAGTAATGTCATGGACGGAGGCGGGGTTCGGGTGATGACTGAAGGCAGTGACTGGGAAGATCAGACGTCACATATTTACAGCTTGTGAAAAATCACAGCTGCTTTATGCAGGCTGTGTGCAGTTTACTGTGGATTGACTGTTTTGAAACTTATCTGAGCTCACTTAACGTGAAAAAGATTGCAGGTTTCAGATTTGACAATATATGGGACCTTTTAAAGTGAAAGTAGCCTTTTCTCCTGGCCTAAATAAAGCACACTGGTTCACTAAAATTGACTTATTGGCTTCGGTATCAGCTTCTGCAGTAAAATGTAAACTCGGGATGCCTTGAAAGTGGACACTAAAGTTTTTTTTTTTTTTTTTTTTTACAAAATGTGTTTAGGTGGCTTATGTTTTTAGTGACTTTTGCAGACAAACTCTTCATTTAGCTAGTAACCACAGTGTAGCTTCTGTCTAGCTTGTGATATGCTGTATAAACCATTAACAACTTTTAAAATGTATCGTTAGCTCTTTTTTTGTTTCATTTAGTGACTAGTATTATTATATAGACTGTAGCTTAAATAATTATGCTATGCCATAGTTAGTGATTAGTCACCTTGTCTTGATTAGTCTTGACTTCTTGGCAACAGTGTATATATATTTGTATGCATGTTTTCTGTTCTTTTGACTTTGGTCATGCTTTTCTGTTTGAATGATAAAAGGAGGGATGTGTATAATGACTAAAGATATGCATGCACATTATTATTTTATACAATAAAATAATAAATAATGTGTTGTCGAAGCGGTATTTTTAGCAGAGACTGCTTCGTAGAATCAGATTGGGAAATTTGAATGTGGTTTGTCATTTGCCTATGAGAGTGCGAGAAAGAGCCTATGGTTCATGTATTTTTGTGACCTCTGTTGAACCCACCACTGGGTGCGTGGGGATGTGTGTGCGCACCCACCAAGCTTTTTTAGTACAGAGGTCTTTTGTTCCTCTCTGGTATAGAAACTAATACAAGTGTATTCTCTCTCTCAAAGAAGCAATTCATTTTCACAACATGACAACATGGGGAGGTTTTATATTGCTTTACTGTCACACTGCGTCTGAAATGGAGGAAGTGTCACATAACTGATATTTCTGCTGGATTTCCTTCTCTTGACATGGTGAAATAACAGTCATTTACAGGAGTGAAACTTACGTGAAAGTTATATCTGAATTGTGGTTCTAAATCATTAATGGCTTAATGGTGCTGTCTGAAAGCATGTATGTTATACAGGCTGAAACCTCTATTTTTCTCTGGATAATAATGGATTTAGTGCTGGAAAATCTTTTGTTTCTTGTAGATCCCCCCCTTTTATTAGAGGCCAGAGCACAGAATGTTTGCATTTGGTATCATATTCTTATCCTGAATTCCTTGGAACATGCTCTACAGATTCAACATTCCCTTTCGTACTTGATTCGATAGTAATAAAGAACACTTTATAACATCACAATTTGTTGAATTGATGCCAGAATGGGAGTCAAACAACTATCTGATTAGTGCCACGGTGGGGGGCTCTAAATCCAGTCTCTTGCTGTGATCTTTTTACAGCTTAATGACTACCCCAGATCCCCCCCCAGAGTTTCTCCCACTTTAAAAGGATAGTTCACTCAAAAATAAAAATCTGATGTTTATCTGCTAGCCCCCAGGGCATTCAAGATATAGGTGATTTTGTTTCTTCAGAAGAACACAAACAAAGATTTTTAACTCAACCCATTGCAGTCTGTCAGTCATATAATGCAAGTCAAAACTATAGGGGTTAAAAAAACAAACACAGACAAAACTAAATTAAACCTTATGGCTTGTGACGATACAATGAGACTTTAAGACATGAAACAATTTGTCTGTGCAAAAAAAAAAAAAACGAACAGTATTTATATCATTTTTTTTGTCATATCCTTCTCTCCTGACTTCTTTCACAACATCCGGCGCATGACACGGTCACATAGATATCTATACATAGATGCCTCATTAGTGGCTGTTTCTATGGGCTATGATACCTACGTATATATCTATGTATAGATGTCTATGTGACCATGTCACACACCAGAAATTTTAATTTTGGGGTAAACCTATCCCTTTAACTATCCTTTTCTTTCTTTCTTTCTTTCTTTCTTTCTTTCTTTCTTTCTTTCTTTCTTTGCAGCATTGTGTATGTGGTGCCTTCACTATACTTTATTTTCACTAAAATTAACACAAATGTTACAAAGTGGAATTAAATCAATTTGATACAGTAAATGTTGCCTGTGCGGTTTGTAGCATACCTGTGTTGTTGAGAGCTATATAGGACAACATTTCTCTTAAATATATTACGCAAAACATTTAACAAAAAGCAGGATTTTTTTAGGATAAAATTCTTTAGGATAATTCTTGTTTTCATGTTGCTTTGGTTCTTTAAAAGCATGGGATTAGAACAGATAGGATCGTTCTTTAAAATAAAAAACACTGAACACATTTCTACAAAATCTCCAAATGTTGTCTCTACAAATTCATCTGACGTCTCTTTAGTAAAGAAGTCAGAGGATACAGGATTATGGGCTTTTCATTCCATCCAAATAAGTTTATTAAGCGGATGAGTGACCATAGTTATGGCATTACTCTCCGGAAACTGGCTGGATTTAGCTCTGCACTCGTCTCTGATGAGTCAAGGCATTTTGAACGTGTTTGCTGTACATTTGGTCCCCTCAGTCTTTGTTGTGCTTATACTGTGCTTTATTTGGCTTCATGTGCACATTCATCAGTGTTTTTAAGATATGTGTGGGGACTGAGGGTGGGGCTGGAAGGTTAACTCAGTCACTGCTGCAGTATTTTTTTTAGCATTTGCGTGTGGCTGGGTCATAAGGTCTTCCATTAGTCATGGTATTTTTGAGAGAGAAAGAGAGAGGACACAAGCATTCTGGTGTGCCTGAGTATAATGGGGAGAGAACTTCCTGTTTTGTTTGTGTCAAAAGATTTGTTTAGTGCTTGGGATTAATATTATGCTTGGGAAGTTTATACTTCATTCAGTGTCTGTGTCTCTTAGATTAAGATTATGCTGTGTACATGCAGTGACACTAAGGAGGAAGTGGCCTCTTAAATTGTACATTTCTCTTTTTCATTCAATGAAAGGAACTTAGAGATAAATGGTTATATCCTCCTGACTACCAGCAAAAAAGATTTGTGAATTTAAGTATTTTTTTTAAAGTATTAATATGTCATTATATTTTTAGAGCATAAGGAAAAAATGGAAAATAACATATATTTTTATTATTTATATTTATATATTTTTATTATTAAATTAAATTTTATTCTATGTCATCTGTAGAGGAAACAAGGACTCAATATTTCTAAAAAATTAAATATGAATAGACCAAATAACAAAATTATTGAGTTTTGTATTATGCAATATGTGTGTAAACAAAAACCAATTAAACACAGTGCGAGGCGAGTAGTATGTCCAAATTCATAGCATTTGAAATTCAGTAGGCGAGAAGTACCTGGATGACCTACTGCTTCCGGCCGAATTCTATAGTAGGCGTAGCCTGAACACTTTCCTATCCCATGAGGCTCCGGGTGAGGATGCGTCATATAAAAAAAAAAGGCTTGCGGATCATTTTAAGTGTAAGCACCTCAGGAAGAAAACGTTGTTTATTGTGATTAAATTACACTTGTTTAACTAGTAAATAAACGGATGATTTAGTGAAAGTTTACATTGTCACGCTGTTGTGACGACGCATGACACGTGACAACATCAATATGGCGGATGTAGTACGTCCGAGTTCCATTCATATGATATAGAAATACTGTTTTAACGGTTGTAGTATACGATTTCGGATGCAGCAAAGGACACCCAAACAAAACCTGTGTTATTCCAGGTGATTTACAAGATGGATTAAAATGCTGATAAAGTCAAGAAAAGATGAGACATAAACATATGAGCGCATAATCGAAAGGTTAAAAATAAATAACATGTTTATTCTGTGGCACCATATATTTGTTTTATTTTTTATTTTTTTATTAATTTTTTTTTTTGTCTGGAACCCTGCAGCCTGTATATCTCTTCTGTGAAAAAGACAGAACATTGAGAGGGCACAAAGTTTCAAATCAGTTACAACCAACTGTCCACAGGAAGACATAAAGCACACATAGCTACTGAAAAGTGGATTTGCGATCAGTGCACACCAGGGCAGATCCAGACAAAGGTGCACTTCCTCCTTCACTGCTAAAAATACTCCTTTTTAAGAGACTCGACTATACAGGAGAATATCCTTTATTTTCAACAGAGCCGCGCAGTTTAAAATCCTGAACAGAAATGATTTTGTAATTGACCGCGCCTTCATGGTTGCCTAGTAACAGCAGACGCTACAGAAGCACGAGCGCCCAAGCGCTTTGAAATTGGTGGGAGAAGCGACGCGCCTCGCGTTTTCCACTCGTTTTAGACGCTTCATGTGAAAGTACCCTTAAGAGAGTAAGTTACATTTAATGCAAAAGTATCGTTAATAGTCCTACAAACATTATTTTTGCTGTATAAGTGTGTTAGGGCAGAACGATGCAGCTCGGGTTAAACAGCTGGATGCTGGGTTGAAATACAGCTGGAATTAGTCGTGGCTTCAACTGGAGGGCAAGGTCTCAGTAAAAGGCGAGAGGTGTCCTTTTATTTAAGGGATGTGCATATGTCTTTAGACAAATGTCAATACAGTATTTTTACAGAACCTGTGCTTGGCTTATTATTCCATTTAACTTATTTGGCTACTGTAAAAATGGCAAAGGGAATGTTTTTTTCTGGCATGCTCTGTCTGCAATAGCAAATAACATCTGTAGTTGATGGTATGTTTTTCGATAATGGTAGAAAATACTTATTATGTTGATTTCTTTGCCCCCCCCCCAAAAAAACAAAAACCTTGGCTGTCAATCATGATGGAACAATAAACAAGTTAAGTTACAGTAATATTTATCCTGTGGGAGTCCCCCCACATCCCGGCCACATCAGAGGCCACATCACCCCTCGAGCACCCTTCTCACCTTTTTCACCCCTGACCCATTTTCATGCCTGAAGCCTGTACAAAGCACATTCAAGGCATTTCAGAGATAACAAATGTTTGGAAAGAGTGCCAAAACTGTATTTATAGTTTGAATTTCATTATGAATTTGGATATTTTGTTTATTAAAAAGTAGCAAAGTTTTTGCAATTACTGGATGGCAAGTGCACTTCAAATAATACGAAGTTCATAACCGAACACAGCATAAGCCAAGATTAAACGAGAATTGTTGATAATTAATGATATTGCTAGTATCCACACACACAGCATTACCTGTTGAAGTATGGAGCTTGTTTTATGACAAAACTATTTGAATTTGAATTATGTACAATTAATTATTAACAAGAGTTATTTAACAAAACTGAATATGAATTTGAATTTTTTGATGAGGAAACATTTTTAAAACTTTTTTTCCATTAAAACGTTGATGCGCATGGTTTTAGTTTAATGTGTGAGTTTAACAAAAGATGTGATCGCCAAACAATCAAGGAAAAAAGTCATTATGTTTCATAACTTGTAAATATATATCGCCAATGGCGACCTCAGCAAAATCTTAACCCTGGGCTGTGCTTATTGTTTAGATCCAGATTTAATTTGCCTTTGGGTTTTTTTGTTTGCTCCAGTGTTTCATGTGTAGTAAAATAAATATCTCTCTGTCAGCTCATAATTGTTTTTATTCTAATAGACTGTTGTAATGCATTAAAATTCGGAGTGTTGTTTGTGGTCTTTGTGGAAATTCATAACGTCAAATTTCTAAAATTTGAAAAACGTTTTCTAAAATTCAAACTCAGAAATTCTGATCTTAAAAAAACTAGTTCAGAGTTGATTTGTTTTGTGGTGTTGTTTGTGGTCTGTGGCACTTCAGAGAGGATATTTCTGTGGATTCAGTTCAGATGTAATTGAAGGTGTTTATAATAATAGGGTGTCTTCACACCTACAATTTAAGCACATCCAGAATTTAAAAGCCCTTTTTTAATAGCTTGAGTAACGAGAATAATAGTAATTAGAAAATAATCAATATTTTATAATAATAAAACGGTGCAAATACGATTGAATATGACAAGTCTAAAAGTCTCTTGTTTTTATCAAGTAACACTTTCCAACAGCAACAGCCGCAGGTAAAGTTACAGTGGATGCTTGCCTCCCTTCGGTCCATAGACTTTCTAAAGAGACCCCAAAGTGTGCAGAGACTTTTCTGAAGGCTCACTGAGATGAATGGGAGAAAGTCACCTGAGAGGAGGCAATGCCTCCTTTGCACTATAATGTGACTCCACCCATCAGTGTGTGACAACAAACCATTACAAGAGCATTGTCTAACAGCTCCAGTATTGCAAATGGTTAAGTACATGTTGAACTTTTCTGTTTTTACTTTTTCAAATCAGATATCACCTCAGAAAGGGCATGTATTTCCAATAATAATGAAGGAAATAATCTAAAAGTTAAAGTATCAGGTAGGTTTAGGGTAGGTGTAAGGTGACATCCATTTAATCATTTGGATTTAAATTATAATTTACGCTACTGCAAAATGTTTTAGAATGTACTAAAATACAGAGGCACTGTTTGCAATAATTAAAAAACAGAATCTACAGCTATTTCCGCTTGTGAACTTGAATTTTACAAAACTGCCTTCTCACATTAAAACACCACCACACTGGTACATACAGTATACTGTATAATTATTTAGGTAACTTCCGTTTCACCATATGATGTATTCTGTCTCTCAAATAACTTTATTTATTCATTTTTTTAGGCTTTATAGCAGTGGAAAGTTTCCATGGATGTTACATGGATGTAGGTTATTTGTGGAACCAAAGATTCCAATTAAGAACTTTTTTTAAAGAATGTTAATACTTATTTGAACAAACCCTATAATCTTAACTACTGAACTTTAGTTCATATCTCATTGAGACCATATATCAGGGGTTTCCAGACTTCCATTCCAGGACCCACTCAAACAGGTATAGTGTACTTCAAGAGCCACCAAAATACAGAAAGAATGGAGAGAGGAGAAAACACACACACAAGGTATTTTCACGTAAATTTGCAAAACACACGAAATATCTAATCCTTCTGTTGTTGACATTCTCGTGTTTGATCACTGTTTTCGAACGGAGGAAAGCTTTCTGATTACCTGATCACAGTCGATCAGAACACTATAGTTCGCAAAGTGTTCTCTCAAGATCCAACATAGAGAGTAAAACCTCAGCACACAGAAGCTCTTAACAAATGGTGCCGTTAGAAGAGAGAGGTCAGAGGCCTGAGAACCTGCTTTTGAGCTGTGGTGGACGAGGAGGTTGGGCTTCCTAAAGCACTTCGCGGCATAGTTATTTGAACCTCTTGATATGAGCTATAATGGATGTGGCGCACTGTGGCCTGTCTAAAAGCAGACAAAGTGCACTTACAGCTGCATTGACACAGCAATTAACTCTTTCCTGTATGTGTATATCTAAATAAACAATAGTTTGCTTGTGTGTGTGACAATCTGTGTTCACGAAGTGAAAAACCACATCCTGTCCCCTGATGTGGATATGTCTTTGTCTAACTTGCCATTTCTTGTCTGCGTGTGGAAGTGTGCCGTCGAAGCACATCCCCCACTGTCCTCAAAGGTTGACATTGTGTGACAGCGAGTCTCTGCACATGTCTGGTCTCTGTTTGATGGTGTCATGATTATGATGTATTGAGTTTGTTAGTAAGGTGAGCGCAGAGAGATAATAAGCATCATGTGTTTCAATGACTCATTGTTGCTCACTTCAGGGAAAATACTGACTCTGGAAGGAAGCCCAAGTTGTTTAGAAAAGGGATGTGTGCACTGCTTTATGTACACACAAAAGTAATATTTTCTATTGAAGCTGTAGCATCGTGTAGTGCATTCATTCACCCTTATGCTCTCATAATAACCCATATGAATGCTTCTCTAGTGCACTTGTTCGTCATAATAATTTGTACCAAAGCAAATCACTTAAGCTTCCCAACAGATATCCCTAAAGATTTATTGACTTGCTGTTACACTTTGTTGATTAAGTTCATTTACATTTTTGAGCTGTATACATATATTTAATATATATTTGTGTTCAGGTTCCCATGGTTTGGCTTCAGCGTGCTGTCTGCCATGCCTCCCGCCAAGACAGATCAGCTGGACTTATGGGCGGAGTCAGAGCTGGATGGAGATGACCAGGTGATGGTCGACTTCCTGTTGCCCACAGGAATATACATCCAGATGGAGGTTCCTCGCGAGAGCACCATCCAACACATCAAACTGGTACGAGTGTTCGTGTGCAAAGCAGATCCTCTGTTCTTTGTTCATTTGTGCTTCGAATAAAATGTGAGCTACTGGTGGAGTTTCATCACAGAGTTTCAGTTTGTTATTCACTCTCAGCATGTTGCTTTTGTGTTTATCTAGCTGTTATGGAAGGAGGCACAGACGTACCCTCTCTTCTCATTGCTGGGGGAGATGGAGGGTCACATGTTCGAGTGTGTGAACCAGGCAGCTGTGCACGAAGAGCTAGAGGATGAAACCAGACGGCTATGCGATGTGCGACCGTTCCTGCCTGTCCTCAAACTGATCACACGCAACTGTGGACGTGCAGAACGCATTCTAGACTCTAAAATCGGAGTTCTCATTGGGAAAGGTAACACATATGTACATAATCGCACGTATAATGAGAGCTGTACTTTTCAACTTATAATCAACAGACTACATGAGACTATTTAGGATCTTTCAATGACCCTTTCTGCAACTTAAAGAAAAAACGCTACCGATTTCACATGTTCCACTATGTTCTTTACTCAACTTAGATGATTAGATGCATATCTCCCCCGTCTCAGTGCGTGCGCTTAATACATCTATCGTGATACCATTATGTTTGTGTTTAGCTTAGCGCCATTCATTCCTTAGGATCCAAACAGGGATGATTTTTAGAAACCACCAAACACTTCCACGTTTTCCCTATTTAAAGACGGTTACATAACTAGTTACCCGAGTAAGTATGGTGACACAAAATAAAACGTGGCAATTTTTTAGCGGATAAAAAGAAAACCATAATGTATGGCGAAAGAGCACTTCGGAGCACTTTGACCTTGGCGTGGTAATATCATCACTCTTGAAAACTCCCCCCTCTCCCACTCACTTCCATCAATACAAGCAAGGAGTGAAGATATTACTGCACCATGGCCGAATGTTTTGTCTGTTTTTTTGTCACCATACGTACTCCTGTAACTAGTCATGTAACCATTTTTAAATAGGGAAAATGTGGAAGTTTTTGGGGGTTTCTAAATGCATAACATAGTTGGGCTGCGAGCTGGTGCGATTAAGAGGTTAAACTTAAGGTTTAACTTAACAGAAGAAGATGGTAGTATATTGAAAACGGTGGCGTTTTCCTTTAAAGTTATTACCCCAGTGGGTGATGACAAGTGACTGTATTTTTGTGTATAGTGAGAATTTTCTCATCTTTCTTAGTTTGCAAAGCAAAAGTAGACAAAGCAACAAGAAATATTATATCTACAATGCACATTACTTGGTATTAACTTTTTTTTTTTACTGCTTTAGTGTTTTACACATTTATGAAGCTTCTAATGTGCCTGTTTATGTAATCTATGACACTCTTTTGGTACCAGCAATTATCAGTAAGTGTGTGAGTCAGCAGAGGCTAGTTTGAGAGTGTTGCTGATTGTTTGTTGTATGTGTATGTAAGGATGAATCGTCATGGGGCTATGATGAATTGTCAGGCTCAGCCCACAAGGCTAATGCACTCACATACTCCACTGGCTGACTTTAAAACATGCGAACGCACATAATATGGGCTGCCTCTCTCAGTGGAGAGGATCAAATGAATTTTTAATGCTCTTTAAATGTCATCATGTGTGTTATCAGGAAGCCATTTGTAACCTTTCCCCAGAGCTCTGTTTCATAAACAAAACACCCTGATGTCATTCACCAGAAACAGATGCTCATTAAAAGAATAGGTTAGTCAAAACTGAAAATTGGCATCAGTTACTCATATTAGATTTGCAGATCCATTGTATTTTATTTTTCTGTGAAATGCAAAGGGCCAAATCTTTTTTTCTTCCATGAAATTTCAAATGCACAAAGTTTTGGTCAATTTACACAACTAAGTTTGTTGCAGAAGTTTACGTTTTACATTTTATTTTTTAGCAGATGTTGTTGATAATGAGTGAAGTCACAGAACTTTGTCACATGGCACAGGTCTTCATGAGTTGGATGCCCTGCAAGACCAGCAAGTTAAAGACTTTCGTTCCAAAATGAAGCGAATCAGTGAAGAGAAGATGCAGCGTATGCAGCTGATGTCGTGGGTGGAGTGGCTTCGGAGCTGTTATTCTATGCAGCTGGAGACCGGGTCATTGGAGAATTTGATTGACAAGAGTGAGGGCGTAATCAAAATTACCATGCACTACGACCAGTCACAGGTGTGTAGTGTTATTTAAGTAAATAGTTTGCTGCAGATGTCCTTACGGTAAGATTTAATTATCATTCTTATCCTCTCATTTCTTTCTTGTCTGTAGGACACAGCCAGCCTGAAAGTGGCATTGCATTGTACAGGATCTGAACTAATGGACCAGGCTCTTAAGAAATGGCAGACCACTCACGGCCCAGAGGAAGAAATTGGTGCCCGTAGCGATTATGTGCTGCGTGTCAGTGGCAGACTTGAGTTCCTGTTTGAAGATCACCCTCTTAATCGCTGCAAAGTAAGATACGTTGCCAGAAATAGCCTTGAAATATCTAACTATATTATCCAAGGTTCACTATTGTTAATATGGCAAAATACAGCATATCACACACTGTTTTTAAAGCAATGGGAAGCTTGAAATAACTAGCTTTGCTGTACCTATAGGTAATACGTTTACCATCATTTACTTATCATCAGATTATTTTTTTGCGTTCGTAAGACCAGTAACTTGTTAATTTTAGCAGTATTTTATATGGCTTATGTGTTTTCTGAGGCTATAATATTGAATTAGTTTCTTAATCACTGAAAATATAGTCTTTTGTTTTTTGCTTTGTGCATGTGTTCACATTTAATATTCATTTTGCATCATAATACTGGAGTCAGCTTTAGTGTAGCATCAACATGTTATCAAGCCTATACAGTAACACCTGCGTTGTTTTTGTTTTGTTTGGTTTTTTTAAACAATGAAAAGAATTCCGCTAGTGAAATGTGTCGAACTGGTAAGTCATGTTCAGACATCAAACAAAAGAGAGTGTGCTTTACTAAATGTTGTGTACACAATAGTTGAGTTTCATCATGAGCTTAAAACCAGTCAGGTGTGTGATCACCAGGAGCAGTTCATTAAGGACGTTGGGTCATTAGTGCAATGTTATATGCGGACACATAACCACACAGTTGTGCACACACACAGATGTCAGAAATCATACATTGCATGTTACAAGTTACTAAAAGTTAACCAGAATATAAGTGTGCTACTGTGTTGTTTTTTTATTTACGCATGAACCGTGGTGCCATCATAGGCAAAATTATGACTTATTTTCTGTTTGAGAACTTTTCTATTAATGTTTTTGTGTTTTTATGTGTGTAGTACATTAGGGATTGTTTGTTGGCCAATGAGAGCCCTCATCTGACACTAGTTCACTGTGACGTTGTGAAGGCAATGTTTGAGAAGGAAATCAGCACAATTGGATCAGTGCTTGCGCGGAAAACTTCCAACCCTCCTCTACCGCTGCCCCCAAAGAGGAGAGCGCCAACGGTAAGGACACTTCCTGTGTTTTCTGCACTTCAGCTAATCAAAGGTGTTCTCAGTGATGCAGCACCAAACAGCAATGCAAAAGGGATTCTTTTTTTAAACAGGTTTCCCAAATACTCATCATCCGTTCAGATAAACAGGCTGTCCCAGCCCAAACTCTAGGCATTGGTTGAGACAGAAGTTGAAAAAAATCAACAGCTCAAATTAAGCATAGCTTTTAAAGTGCCATAGGTTAAAGGTTATTACACTTTTTAGTCCGTTATGAAAACTAAACATGGTTCTACTGTAGTTAGGTGAGTTAAACCATGGCAACCACATATAAACCATGGGTTTGCCATATTAACCAGATTAACCATAGTATTTGTAGTAAAACTGTTTAAACAAACTGTAATCAAAACAAAAAAGACTTCATTTTTACTATCATACTTGTTCATTTTTTAAAGGGGTCATACAAAGGCAATTTTTCATAAGCTAATATGATTCCTTAGCATCTTAATGGAAAGTTTGTAATATAGATTGCTTTAAAATTTCTCAAAGATGGTATAAAAAACGCAAATTTTCCCCTGTCAAAAACAGCTCTTTTGAAACCACGCTGTTCTGTGTACTTCCCCTTTAAATCTTCACAAGCTCTGCTGACCCCGCCCCTCTTTTCCGAGGCGCTCACTGCTTCTGTAGGTGAGGCTGGATCATGAATGATTCGAGCGAACATAAACACATTTCGGTTGACCAACAGAAACAAACATAACGTTAATCCTCTGCGTCTTCAGTCACTCAGATGTCGGGGGTAATTGACTACTTCTATGTTCATTAATACATTCAACGACAAAACACCTCAATCTATTAGGAGTCTTGCTTGTCTCTGCGTCTCGGTCTGATGACGGCTTACTCAGGGCGGGTCTGAGCTAAGACACCAGTTCAGTCTGTGTGACACGCTGCTGTCAATCAAGTATTGTGGGAGTGGCCTCTGTCTGTGTACATCACACCGACATGCATTTGAGAATAGCTTGATTTCAGAAGGGGCAACTTATTTTTCTTTTAATTTCATAAAAATGTGGATCTTTATCATTGTACGGTGGTTGTGTACACACACTCCCAACACACATTTCAGTCCAAACAGCTTGAAAAAGTGCA
>JAUMHP010000068.1:2771918-2782987 GCA_032361065.1 Enteromius trimaculatus
AAAAAAAGTTCTGTTATGAATTACTCACCCTCATATCATTCTAAACTCATAAGACCTTCGTTCATCTTCAGAACACAAATGAAGATGTTTTTGATGAGATCAGAGAGCCATCCGACCCTTCATAGACAGCAGCACAACTGAAATGATGCGCAAAGAAAGCAAAATAACATCACTTACTCTGCCATTCTTCTTCCCTGACTTACATCTTCTGCCATTTTAGAGAGCATCAGAACGCAACACATACGAAAGGTTTAACGTATTTAGCATAATCAGCCTTGTTTACATCCAGGGGAAAGTACATGAACATAATCTGCGACTGTTTACGCCTAGAGGAAAGCATACGCATGGGTTGTGATCATCTGTAAAAGGGCAGAAGATGTAAGTCATAGGAAAACAACGGTTGACTAAATAGTTATTTTTGTATTCTCGTAGCGTTGCAAAAGTGAAGTTGATCCACTGATGTCACGTGGACTGTTTAACTGTTGTTTTTACTACATTTCTGGATCTGGGATCCTTTCAGTTGTGCTGCTGTCTATGGAGGGCCAGATGGCTCTCTGATATCATCAGAAATATCTTAATTTGTGTTCTGAAGATGAATGAAGGTCTTGAAAGAGCATGAGGGTGACTTATTAATGACAGAATTAAAATTTTGGGGAACCAATCCCTTAATGCACAATTTGTACATGATTATACTTTTTCATAATTTCTAATGATACAGGATGCTAATTTAACAGTGCTTTGCATATGTCTGTAGTTTTAGGCGATACTGTGAGGAGGCGTATCTGATTCTAAGAAAGAATGGAAATCTGTTCATCACACTCTTTGCTCTGATGCTCACGGCAGGCCTGCCAGAGCTTACTTCTGTCAAAGATATCCAGTATTTAAAGGTAAAGACGTGTCCGATGCAACATGAACATGAGAACTGTAACTTTGTTCATTCTCAGATCAAGTGAACCCATGTGATGTTTCCTCTTTCAGCTTATTCCGTTCCGTGAAATGGTAAATAAAAAGAAATGACTGAAAAAGCACTATAAAAATAATCTAAACCATTATTTACAGGTCATATCATTGATTTGTATGAGGAACAGGAATTTAACCGGTTCACTGGAAATCTTTCCTTAGCAAACCACAACCACAGAGGTTGAGTAAATGATCAGCAAATCAAAGTCAAAGTCAGCTTTATTTGTCAATTCTGTCACATGTACAGGACATACAGAGAACTGAAGTTGTGTTGCTCTCTGACCCTTGCTGGATAAGTTAAAAATGCAAGTAAAATGTAAATAAATACAATTATACATATAACATAAAAGCTATACAATATGCAAGTAAGGGCACATGGCAGAGAGTGCAAACCAGGTAAAACAGTGCAAATGTAGACGAATATTTAATATGCAAAAAAGAGAATAGCCTATACTGTACACAAACTGTGTATTGATGGTCACCTTTACAGAAAGATGGTACTTTTTGGTTATTTTCAATATTGACTAAAAATTATGTTTGTATATTATAAAAAAAACACTTACAGTAATTACCAACAAATCACTACTTATAATTTTCAGGTATAACATATTTGCAGCATCACTGGGTAAAGAGCGATACTATTTAATATGGTTTATGATTACTTTTACTTGCAAATCAGAGTTACAGTACAAATCAAAGAAACAATTAAAGGCTGGACCATACAACAAAGACCACTTTTAAAACCCATCAAAAACATGAATAATTCAGTAAAACTCTACACTTTTTCATCTTCACCGATCAGACATTCTGAAAACTGCTCAACATTCAATATAACTACTAACACAAACATGCAACTGGTCCAGTATTAAATCTTAGAATGCATACGTATTACACAACACAAGATATTTATTTCATTATTATTTTACTATTACTATTTTTTTATTTTCCACCAATTTCCATCTCTTCTCATTTTTTTTCTCTCTTCCACCTTTTAAAGACTTTATTATAATCATATATCTATGTATAGACTTACATCTATACAATAGTTGCATACTCCAGCTGTATATTTATGTCTTCCAGGACTCTCTGGCGTTAGGTAAAACTGATGAGGAGGCCCTCAAACAGTTCCGGCAGAAGTTTGATGAAGCTCTGCGAGAGAGTTGGACCACCAAAGTCAACTGGATGGCCCACATTGTGGCTCACCCTTCATAAACCGAGGGAAACGAAACATCAGGCTCCAAACTGAAGTCAGGGTTTACCATAAAGCACTGTAAAGTGCAGCAAAACTGTGACAGCTTATAACTTATTTATGATCTTATGAAATTGGTGGCCAGATCGCATGGATCTAAGGTCTGGAGTCTGCAGGAATAAACAAAAAACTTCTACGGTTTCTTTATTCTGTTGAATATCAACTGCCTCTGACCACAGGTGGACCGCAGAAAACTCTGACTTGACATTAGATATAATTGCCTTATTCAAGGTAACAAAAGAGGAAGTTTCAGCTTTTTCGTCCTCCACGGAAAAGTCAAACAGTAAGTAACTCCAGCACATCCTTCTAGAGAAAAACGGGAGTCCCTGAAACACGGCACAACGCAAGTTCCAGAAAGGAGATGTTAACCATGTTAATATGTTGGGACTCATAGACTTTTGAAAACGGACAAATCAAAGCACAAGCTCAGAGAAAGTGCATCTTATCAAACCAAAAGCTCACAAACGTGTGCCTCACTGCACAAGAAACTTTTTAACTGTATGTGCCAGACTACTTTATTATGAGGAATAGTCTTCAAAACACTGGAATCATGTTGTAGGTATAAATATTTGATGAGCATATTTTAAATGTTGTAATAGTAAAGCACTGTTCCTATATACCACAGTACTACTTTATATATAGCAGAGATGGCTGTAATTTAAAATTTTGGGATGGCTTTTAACAGATATTCAACGAGGATCACTTTGAACAAACGCTGTGTAGATGAAGGACCTTCCTTTCCTCTGTGTGGAGAAAAGCTCATGTAGTTTGTTCTTTGGTGCTAGCCGTAAAGAAAATCCTGCATCTATATGTAAGCACAGCATTGTAGCCAAACCTGTGGTTTAGACGGTGAAAATGGTTTTTTTTTTAGTGCCTGTTATTTTAAGAGTAATTCACAAATTTAGAAGGGCTAACTATATGCCTGCATATCAAAACTCACAATTTCAACCACCTGTTTACTCCGAATATCTGTACGAAAGACTCAGAGGACCAAAAAGGGGAGGTCTAACTGTCACGACAGCTACTGTCTGCTGACAGCTCAAGCAGTAGTAATTACTTATTAATACCTATATTGTAGAGCACAGAGACATTTTTTTTTACTACACATAACATGCTGTCTCTAGCGCTGCTGTGTGACTAGGGATGTATTGATGCACTGAGCATGTTATTTTTACACTGAAAATCTATGCGTGTGAATGGGAAGAAAGTTTGTACTGTGATAGAAGATTATTGTGAGCAATGATAAGATTCTAGGACCAACAGAGAATTCTGCATTAATTTCCTGTGCTGTTATGGTATATGAGAGAGTAAGATTTGTGCCTATAAAAATCAATTTAATTTTACAGTAGAACAGGTTATACTCAAATGTCTATTGGCCCTACTCCTTATGCTATATTAGAAGATGTCTCAATGCCTTGGTGCAATATGCAAATGTAAAAGTGTAACTGTAAACCTATTTTGAGTGTGTGTGTATGTGTGTGAGTGCTCATGCTGCTGTATGTTACACTGATGACTTTTAATACAGGCTTTGCTCTGTCTTGCCCATTTTATAGAAATACTATTAAAGTTACTTTCATTGAAGTCTCCTGTACAATTACAATTTGATTTAGGAAAAATAATAAATTATTGACAGAAGTTCAAAACCCTTTTAGAGTTTGGTCCAAAATAAAAGACATTTGGATGAAACCACTGCAGTTAAGGATTATTATTTTTTATGCAACCAGTCCTTTTTGAAGCTTTTGAACCCCATCAAAGTCAGCATAAGCGGAAGTATGTGATTTATTTTTTTTTCAGAGAGAGCACTGAATTGTTCAAGGTGCAGACCAACCAATGTCTCTGTGCAACACCCAGTTGAGTTCAACTGAACGCCTCTGATTGGACATTGCATTCCAAAGCACAACATACCTGTGTGTGATTGGTTAAAATGTAAAGGTAAGACAAAAGTATCCAGATAGACTTTTGGGTAGCACTTAAGACATTATAATAAATGCATAATGCATTATAAAAAAAACTAACATAACATCCTATTAATAATCATAAAAACTAGTATAATATATTTATGTATTTGTGATTATAACTTTTAAGTTTTGTGATTATTTATAACACACAAACTGTTCTTAGATGAGTGTTTATGAGATGATACATACTATAGCCTAAAGTTATTTATTATGCATTATGCATGCATTACAATGCCTGAAGAATATCTTTATAATGTATTATAAATAAATAAATACAGGCTTTATAAAAAGTGTTTCCAAAGTTTGTTACCCATTCCTAGTGGGAAAGTTGCCTTGTCTATCATCTGAATGTTTGACAAATGAACATTTGATCTAGTGATGGTCAAATGAAGCCTCATGAAGCTTTTCATCTCAGTGGACAGCACTGATACATCGCAAGAAAGAGGGATCTAACACCTGAGTCAAATGAAGCAAACACTGATCCAGGATGGTGGCATAACTTGAACTAAAAAACCATCAACATCTGATCCTCTGTAACTTCCAAGGACAGCAGTTGTTCAACTCTAATGCACAATCACCATTTAAATAGTCAATTATTTTAGTAACTTTAACTCTTTGAGGACTTGAGACTTGACTTAAGACTCGTGTGTGACCTCAGTAGGAATCACTTGGGATAATCAGCTGCTGGAATAAACATATGGCAGGACTTTTACTTTCTGACCCCTGTCTGTAACATACATAATGCACAGTAATCCACAACGCGTTTCACACAGCAATCCTTGTGTATATATGTGTGAATCAGCGGATGCGAGGCCTGTGCTGTTACAATAGTGAACGTAAGCCTTTGGTTAATCAAAACGTTGTCTAATAAAAAACGCGAATAAACAAACGTAAACAGGACAACTGCAGTGTTAATCCGCTGTTCGGGTGTTATCCCTGTAAAAATAAAGCACGTAACGGGGTGTACTTCAATAACAAGCAATTCTATTTTCTCTTTATATAACGTTACCGTCATTTCGAACTTCATACGGTTACTCAACTTTCCGGGATTATAACATCAGCATGGGAATCCACGTGCGGCGCGTTGACGATTTACATAAACAGACTGGCGGAATCATCCACCAATGAGCGCAGAGTGACGTCAACTAGATAGTGTTTTCCATGGGAACCCTAGTGCTGCAGCCAATGGGAAGTAGAATGGGAGGAGCCAAAATTGTACACAGGACAACTGCAATGTAGATCCGCTGTTCGGGTGTTATCACTGTAAAAAATAAAGCGCGCAACGGCGTGTACTTCAATAACAAGCAATTTTATTTTGTCTTTATATAACGTTACCGTCATTACGAACTTTATACGGCTACTCTACTTTCCGAGATTATAGCATCAGCATGAGATTCCACGTGCGGCGCATTCACGATTTACATAAACAGACTGGCGGAGTCATCCACCAATGAGCGCAGGCTGACGTCACTAGGTAGTGTTTTCCATGGGAACCCTAGTGCTGCAGCCAATAGGAAAGTAGAAGGGGAGGGGCCAGAATTTAGGTCAGGGCGTGAGCAACTGCTTTCCGCTGTAATAGTGACCGGTGGAGTATTGTACAGTATACCAGGATTTATCTGTGATAAAAGTAAGCCGGGACAACGCTATCATCACCAAAGACCTGGGTCGGGAATCAAGCGTAATTTTACTGGTTTGTGACACTAGATTTCTTCAGATTTTCTCTGTTGATTTAAATTTTAAAAAATATGTTGCATAACCCGCCGCGTACTGCGCATGCGCGGAAATTTTCTTAGGTCCTGTTTTGTATAAAATACCTATATTTTTAGAGTTGTAATGGTTGTAATACTTTATAAATGCAATATTGTGTGCGTATTTCCCATATTACAACATTTAGAACAGTTAAGAAGATCGTAAAACGAATTATGTCGGTTGTAGCACGACTTTTTACATAACTGTGTCAGTGTACCGTGCAGTGCATTGCAGGTCAACGTGTGTGATTGTAGAGAGGCGGACTGGGTGGGGGTTTGGGCTCACAATAATACAACTATTAAAATACATAAATCAGTATTTACAAGAGTGGAATGTTTCCTCGGCTGGTATTCAACGCCTTTATAACCAAGTGGACTGATATTAATAATTTTAATGTAAATTAATCCCTCGGTACATGTAAATTACAAGCTCTCTGAAAGACAAAGACCAACTAATGCAAGGAAGTCTTGTTTTTACACAACGTCTTATATTCATACGGCAAAACGTATAGCTAAAGTATAGCCCTATTACTTTTGATTGACTGAAACTATATCCATTAGACTTTTGCGTGTTATGTATTATGTTTTATAGTTTTCAGCAGAACACCTAAGACTTTGATATTAAGTTACATGTTTGTTTAGGGTCAAATTTATTTTGTTGAAATAAATTTCTAGTGACTGCCCTGTAAAATGCTATTTTGTTACTTAGTTGGTGAAGCTGGATTATTTCAAGCAACTATCAGAAATATTAGCCTGTGTGAGTCAGGTGTGTGCATCCAAATGCATTTCCCATGTGACTTTGTAGTTGTCGTATAACATATGGATGCTTGACCAGCAATCTATTGTTTTGATATATCAATAAATAATAATAATAAAAATCTCATAGTATTAGGTAACTAGCGGAGGCTTAGAAACTGATGCTTTTGATTTAAAAAATTATAATTTTAGAGAAATGGTCCAAATAAATCCTGAAAAACTCCTTCAAAATACTATTATAAATATAAAAATAAATATAGATTTTTTATAATTTCAAAATGAATTTTAAAATGGTCTCATTGTGTAATTATAACAATTAGGGACATTTTGTTTATATATCTTATAAATTCTGTTTATAAGATCATCTTATCATCTTGCATCTTTTGCAATGTCTTTATCTCTTGTATGAAAACTTTTGGAATAAGCACTATACTAATACCAGTTGCATGCATATTTTAGTCACTTTTTGCATGAATTGCATTTTAAAGTACTTTTGCATTTTAAACACCCTGCCATTGACTCAATAAATGTAATTTATTTGGGAGGGGAGATTAATGCATTTACCTTATCTTACTCTTTGTTTTCACAGCTACAACATGCAATTGGGTCAGGAGTCCTTTGACCTGAAATGTAAAGCTTGACCTTGTCCATGCCAGGTGAGACAGAGCCAAAGCCATACCTGTACAAGGGCGAGTCTGAGTCCCTGTGTGGCTCTATGTCTCACCTGCATCACATGGGCGGGGCCTCTGAGGGGAGTGACAGCAGTCACGACCCACCCACTTCTCCGAGGCCTCAAACACAGATGCATGAGGACATGGAGATGGGCGGAAGTGGCACAGAATCTCATAGTAACGAGTCCCACAGTAATGAATCGCATGGAAATGAGTCTGTTGGGAGTTCCAGTGGAAATGGAAAAGATTCTGCTATAATGGCATCATCAGGGAGTAACAAGAGGTGAGGGGGTACCAGACGTGTATAAATGCGTAACATAATACAGTTGATTGTTGAGAAGCAAGATGGTAACCTGTTGCATTTGTATTAAGTGAGAGTGTGAGTCTGTGGTGTGATAAGTAACGCTAAAGTTTAAGTTACCTGAAAAGCAGTCTGATATGCAATGGTTGATATGTATGCTGGGTTATATGCATCAGTAATTTTATTTTTCTTGCATGAAATTAATTAACAACAGCCCTATGATGCTGCTGTGGCCAGATATATTCAGCACAATAGCATGATTGAAAAAAAGTGAGAACTAAACAGCTGCAAGCAGCCATTAAAGGGCCAAGCACAACATAGGCAAAAATTAGAAACTATAACCATAAGTACTGTATGACAGGGAACATCAGGCCAACTGAAGTAATTAATTAGTCATGTTTTTGACCACTAGGTGGTACTGTGCTGAGACTGCAAGTTCTCTCAGGTTATGGTTATCATAACATCTGGTTTGAATATGCTAAAGCATTGCAGCAGTATGACCTCACCTCCGTTTGGGCATTCTCTTTAGTCATTCATTCACATTATTTGAGAGCTGTTTGACTAATTAACTTTAAATCCATACTTTTGTATCGGCATGGTCTAAAAATGATATGATTTGCAAGGAAAAGGAAAAAGAAAAGGTCTAGTAGAAGTTTGGAAAAATTTGGTCTTCAAGAAAATCCAAAATGACTTACAGGGAAAAACATGTCTAGTCCTTATGATTCAAAAGTCATTAGTATAAACGTGATTGCAACTTTGGACAGTTGGTAGCGCTATCTGCTCTGAAATAGAGCGTCCATAATAATTATATATAAAACATAATAAAACTGTGTTATTATTATCATGCATGAGTTTCAATTTCCTTATCAATTGAAAAAGCATTAATAAGCACTATATTAGACCCTGCCAACACAGGGAGCCGATTTATAAAATGAAGCATAATAATGCTTCTTGTCAGAAATTCTTTAGCCATTTTATGCCTGTTTACTTACATTTGTCGTTCTCTTCTTCTCTTTTTTTTCCTCTGTAGCTCAACCTCTCAAAGTCTTTCCCCTCCCAGTAGCAACAATGCATTTAGCTTGGTCAGTTCAGAGCAAGACAACCCATCAACCAGCGGCTGCAGGTAAGACAACCACAGAAATTAAATAGCCATAACACAGTTGTAATAATCTCCTCTTTTTGAGACGGTAATTTAAAGACTGTTTTACATTCTAAAACATACAGTGACCCCATTTACACAATAGGATTAATACTAGTGTCATTTTGTATGCGTGTTGTCTCTGCAGTAGTGAACAGTCAGCAAAGGCTAAGACTCAGAAGGAGCTTTTTAAGACCTTAAAAGAGCTGAAATATCACCTCCCTCCTGACAAACGCAGCAAGGGCCGGTCAAGCACACTTCACACTCTCAGATATGCCCTGCGCTGTGTCAAACAAGTCAAAGGTCAGACACAATAATAAATACAATAACTTTTTGCCTTTTATGTATTGCCTATTGCCTATTTTAGCAATATTGCTCAAGTCTTGCATTTTTTTTTTCTTTGTTTTTGCAGCCAACGAAGAATACTATCAGATGCTTATGATCAATGACAGTCAGCCATCAGGTCTGGACGTATCCTCATACACTATTGAAGAAATCAACAGTATTACCTCAGAATATACCCTCAAAAATGCTGTAAGTAGTGCATGCAAACAGCCTTAAAAATACAGTGTTTCCAGAAGCTCTCTGTAAACAAGTGAAGTCAAGTATATCATTGTCAAAATCAGTTAAAACACAATAAATATATATATATTTTTTCTTTTGCAGTGGATGTGAAAACAGTTTTATTACCATGGCCAGTAGGTGGCTATAAATATGTTCAGTTATTCTTTTATTTAATTTATTCAAATGACTGATTAATTTTGAAATTTAGTAAATGGGGCTTTATACATGTGCCACTGAATCATTTAAACACAGATTCATTCAGAATGAAACACTAATATTTGTAATTTGGACAACAGTTCTGCTGTGGGTTTGTAGGTAGTGTTTTTATAAGCAGTATTGTACAAAATCAGACAGTATAGTGTGTAAATATAACTTACTAATCATTGAACTGTTGCATAAAATTTGTATCACATCTTCACTAATGCTATTCTGGACAAAAACAGCACTTATGTGATATTGCTTAAATAAATTTATATCAAATGGTATAAATATAATACTTACTCAAAACTCATACAGAAGAAAATGCTCCCCTAAGGGGCATATAATTGATTCTGTATACTACTTCACGGAGTGAGCTGTTGCCTTGCATCATGTTCATCACCAATCAACTGTATGAAATGTAAGATGACCTAAGTAGATTTGGGGTTTATGAGTGCAAGTCTCTTGATTTAAATATCATAATAAAATATTCAGTTGTATTTCAAGAAAGCAGCATGAAAATAATGTGAGTGATAATTAGCAGATTATCTGAAACGTTTTCCAGCAAGTAGGTCAGGGTTGCATAGAGAGGTCTTAGAAGCTTTTAAGCAATGTTTATTGGAGATTATAGAGTATAAAAATTAGAGCCTGACCGATTTATCGGCAGGCTGATATTGGGCATTTTCCAAACTATCGGTATCTGCATTTATAATGGCAGATAAATTAATATTTCAAAATTAAAATAAAAATGGACGAAACACCCTCCAACCATGTCATGAGTGTTGCCGTTGTATAGTTTGTCCACCAAAGGGCACTCTACACCGCCCCTGTTGGCAACACTCTTGTGTAATGCGCCACACATCCTGCAACCTGCTGATCCAGCCAGAGTCAGGCAGAAAGACTTACCAAAGCTTACCAAGTCTTTTAAAACTGGTAACTTTGATTTGGTTGTTGTTTTGGTGGTGTTTTTGTTCAAAGGACTTTACGTTTCATATCTTAAGTTTGTATTTTTATACATTTTATTTATCAGAACATTAATATATTTTGATGCTCCTCTGTTCTGTTGTGACAATAAAAGAAACCAGTTTCTTTTTAAAATGCATTATCAAATTATGTCAAATTAGTTAAAACTCCTAAATCTAATAAATAATCTCATAATCTCATAAAAAAAACTAATGTTAGGGAAATCTGTAAATTTTTTGTTGTGCGTTTCTGAAATTTAAAAATAATAATAAAATATCGGCCGATATATCGGATTTTAAAACCAACAAATATTTGTATCGTATTGGCCTTCAAAATCCTTTATCGGTCGGGCTCTAATAAAAATAATTGCTGTAGATTTATTTATTTATATTTTTCAGCAACAATCACTAGGGGTTTAAGAATAATGGCAACTGAGAATTATTGCAGCTATATATATACACACTGTGTGTGTGTGTGTGTGGACGTGTTTATGTGGTTTATGAGGACACAAATTTGTATAATGACATGCGTATGACACGGGTATTACAATATGTAGGTGATTT
>JAUMHP010000068.1:2801213-2814636 GCA_032361065.1 Enteromius trimaculatus
TTTTGGCATCTCGAAGCGAGATTCCTATTCGTCGGTCTCCGACGTGACGTCGAAGTGACCGACTGAAAGGGAACAATCATGTTTGTGACAGCTACTGACAACCTAAGCACAAGCTCCACTCTTCACCTTCATGGTAACCAAAAAAATCCAAACAAATGTTATTTTATATTGTATAAACTTTTTTAAATGTTCAAAGTAACTAAACATTAAAAGCTTAAACTCTACCAGGCCTTTCTGTTTTCATAAAAATGCAGACAACTCAACAAAACTCTGCACAAAGGCACCAGTATACAGCAACGGCAATGGTTGGGTTAACAAGAGTGAATTATGTTCAGGGAACATTCGCAGAACATGTCAAATGAAATTGGTGTGATCTCATTGTATTAGCATGAATTTTACTCATTGGTACTATTAACTTACTTTAATTTTAAATAAATCAAAATGATCAAATGAATGGAAATATGTGTCATAAATTTTATTAAGTTAGATTAACAAGCTATTTTTTTGAGTGCAGTTTAGATTTGACCACTGAGTGATTAGGCTTTGTATTTGTGTCTGTGTGCCTCTAGGCATTTCATTGCATTTCCTGCTAGTGAAATAGACAGAAAGCTGTAGTGTGTTGGGTTCTGCTCGAAGTACTAAGTGACTTCACTGATTGTTTGATCCACTCATCCACACAGCTCCAGATCTGGGACACGGCTGGGCAGGAGCGGTTCCGCTCAATTACCCAGAGTTACTACCGCAGTGCCAATGCTCTCATTCTCACCTACGACATCACCTGTGAAGATTCCTTCCGGTGCCTTCCTGAGTGGCTGAGGGAGATTGAGCAGTATGCCAACAACCAAGTAGTGACAATCCTAGTAGGTGAGTATTCAAGTTTAAATAACATTTAAAAATGATAAAACAAATCATGTCTTTTAGCTGTTCCTTATCTATTTATTTATTTTTTGCTACAGCATGTAAAGTAATGTTATAAGTGTCAAAATCAATATTGTACTCTATCAGTGAAGGTCGTGTTTCCTTAAGATTGTCAGATTTTTAACTGCACCACGCAATAGACCATATGCTTATACTAGTAACAGCTCTTTAGTACCGGAGCACATATGTACAGTAAGCTTAATGTTTATTGATGCAACTAGAAACAATGTATAATAAAATGTATAGCTCTATCTATCAACTTAATACGTAGCTCCAAAATAATAATAATAAATAATATTTCACCAAAATAAGAACACAATTATTTATTTAGTATTTATTGTATTAAAATTATTTATTTAGTACAGACCTGAATAAGATATTTATATAAAAGATGTTTACATATATTCCACAAGAGAAAATAACAGTTGAGTTTAAAAAATGACCCCATTCAAAAGTTTACATATGTTCTTACCTGATTGATCAACAGCTGTGTTTTTTGTGTAGTGGTATTTGTTCATGAGGCCCTTGTTTGTCCAGAAAAGTTAAAATTCCTGCTCTTCAGAAATATCCTTCAGGTCCCAAAATTATTTGGTTTTCCAGCATTTTTGTGTAACTGTTTCCAAAAATTACATCTTTTCACTCAAAGGACAACTGATGACAACTGATATTTTTCCTTCTGGAGCATCAGTTATCATTTGAACTTCAAGTGCAAACTGATGATCCAGAAGCAAAAAGATGCAGAGGGGTGGAAACTTTTTTAATTTTATGATCAATGTAAATTTTACTTATTTTGTCTTCTGGCAAAACATGTAAGTATGTTCTGTAAAATCTGAAGGGCAGTACTAAATGAAAAAAAAAAAAATAATAATAATAAAAATATATATATATATATATGTGTGTCTGAAAACCTCAATTTCTGTATATTTCTGCTGAAGTGCACAAGTAAATATGACATTTATTATAATGGGATATGTGAAGATTGTTTTAAGTTCAATTAAATTAGAAGTTCTTTTTTATGTTAAAATTGTTAACTCTCGATTACTGTATATTGTAATGTTGAAGACTATAGTCAATGGTTAAAACATTTTTTTGGGAGGGGGTTAATTTTATAAAGAATCAGTACTGGTATTATGTGAATGGTTTCATGTGAAGATTGTTTGGTTTAATGGTTTTATGAGATAGCTTTGTAATGTTAAATGGCTACTAGGGGAAAACACAATTCCAGAGACATCAGAGTAACGCTGGCCTTCAGTCACAAAAGAAGATGCTATTATACAAACATGAAAAATTTGTTGACAGTTGTCTTTGTTGTTTGTAAATTAATTTAATATTTGAATGCAAAATTATTGCAATATAAAAGTATATTTAAATTTTTTTTTTATTGATTGACAGCACTAATATATTTATATTTATATATATATATATATATATATATATATACATATACATATACTGTATATATGATATTTAGGCAACATATCATATATTTTATGTGAAATATCTTATTCAGGTCGATATCTATCTATCCATCCATCCAACCATCGGTTCAACAATGCAGGAAATTGTCTATCAACATTTGTTTAATATATCTGTTTGTCCCTATCTGACTGGCTTATGTTATACTATATACCTGTCACCACATATTTAATGTCCTTGTAACCACAGCATCTGAGCCCTGTTCACTGCCTGCCGTTGTTGTTTGCAGGGAATAAGATAGACCTGGCCGATAAGCGAGAAGTCCATCGGCAGCGAGCAGAGGAGTTTGCGGAGGCGCAGAGCATGCTTTATCTGGAGACCTCTGCCAAAGAATCAGACAACGTGGAGAAGCTCTTTCTGGATCTGGCCTGCGAACTGATCCGCGAGGCCAAGCAAAACACGTTGGACAACAACGACTCTACTCCCATGCCCGGAGAAGGGAAAAACATCAATTACTTGAGTTGCTGCAGCATAAACTAGTAGACTTGGCCACTCTGTCTGGCTGGGGGGGGCAACATGGATTGCATACAAAGTGGTTGTATTGTTGGTAACCACTATGTAGTTGCAGTGCTTACTGTTTTCCACTGTTGTTGAAGTCTAGTTCTTTTACCCTTCTTAAATCCCTGGGTATTTTAAAGCATTTGGGAAAACACGATATAGATATGATGCTGCTTTTAAAGGTGGGTCAAAAGCTTCTTGATGCTTTTGGCCATAAAAAGGGCCTTGTTACACAAAAATGCTTGCTGGTAGGTCAGACAATAAGATTTTCTACACTCTTGTACAGTGCAACAGTTGGGATTTCCCTGCTGACTTGAGAGCCAATGTATTTGTCATATTAGAGATAAAAAAAAAGAGAATGCAGCAGCAGTCTCACTCCCTTGAAGGACTAGTTAATCAATAAAAAACGCATTCTGTCATCATTCATTACCCAAATGTTGTTCCAAATCCATATGTCTGACTTTTTCTGTGGAACACAAATAAGTTGTTTTGAAGAATGTTCAAGAAGCTCTTATCCAACGAAAGAGTATAGTGACCAAAGCAGTCCATATGACTGCGTTGTATTCCAAGTCTTCTGAAGCCATATGATGTTTATGAGTTTGGAATGACATGAGGGTGAGTAAATAATGACAAGAGTTTTTATTGTAGGATGAACTGCTCCTTTAAGACTCATTGCCACAAATTTGGTGTGTTAGTGTGCACATTTATTATTTGCACAAAACGCACCTCTTGATGATTGCTTGTGAGATTGTTAGAGGTTGCTTATGCATGCATTTTTTTTAAACCAAGACATCAATAATAATGCAAACAGACAGCTAGCTTACTTAAATAATCTGTAATACGAAGATGTGAAGGAAAACAGCCGTTTTAAATCCTCATTTGTCAGGTAGTCAGTTTATAAGAATATAAACTCCCCTTACTGCTTGCATGGAAATTTGGCTGTTAATAATCAGTGAAGGCAATGTTATTTTGAGAAGTCATAGCAAAAATCCAATGTGCCTCTGCCATTTGCATCCTGTCGTCATACATTAGCAGTGGGAATCTCATGGAGTACATGTTTGGGTCAAATTTAACCCAAAAATATCATATTAACCGGGTCAATATATTAGTTTGAACATTTTAATTTAGTTTATTTCAAGAATGATTCTCATTATATTCTCAGTACTGTAATATAGTAATGGGAATAATACTGCCCAGACACAATGACATTTTTTAAGACTTTTATTATTTTGACTGTACAACATATACTCAATTTCTTTGCATTATTCGAGGGAATTAGATTTTTTTTGTTGTTGTTGCATTATAGTAATAAGAACAGAAATAGTTAATATTTCTTAATTATATAACAGAACAATGCAATTTTTCATAAAATATGATTTTTTCTTTTCTTTTAGTAAAATGGGGTGAGATACACCACCTTTCAAAAGTTTGGGGTCAGTATGATTTTCTTTAAGGAAATAATTTTACTCAACAAGGATACATTAAATGAATGAAAAATTGATTAATGAAATGACATTTATTATGTTATAAATACAAATTTAAATATGAAATAAATTCAGTTATTACAAACTTTTTAAAATCAAATAATAATTTAACATTCCACAAAAATACTAAGCAACACAACTGTTTTTATTAACAATAATTAAAAGTATTTTTGAACATCAAATCAGTATCTTAAAATTGGATAACATGGATATTGCAAAAAATAACAATAAGTAATCTCGGAAGAGATAATTTCTCTTAAAAACATGTTTTAAAAATCTTACTGACCCCAAATTTTGAAGGGTAGTGTATGGCGTGTTTTTAGCAGGTCATTCGGTCTAGATTTTTCAGATGACATAAGTTTTTAGCGGCTAAGCTCTTACATATTGTCTGTGCACATTATACAATAAAAATTAAACAACTCAAAAAAGGCAACTCAATGTTTTAATGCACTGTCTAAAACGCTTACTATCTTTCCATCCGCAAGGATTTCTCTGATACCCATTTGAAAATTGTCCTTTTACACATTTTTATGTATTACCAAGACTGAAGTATACCAGGATTCTTTGCTGTTCATTTAGTCCAGCTTTGGTATTGTAATAACCGTTGCGATGTTTAAAGCTTTTGGCACTGGGAGGGCGAGAGAACTGTGTGTGTAGTTAATGTGTGAATGAGATGTATTTCATAGATGTTTCAGTGCACAAATGCACAAATGGTCTTTCAGTGCAACATATTGAGGAATAGATGATGGAGTTGTTTAACAGTGTGATACAGTGCGATTCTGGTTTCGGCTGGTGTTTGTCTGTGTTGTGCATTTTAATGACTTTTAAACAGTTGGAACTTGTACCTCCAACCTTGGCTGTGCTGTAAGGTTGTTTGCACCTGTGTCATTACAATGGAACTGTGAATCTCCTCTTTTATAGACTTTCAGTATTTTACTTGCTGCTACAGATCTTTTTCTTGCTGTCTTTTTAATTTTTTTTTTTTTTAACAAAGTTGATGGAATTGCAACTGAGGTTTTAGATGCCATGTGCTTGATTCAGTAAACTAGTTTAGACAGATTTAGTTTAGTTTTTTTTTTTTTTTTTAACAAAAGATATTCACTAAAATACTAAACATTGTTTAACTTGAGGACCAATTGCTTTTTTGGTTGTCCATGCCAATTACTTTGCCATAAAATGTATTTTCCTCATATTTACACATAGCTGCTTATATGATATTAAGCTTTTCTATTAACATTTTATTTTAAAGTGATGACCTTTTCTAGTTTTGTATAAACCGTTTTCTTTCTATGTTACATGATGTGCCATGCACAGTATTTTATCTGTCAGGTATTTTTGTCTAGCATTCTTTTACAGATATATGCCATATTGTAATGTGTTGCATTGTGTCCCAATAAGACAAAAATATTTCTTTTCTATGTTAAATGCCCTAATTTCCAATACAGTATATGTATTACTAAGTGCTTACTTTTTCTGTATGGACAATGTTATTATAACCATTTCATTATGTGAAGTACAATATTCATCAAGGAGTCTTTTGTCTAGTGATGAAATGTCATTCTTTAAAACCCACAATATCTGTATCCAAAGTAGATAACTGTACATTTATTGTTTTAGTGTGTGCTTTCGGTATATAAGTTGTGATGCATTATGTGTAATACATTTATCATAAAGAGACAAACCCCATGAATGCAGCAATTCAAAGCTGTTTTCTTTAAGCGGTTATCCTAGTGGAACTTTCTCGTCATACAGTATATACTGCAAGTTTCTCTTTTCTCCAAATAAAAATGGTTATGACACAAACTATATGGTAGAAAATGTAAATAAATGATTTAAAGAATGAAAGAAAGCTTAATTAAATTAATATAATTAAGGTACATTATTATAACATTTATATAAGTTTTGATAACATTTTGATATTCACTACCGGTCAAAAGTTTGAAAACAGTAAGATTTGTAAAATTGTTTTAAAGATGTTTCTTATGTTCATCAAGGCTGCATTTATTTTATAAAAAACACAGGAAAAAAATAAATATTGTGAAATATTTTTACCTTTTAAAATAATGAGTTTCTATTTAAATGTACTTTAAAATATAATCTATTCCTGTCATGCAAAGCTGAATTTCCATCAGTCTTTACTCCAGTTTAAAGTGTCACATGATCAATGTTGGCAAAGTTGTGATGGCAAATATTTTTTGGAAAAACGGCAATACCTTTTTTCAGGATTCTTTGTTAAACGTATAGATTGATGCATAGATAGAGAGATAGATAACAAGAAACTACAATACCCATCAGGCATCGCGGTGATCACGTTTTTACAATACGGAAGCACGTTCTGTCGTTATATGAAGTTAACAAAACATTCCGTTCGTTTATCGACAGAAAAGAGACATACCCTACTCCGTTTTGAGTGAGCATAGAGACAAACACTTTTAATAACTATTCGCAAATGACGAAAAAATTTAACAAACTTAGATACTGCATGATCATTTTGTAATATGGTCTGAAATTTGAGAAATAAAAACAAAAAACCTACGACACTGTATATAATTATATATCAGGTCGTTAGATTGCGTCTATTTTGTTGTTGTAAAACTTTTGCGTCATGGAGCAACTACGAGTCATTTGACATCCTTCCTCGTTCCTCGTATGCAAATGATCCATAGCTTGATATTTTCACAAGCACTGTGACGAGACTCACTCATTCAGCCATGAGACTGATGGACACTGCTCTGCTCTTCCTCCTCATCATCCTCAGCTGTGATGCACTGGGGCTCAAACCTCAGCTCTTAGGCAGACATACAGTCCAAACCAACTCTCAGCACACATCTATCTCATACAAAACTTTCTATTTTGATCAACAGGTAGGTGTCTTACTTCATTGCTTCTTTTACCTAGCTGTTTTTTTCTTGGCCACAAGAAATCCATGTCAAGATATCAATTTGTTTATACTGATCACTGATACTGTTTTTCAAAGAATATTATATTTATGTAATTTTCAGATAACCAATATGCATTTAGCTCAGCTTTAACAGTACACTAATGAAAATATTAAAACAAACAAACAAACAGACTAAAACAATACAAGACTGCAACAATAAAACATAACATACCTTTTGGGTGTTATTTTAGAAACATAAATACATTGAAGTAGGCTATCTGCATAAAAAGGTAACAACAAGAATAATTATAACAGTAATTTGTTTTGTTCTTGTTTTCATTGTCATTTTATTGCTTAGACCATTTTATTTAAACAGTTGCTTGTTATCTAATTGGTTGCAAATTATTTGTATCTGTTTTGTTTTATAACATATTTTTATAGTGTTTAAAATGCTACGTGTTTCTTGCTTGAAAACGAATAATTATAAAAAATACGTTTTCAGATAATACTTGCTTAATAGTAAACACGACCCAATAGTGCAGTTTATCTGTGCATTCAGTAACCAATTGGCCTAATATACAAAAGAGAAAATATCTGAAAACTAGTGCTTAGACCTCTCACATCCTCCTCTAACCCTGATATTATAATCAGAAACGTATGTGACAGCATTTTGTTAGTTGCTGTTGTCATTGATCATAGCTGCAAACCATTCTCATTGCAATCAACTTGTCAATCAGAAAGTCTTGTGATAGATAACATTGCCAGCCTTATTTTGCAACCCACAGCAGTTTCATCTGGTTGTTGCTGCTCATTAACTTACAACTGGGCTTCCGTTACGGATTTCCTTTATTTAATGTGTCCGTAATCTGTGCCGTTCTGCTCTGTATTGTGTCTGCAGGAAATTTCCTTTTCCTTGTGGCCCCCAAAGAATAATAGCAGATCCTTTCGCCCCTCTGGGCCGTGTGCAGATGCATATCATTTGATGCTGGCAGTCTGCCCGTTTTTCACTTTATTGAACTGAAAGTGAGATATTGAAAGTCCCTTGATTTTGGTTTTTGTGTGTGCGTCGGTTTTAACATGCGTTGACTAAAAATACACAGTGGCTAATAAGCTAATAAGCTTCTTTTTTCAAATCGTGTTATAGTGCTGCCAGTTGTTTAATAATTAAAGTCTAAGAAACATTTAATCTCATTGTTAGCCTGAAGAGTGGCTTAGAAATTAATCTTTTACGCGCTATCTGTGGGAAAAGCTGACACAGGAAAAGCCCGGCGTCTAGTTTTAGACAAAAACAATCCTGTTAGGCTGTACTCTGAGCCTAATTACATCTTGACCTGGACACGCCAGAGTGAAGGCAATTGTTTCTCGGTGTCTGTTCAACTCATCCTCTGAGCTGTCAGGAAGATTAGGGCCATTTCCTGGCTTTCTTGCTCCTCATTGTCTTGGTTTTGTCCTTGTCAGCACTTAGTATGCCTTAAACGGTAGCCTTCAGTCGTAGCAGCACAGACGAGGCTGTTAAAATGAGGATCTGAAAAGTAGAAACTCGACAGGAAATGTAACATGGGTCTTGGTTTTTACATTCCCTCTGTGTTTCATTTCACATTCCCGCTCAAGCTGAGAAGTAGATGTCGTTTTTTAATTCTCTTTGTTGAACAGTTGTCGAGGGGATATCCTTTCAGCATCTGTTGCTGGCTGTGGATGGAGAAATGGAGAGCGCTGTTTGACAAGCAACCAAGAGCAAAACTGTTTTCAAATTCATTAGACAGAACAAAAAGTTCTAATGTGAAACAAAATAGAGTGTGATGTTGACAAAAACATAATATTTTTTGCCATTTCTTCAGTAGTGATAAAGTCTGAAGTTTGCAGTAATTATATTTTACATTTTAAGGACTTTTTTAAAAAGAAGTCTCTTGTGCTCAGACCGACATCATTGATAAAGTAAAAACAATAATCTTATGAAATATTATTAGACTTTAAAGTTTTCTGATTTTACAATATATTAAAATGTAACGTATTCCTGTGTTGACAAAGCTAAATTCTGAGCAGCCATTACTTGAAGTTACTCGCAATTGGGAAAAACAGCATTGGTATGATATTGCGAAACTATGTGATATGAATAAAAGACAAAAGCTCCTACAGATGTGTTTTTGACCTCATATATTGAATGAGGATATTTGATATTTGTAATGCAATCTTTAGAACTGCATTCTATAACGCAGTGAAAACATGCACTCTTAAGCCGTTTTTGAAAAATAAGTGATATGATACTCAATCATTTCGGTATGCACACTGATAAAACAACAATTCTAAACACACCCTTAAAACTATATTTTCAATTTCATGATGAAAACATAGTGAGTGTGTCTTTCTTGTACAAAACTTGTTACTATGATGCTATATATGGTTGCTATTGAGGCAAGTTTTTATGCGGCTTCCAGGGTACTCTAAATGCTTTAGCAAATGCTATAGTAACACTATTTAAATGTACCTTGCAAAACCAAATCATTTGGAATTATTTCACTGAAAAAAAAGTTTGACAGTCCCTGGTCACAATCTGTAGTCACTCTAATGGTGGAATAGAACAGTGTGAAAGGTCTTTAAAACTTCACAGTTTGTGCTCTCCTGACGAAAAGTCAAACATGTAAATTCATTCACTGATTTTTTTTATTCCAACCCTGTGGATATTTTTGTTGCGTTTTTAAAAATGTTCTTCTTAAAAGCCTAGGACAAAAATTTAGACATGATAAATTAAGTAAAATAAATAAATAAATATATAAACTTTGTGACACACTTCCTTCATTTTCACATGGAAACGGGTAGTAGATTAATGAGTGATGCTGTACGTTTGCTTTGAGTGCAGTCTGTATCATCCAGGAGAGGGCGCTGCATTTCTGAACTGCGAACCAAATTAGATATTTAAAGTTATAGGAGCACATTTAGTTCTCCAATTCACCATAATACGTTTTAACAATTATTATTTAGAAGATTTCATTTCATGTGCATTTCACAACAGTATAAGTATAATAAAGAAGCAAACAAATACTAGTGTGAGGAAAAAAGTTTGTTACAAATCAAGGTATGAACAAGTTGTTTCAAGGTCATGCATGTATTTTAGGTCATACAAGATTTGCACTTGGATATTTAACAGGCGAAGAACCACCATCATGCCTAACTTGCCAAACTAAAATGGCTGAGAAAAAGGATTGAAATGTTAATAATGTGAATAGACAACGGTTTTATTCAGAGATGTGCCTGAAAAAAAAAGTCTTTAAAAAAATAAATAAATAAAGATTTTGCTTTTTATTTGTAAAATTTAATATGGAATATGTAAAACAAAAGATTATATTTATAATCTTTTTACCCTAATATTTAATGTAAAATTATTTAATATAAAATGCATGTACTTTTAGGGTTGAAATATTGTAAAAAAAAACAAATAAGTGGAAATGAATAGGCTTATAGATTATGTAAAACGGCCATTTTCTACAGCTTGAGATGTAACAGCTTACACAGAAAATAACTCACTAAAGCATGTGAATATAGCTGACACTCATTTGACCTGCAGCCAGGCTCTGACTGCTGTTGAATGAATGTAACTGTGAGCACACTAAGTCTTTTTGCTGTCACTGGCTCATAAAATTTCTGCCTCTTTTGTTGCCAATGGGAGGAGAAAGAGGGTATTTGCAAAAAAACAAAACACTAGAAAGAGAACATTCTTTATTAAGTGTTGGGTGGGATTCAGAAGAGTGAGAACTGTTAAGAACTGCAGCGTGGCTGCTCTGGGAACATATTTTAACATTCTTTTTACTTCTTCCCTCAAACTTGGTGAATTTATGGAAATGTAGAAGACAGTGAACGGGCCCTGGACCGGGTGAATGGATATTACAATTCTGCTCAAACCGGAACTAATGTGGCATCCCTGACGCTGGCACTAGATTTTAATACAAATTGAGGCTAATTATCCCTCCATCGTGCTCTGAGGTTTTACGCTCAACAATGTGAGATGGCTGAAGGCCAGAAGATTGAGGAGAACACCCAGAAATAAAGACTACTCTAGTATCGTCACTGTACAGATAGAGATGTAGGAAAAAAAAAAAAAAAAATACATTTACTTGCCCTCATGTACATGTTATGCCTAATATGTATACGAGTTTGTTTCTTCGTCAGAACAGATTAAATGAATAGTTCACCCAAAAAAGAAAATTACACAATAAACTACTCAATGCTGGTGCATTGTGGCCGTTATTTTTAAGGTTTCGTAAATCCAATATATCCAAGTATAAGTATTGTGACGTTAATCTAACCTATACACATTTGGTGGGTTATGTCCTCTGAAGCAGCTTGATTGATTTTTGGAACACAAATATTTCTAGTTTTTTTTTTTTTTTTTTGCAATGCCAAGTTGCGCCTTTCTGTCTATGCCTTGACAACTCAACTTAAATTGTATGTCGAGTTAGAAGTCAGCCAAGAAGCCGGAACTCGGCCCTCTCGCAGATAAAAATTGAATTTGATATATTTTTATTACAAAAACCCAATAATCTTTTCCTTTTTTGGTGAACTATTCAGTTAAATCACTTGCACACCAGTGGATCGTCTGCAGCGAATGGGTACCGATAGAATGAGAGTCCAAACAGTTCATAAAAAACATCACAATAAAAGTAATCCGCACAGCTCCAATCCATCAATTAATGTCTTGTAAAATTTCAATTTGAATGTATGTAATAAACAAATCAATCAAATCCAACTTCAAACTGTTTACTCTGGATAAAATATGAGTTCTTTATTCATATTACATGTTTTTACATGTTTACCGATGAAAACAACCCAGATACATTTTTTTTGAGGACAACAGGGGATGGATTTTTTTATATGGATTGTGATAGATTGAAGGAGCAAAAGTTTAAAGCCAAACATTTTTTTTATTACAAATACATAGCTTTTCACATCACAGGATGTGTGCTTGACTGTAGATTACTTCTGAATTATTGTTAATTTCTGACAACACTCATGCATTGCTGAGGATTCTTCAATTAAATTAAATTAATTTTAATGCAAAAATATATGTATAGCAATGACACCTACAGTAATGTGTGTTTAGAAATTTTTTAAATATATTCAAATTTTCCTTTTTGCATGTATTTTTCAATATATTGTGTATTTATTTTTTTTTATTTTACTAAAAGCGGTTATTTTTATGTCTTAACCGTCTTTTATTGCAGATTGACCATTTTGGTTTTTTGGAGAATGGCACATTCAAACAGAGGTATCTTCTTAATGACCAGCACTGGCATAAGGAAGGAGGCCCAATCCTGTTTTACACAGGCAATGAAGGAGACATCACATGGTTCTGTAACAACACTGTAAATATATATATATATATATATGTATATATATATATATAATATACATATATATGTTTTTTTTTTTTATATATATATTTTGAGAACTGACAAACATACCACTTCTGCTAATTAAATTTAAAAATGTTTTACAAATCACATTTAACTTTTTTTACATGGTAATTTCTAAAATCATTATTTTAAAATGATCTTTAAATACAGACCTACTGTGAGTTGCTAAGTTTTTAAATTAGATTATATATGCTTTTAAACACAGTGTCAGCATTATTTACTTAAAGGGGTCATATGATGAGTTTTCAAGTTTTCCTTTCTCTTTAAGGGTGCTCTGCTTGTGCATAGAAAATATTCCTAAAGTTATAAGAGTTATGATATAAAGTTATATCCACGCCCATTGTGTGGGTTTATTTTCACACTGACCAAAAGTTTACGCAAAAAAAGAAGGTAGATTAGTGCTTGTTGTTTGTCATTTCTCTGATCACAAACATAATAAATTATGGTAAGAGGTTTAACATTTCAATCATATGCTTGTGGCATTCTGCCAACAACACACAGGAGAGCTGGCCAATCAGAGCACACCTCATTTCTCAGAATGATGAGCTTTGTAAAATCCCCGCATTTCAGGTAGGCAGAGCATAGAGGGGCAACAATAATGTACAGTATGTGGAAAATAATGTGTTTTTTGAACCTTAAACTCCAAAACACACTGCATTACACCAAATGTTCTTCTTAACAACATCATATGACCCCTTCCTTTTTTAGAGCATTATGATTATGAAAAATACTAATACAAAATATATATTTACATCCAG
>JAUMHP010000068.1:2817655-2848739 GCA_032361065.1 Enteromius trimaculatus
CCGGAAGTATTTGAAACTTCACAACTTTATTTTCCGACAGAAAATAAACAGTGACATAATCGATTATGGCACTTTGCTGCATCGATGCTGAATCGTTCATGCCCCGCATCGCGATGCATCGCCGAATCGATTATTGTTGACACCCCTACATCATATGACCCCTTCCTTTTTTAGAGCATTATGATTATGAAAAATACTAATACAAAATATATATTTACATCCAGAGGAAAAATCTTTTAAATATATAAAATTGAGTTATGCTAACCCTAAGTCCCAATGACTTCTTGATTCTTGATATCTCAACCTCTTTTTCCCAAGGGTTTCATGTGGGATGTTGCAGAAGAGCTGGGAGCCTTGCTGGTTTTTGCTGAACATCGCTACTATGGAGAGTCCATGCCATTTGGCGAAGAGTCTTACAGCGTGAGTCCATACTGCGGCTCATGTCGTGCGAAAAGGGTCATTTAGCCAACACTGTCCTTGATCTTCTGGGCTTGTCTTTCTTTTTTTTCTCCAGAATGCAAAGTATCTGAACTACCTGACCTCTGAACAGGCTTTAGCTGACTTTGCAGTGCTCATCAAAGCTCTGAAAATAAACCTACCTGAAGCTCAGAAGAGTTCAGTCATTGCCATTGGTGGCTCCTACGGCGGGATGCTGGCGGCCTGGCTGAGAATGAAGTATCCCAGTGCAGTTGTAGGGTGAGTGTTTGTTCATGTTACCTTTATGTAGCAGAATATTAACAACAAATATGAATAAAAAATACATTTTTCAATGTTTTACACTTTATAATTTGTACTTAAAAAGATATTTAGTACTGTTTTTACAAATAAACAAATATGAAATTATTGTTACAAATTTAAATAAGATATATTAAAGTTTATTCCTGTGATGGAGGAGCTAAACTTTCAGCAGCCTTAACCTCAGTCTACAGTGTCACTTGATCTTTTAGAAATCATTCAAGTATGTGGATTTGCTGCTCAAAATATTTTAAAAATATTTGTAAAAAAAAGATTTTTTTGATAAGTCAGACTTAAAAAAAAAAAGAACTGCATAAATTTAACTGCACTTTAAATGTAAAGATGCGATAGTTCTCTTCCCATATGCAAACCTCATGTTTGGGAGACATAATCTCTAAATCATAACCCGAAAAACTGGCTGGTGAGTTGAAGTGTTTTACCTGCCACGGTTGATTTTCACTTGCATTTGGCAGGTTAGCATGCAATAGTCTCAAGATGATATTGTAAACATTTAATACATTCTTAAAGGCTACTGCTAGTGTAGTTTATACCTAAATGTAAAATATTAGCATGAGCACAGCATGTGCATTAATATCTAATGGAGTATGATGCCTAGAAACTGAATAATATCTCATATTGCCACAGGATTCTGGAATAGAAAAATGCAGAATAGTAATGTGTAACCATGTGTTTAATTAAGAAAGGTGATGTGATTCAGCAGAGAAGTTCATGATTATTGGTTGATTTTTCTACTGTGAAATGAAATGATCAGTGAGTGTGACCTGTGTTTTCAGTGCTCTTGCCGCATCCGCTCCCATCTGGCAGTTCATTGTGCCATGTGGAGAGTTTTACAAAGTGGTCACCCATGACTTCACCATCAGTGGCACCAACTGTAGGAGCAACATCAGGAGGTCATGGGAGGCTATTGACAGGGTCTCAGCAACAGGTTGGTGAATGTGATTGTGCTATGCTGCTTTTCCCTTTGTTAAAAATATTTTTTGTGAACATATTTTGTGTAGATCATATTGTTGACAGTGTTAGGAAGATGTGATCACAAAAGACACTAGTTTGCTAAATATTATCTTTTATTTCCTGTTTATGAAACTCAATATGATTACATATTAACTAGTCTTTTTTGTTGTTGTTGTAAAACAAGAAAAACCTGAAAGGAAAAAAGGAAATATGTCTTTAACACCCAATCAATAATCAGTCTGTAATAAAATATAATGCATAAAAACTGTGTAATCTAGTTATGTGTATACATTCCAAGGACTTAATTTTAGTTTTGCTGATTTTGAGCAGTTTATTATATAGTCCAGACTATCTGTACTCGTTTACTAGCCAAAGTCATTTTTGAAGGGTTTTGTTCTAGTAGTTGTTTTAAAGCCATGTTCATTCATGTCTCTTCATGGTTTAGTGCCAACTCTCTTTCTGAAGATTATGGGTATTCTTGGACTCATTTGATCAGCTTTTCTTTTATAGGTGAGGGTCTGCAATGGCTGTCTCAGGAGTTTGGACTGTGTAATCCTTTAAAGACTCCAGACGAAGTGTATGGCTTCAAGGCTTGGCTGCAGGAAACCTGGGTGAACTTAGCCATGGTGGATTATCCATATGAAGCTAACTTCCTCCAACCACTTCCAGCCTGGCCTGTTAAGGTGAGATAAGTTCGCTTCCAAGATTTTCCTTACAGAACATACTGTGGCACACACCCCAGGTGAAAAAGAAATATATTTAAATTGTGCTATTTTAGACATAAGTAATATATATAAATGTACTATACTAAGTGCAAAAGTACTATTTTGAAAAAAAAAAATCTTTAAGCATATTAAGTATATTTTTATATTTAAGTTCAACTTTTGTATATTTGAAACATATTTTAATGCATTGACATCGTGTTAAAATGGACCCATTTTAAGTATATTTAGTGCAATTTAAATGTATTTCTTACAATACATTTAAAATGTACTTTAAATAATTAATGAACTACATTTAGAGCATATTTGAAACATTGTTTTAATGTGCTTCAAATACATTTAAATTGCATTACAGTTAATTTGAAATGCATTAGCATTACACTAGTATATTATGAAGATGATTTTTTCCAGTGTGCATATATATATATATATACACACACACACATACACTCTTTGATATCTTGATAGCTTTATATATTGTTGTGCACAAGTATGTTTATAGATTACTGATTATAGATGCATATTACTACAATACAATACATTAATACACTATTCTAAAAAACAACAACACTATAGTAAATGAAAAAAAGTGTGAAATATTATGGCAGAGTTATCTTATCCATTTGTAGAACATTTCAGTTATACCTGTATTACTGAAAAGTACTGAATTTTACACCAATGAAAAAAATAAAATTACAATGCAGTTTTCTGAAAAAAACAAACAAATAAACAAAAAAAAAATATATATATATATATATATATATTGAAAAAAAATACAGAGGTGAGTAGCAGTGTGTGCGCAAAGACAAAATTTTTTTTAGACTTATAGTTACATTCAAGGCCATTGCAATGCTTAATAAATAATTGACAAACGTTTGTAGAGTGTAAATGTTAAACTTTTATTTTATATGTGTAGACATGGGTATGAATTACATTAAAACCCATTAAAGTGTAATCATTTTATGTTCTTACACAAAGCACACATAAAATATAATTTAAGTAAGAGAAACATAAGTGTGTTTTCTGTAAATACACTAAAACGTCACTAAAAGTATGATTAATTTTATTATATTCCTTAATAGTGTAACTAAGAATATATTTATTAACAAATATATTATAAACATACTACTTGAATTTCAATTTTTTTTTTACACATTTAATAAGTCTTTTCCACCTGGGACCTACCTTGAAAGCACTGATGGAAATGTGCATAAATGTAAAAATATAGTTTAAAATATATCATGTTAAAGAATTATTTTCAAATTCATATATGATGGTACAGTGTTTATATTATACGTTAATTATTTATGTATTTATTATGTATTATGTAAACTGACCTTTTCCTATAGTCTTTACATAAATGACTTTTTACTATATTTACTATAAATATACAAATGGTTTAGAATGAAGTATGACACTTAACAAGAATAATGAATAAGTAAAACACAATAAAATTCAACACAGTTGGATTTCATAGCTAGTCTGTATGAATCATTCTCGCTGAATGATTTGCTCATTAATGCTGACTCACCTCTGATAACAAGTCAGTTGTTGTACCCATTTACATCAGTATGCAAATAGCTTCATTCATATTCATAAAGCTTCTGTTTTCATTCACCCTCAGAATTGAGCTTTTGTTCAGGTTTTTGTTTGGTTTTGGTTAGAGGGTGGCATGGACAGAAAACATGCTTATTGTCAAGACTCCTGCGGCATCGGCATTTTCATTCATTAAATCTATCTGACAAAGCAAAGGAAAACAAATATGAAGAGCCTAAAAGCTGGTGAGCTGCCGACCTAAAGATCATATTAACATTTATCTATATTGCCATTTGCAACACCTTTTACATCCATATTTGACATTTCAGAGTGAAAGATGATAGTTACCAAGCAAAATGATAATAATTAAAATAAAAACTAAATAGTGCAGATTCTTCATTACATACAAAATGAAGCCAGACTGCACAATAGTTTGCTAAAGAAATGCCTAAACAGTTGTCAGTTGATTGCTATTATCCAATCAAGGCAGTTCAGTAGGTTTTTGGAACAAAGATATAGTTGGCAGTGTAAAATTTGAATCACAAATTCTTTATTTTAAAGAAATGATGTAATCATTTTTTTTTTTAAAGCTTTCAGGTAGATTACCCTCTTTGTTTTTATAGGGTTAGTTCACCCTTTTTTTGAAAGATAAATATCCACATTTCAAAAATAATAAACACTTTTTTTTCTCACTTCTGCTGACTTTGATCGTGAATGATGTAAGACGTATACGTTGCGTTTGTGCCTCTGGAAAATGTAGGAGAATTAAATGATCTCGTCTCATATCAAAATCCATTTTTCTTCACAAATCCTCGTTTTTTGCTTCTAATTCCAGCAATTTGTTGTGTTTTCTCTCTGCATTCACTACTACATTTTTGGGTAAACTAATCCTTTAATTGTTGGTAACTGCTTATTTGTAGCACATATGAATATGGAGACTTTGCAAAAGCTCAGATGGTTCACTCTTGAGTAGTCCCCCCCACCATCTGATAATGTATGCAACCCCTATGGGTGGTTAAAGCAGTTTAGGCAGCGGGTGCAATGAGGAGGCTTTTTTAATGACAAAGCTAATGTGATTATGTGAGTGACTGAGAGAAGGGGCATTGAAGGCTTAGGAGTGGGAAATCTGTTGCTGGAGATGAATGTGTAAGCCTAATCCCATCTGAAAAGTAGAGAGAAGGTGCTTTGGACAGCCTCTGCTGGTTTTGTCATAGTATAAATCTCTGCTCGGACATGCGTGTAGCTTATCTCGCTCGCAGACCACCATCTCGGAAGAAAAGTTTAGCAACAACCTTCTCAAACCTACTCAAAGTCAGACATGACAGAAATCATCCTATTATGGGTGATGTGTGTTGCGTTGCTAAAATAAATATCCCAGTTTAAGTTTAGCGATAACTGAGTAAAACTGTGGTGACTTTATTTTGAAGTCATATCAGTAGGAATTGGTGGGAGTTTCACATAAATACTTCATACTAACATCACACACCATTTATATTTGTTCGTTTATTTATATAATGGTTTTGAAATGAGTGATTTGAAATGTTTGAGATGCTTTATTTTGAATATAGCCATTCTTGCTGGCATGGCATTAAACTATAAATAAATAACATCACACACTTGCTTCCCCTGATTACGCATTAAGAGATACATTAATGCTAGCTGTATCAGAACACAAACATGTTACTTTGTATACTGATTTCATATGCTCTAAAACGTGTTTTGTTTTTCTATGCAAGTTCTCTAAGCATCCATATCGAAAATTTCACAAATACATTTTTTTTTTTTTGAGTTTACCATTAAAAAGCCTTTTACACACTTTGAGAATGGACTGCAGTGACCGTGAAATTTCACAAATGAATTGCTAATGTGTTTTCACCTCATGACAGCACTATGGCACTTATTGTTATTTTGAGTATTCTGGCAAGCAAACATTGGCTGAACCAAAGGTGCAGTATTCTAGAAGTTTCAAACTCCTTCTTGGCAAAAACAGCTTCACTAAAGCAACATCACTATGACCAGAATTTTTGAAAACACTTTAGTAGGGACCAATTCTTGCCATTCATGTGTTGCTTATTAGGCTAGCATGTTTATTATTATCACATTAGATATGTGTTAGCACTTAAGCGCACATTGTGCATGACCATGTTGTACATCCCTAATCCTACTCAATATCTAAACTTAACTACTAACTTACTAATTATTAATAGGTAGCAAATTAGGAGTTTGAGGCAAAAGTCATAGTAAATAGTTTGTTAATAGTGAGAATTGGACCTTAAACACCTTTATGTTAAAGTATGGAAATCCATCCGTGAACAAGTGGCGAACAGTAAGTAATTTGGTAAGTTACCTTAGAATGTTTAAGCCAACAAATCAAATTTGTTTTTATTCTGGTAGCTAGCTTAATTATATAATTTAGAAAACATATTTAAAATAATTTGCCGTCTCAGTAACGTTGTTTGCGCTGATGAAACAAAAGTAGCGACTATTTTCTTTTTTTTTTTTTTTATGCAACGAACATCTAAATGTAATGGATTAAATGTTGTTGGCGTTGCATTCAAAAATGAATGTAAACTTGTAGTCGATTGTGAAGGGACAGGTTTAAACCAGAAAATGTTGTTTCATGCCAACATTTCTCTTTACAGTGCCCTTTGTGGCAGTACTGATATTGCAACAAATATTTGCATTACTGCATGACTGAGGTCCAATACTATTTATGTGGAGCCATTTCCTGTAGAAAATTGCATAGCTTGTCAAGGTTTTTGTATTTGAAACGTTCTTTGTTCTAGCTTGACTGTGATAAATTCCACTCCAGCAGAATTTCATTCTGCTCAATTTCACATACAAGTCAGATAATTCTATTAAAAAAAAAAAAAAAAAAAAGCTACCTGGAGATTTTCAACACAAGATTGTTTTGATAGAACTGGAACATATGGAAAATCTTTATGCAGATAAAGCTTTGCTTGTGTGCAGATCGAAATTGTAATGTGTGCCTTTGTTATGCAATAAAGCAGAACTATTGTCATCTCTCTGAACATAAAGCCAGCTGTTTGCTCTGTGATTTACATGTGTTTTTCTTATTCTCAGGTCGTTTGCAAATATCTTCATTTTAATACCGATGTATCAGACAAACAGCTGTTGAATGGTATCTCTCAAGCTGTAAGGGTGTACTACAATTATACGGGAGATGCAGTCTGTCTTAACACCTCACAAACGGCTACTGGGAGTTTGGGCTTTCTTGGTTGGTTCTATCAGGTAAAATACTAAAACGTTAGCAAGTTGGACGTAATATGGCCACATTTACTTAAATAGGTCATTGCATTCTGTTTTATTTTGATTCACATGATGTAATGATAAATTGTAATGTTGTTTTTTTTTCCATACAGAGAATTTAATTATATCTCTCCTAGTAGTGCTCAACACAACAAAATCTCCTCACCACATTGCATAGAACTAATTTTGTTGTGTTGCGACTTGTTTCTGTTGTGTTATGGCATGGTTCTGTCATGTTGCACAATGTTTCCATTGTGTTGTGGTAATTTCACTGTGTTTGTTCTTATGGAAAGTTTGTTGTGTTGTGTACTACTGGGCCACCGTATCTATGACTTTTAAGAACAGATCAAAATTGAAATTGCTATTGACAAACTATTATTTTAACTGTTGTAGGACAGCTTTATGATACCTTTGTGGTGCCTATATGGCATTTTCTGTGTATTGTTTTCTATGTTATAAAGCTAAAAAGTTAAGCTAATCGTCATCCATGATGGATATTACTATCATGTTGTTGAACATCCCATGATGTGGTGTAATATTTGCAGAGCTGTACAGAGATGGTAATGCCAATGTGCACAGACGGTATTGCTGACATGTTTGAGCCACAGCCTTGGAACTTCCAGGCCTTCTCCGACGAGTGCTACAACCAGTTTGGAGTGCGGCCAAGGGAAGACTGGGCAGAAATTGTGTATGGTGGGAGAAACATAGTTGCTCACAGCAACATCATCTTCAGGTAAGACATTTTGTGTTTGTATAATATAAAACACTGCCTTAATTGCTGTCTAGTGCTGATATAGCAACCTGATCTCACGGCAATTTGTACGTATTTTACGAGGTGGCTAATTCGTACGAATTTGTACAACCTCACTCGTACGAATTCATACGATTTATTCTAAATCGTACGTATTTTACGAGATGGCAATTTGTATGAATTTGTTTGTCATTAATCTCATAAATATCTGATTTGGAACACACTAATAATTCCAGTAGAGTTTAATGTTAGAATGTTACTTATCTAACTGTGTAATACTCCACATATAAATACAATAAAATAGTAAATTTAATTTAATTTAAATTGATTTATGACATATTTACTATTGGATTAGATTTTGCTTTTAGTCTTGATTCAGTCATCTTCAGTGGTTTTTATAATTGTTCCTTCTGGTATAGCCTTCTCAACGAAGCAAAGCCTACAGCTTTTCTGTTAGGTGTCTATATATGTCAGCTTTATAAGGTTTTAAAAGTTGGCAGCTCACTTGGATTTGGAACAGAGCTAACAGGGAAATGTTCCATTTATATATTATATATGTAAGTTGTTGTAGAGTAGATGTACAGTATTGAATTTAGTGACGATATGAGACTTAAAGGTGTGTCATCTTTTTCAGTAATGGAAATCTTGATCCATGGATGAGCGGTGGAGTGACCAAAAGCCTTTCAGATTCTCTGGTTGCCATCATGATCGATGGAGGCGCTCACCACCTTGATCTGCGCTACAACAGTGAGTTTGACCCAGCATCAGTTATCAAAACACGAGCGCTAGAAGTACGCTACTTTAAGCAGTGGATCAAAGAAGCAGCAACCATTCAATGATATGTAATCAAGATCACTAAAACAAAACAAAGACTTTTGCTACGTGCCAATGTTTGTGGTTTCTTCCTTGGTACTTAACTGAAAAAAAATACATTTATTGTTGAGGAGTGGAATACAAGGTTTTGAGATTCGTGGTTGATCATAATGTTGTTGTTGTTGTGATTTTTTTTTGGTGCAAAACAAGAATGTATTTTTATCAAAAAGAAACTGAAAGTGTCCGAAAACACCAAATGCAAAACCACTCAGGACGGTATCCATTGTCAAAGTCTCAATGTTTAATTGTAGCTATACAAATTATACATTCACAGCTGTGGTTTTTGAAAAAAAGTATTCTGCATTTTAAAGAAATAGTTCAAATTCTGTTTTACTCAATTTTTAAACACTCCAGATTTTTTTCTCCAATAAAAAAGTCCATGTCACTTGTGTACTATATTTGCTGTTCTGCATATATCTAATGTTATGTGTTGTGATTGGTTACTAAACATGCAATAACATTTAAGAACCTTTGAGAGTAAAGTGGAGAAAACAACAATTTTAGTTAAATACTTTTTATTTTTATTTTTTTTAAATTAGAATGTTTTTTTTACTGTTTTTCTTAATCAGTTGAAACACATTTTCAGCTGAATAATTTCTTCCATTTAGATCTCAATTAGTTCTAATCACTGAAATTAGCTGGATCTGATATCAGTGATAAGTGTTGTTTTCACTGCCAATATGTAATCACGTCTAATTTCTGAACAAATTCAGGTTGTACTATTGTTATTTTCTTAATTTTGCACTATTTTCAAATGGAAATAATGATGCTTGAATAACAGAATAAATGTGCATGAATGGAAGCAACTGTACATGTCCCATTTCCTGTTACTCCTTCATTGCTTCTCCAGTGTGATTTAATGAAAACCTAAAGACAGACAACGAGCAATAAAGTAGCCAGCGGGAGGCACGCGGTGTAAAACACAGAGATTGTGCCCCATGCGGGGACCTGCAGGACTCCACCAGACCTGCATTCACTTACTGGCAGCTCCTGCTTCTCCAAATTGTGGTACATAGACATCATCTGCTCTGTGCTGAGCTGCCTCCTGCTAATATTATTATTAATATCACAGCCAGAGTGCAGAGCAGGTTTTTTTGTGGGGTTGGGGAAGTTCAGGAGGAGGAATAGATGAGTATGAGGTGACGGATGATGATTTTCATATTGTTGTTCCCTGAAATATTATCAGCTCAGTGTTTTGATTATTTCCTGTTTTCTGATTATTTTCTGTTTCTGTTCTGTTATTGTTATAGAAAATAATTAGCCAAAAGAGTAAATGTTGTCAAACATATTGGGGTTACAAATTATTTTGATAGTCAACTTTAGACATTTTGCTAACTATAAGTAACTTTGTAACTACATGTCAACTATTTATTATTAATTTTCTACTACATGTCTTCTAACTCAGAGACTGTTAGGGTAGGTTAAGGGTTAGAATAATAAGTTAACATATACTTGCAAAGTTTCTGAGTATGTTGTACTGTATGTCGTGGACCCATCAAAATGAAGTGTTAGAAGATATTAAGCAGGCAGTCAACTAATACTCTAATGACTGCTAGTTGACATGTAGTTGCAAAGTTACTTATTATTAGTAGAATGTTAGATTAGCAATCTAAACCCTTGTTGTGACTATAGAGAGATTGTACTGTAGTACAGTGTGCTTTTCTGCCGCCTAGATCAAGAACGATCTGATATCCAGTAACAGGAACCGGTGTTTTGTTAGGAGCTTTACTTGAGAAGATCTCAACTCAACAATGTCTACTTCAAGACTAAGTGTGTGACTCAAGTTAACTGTATACTGTGACAGTCTGCTGTGCATGAGAGAATGTCTAAAGTGGACTATCGAAATGAAGTGTTTACCACATATTTCTTGAAAACTCGTCAAATAAATAGATTGTCCTGCCCCAAATTTACACCATTGCCTGAACCACTGTTTCTATGTTAGTCTAGTCTGCACTAGACTAAAAGTTTAATTGTGCTACAAAGCCAGTATTTTCACTTTTTGTAATTCAATGATTGTTGTATTATGCTGAGTTAGGGGAAAGTCTTTTATTCCTGAAACAATTAAGGCCTTGATATTCTAACAATACTCACAAAGTTGTTATTCATTCTTTGTCAATGGACAAAATTAAGTTAGCTGAGCAACACTGTACTGTTTACAACATTAAACATTACAACACCGCTCACCTCGTGTTTACATGAGTGCTTTAACATGTGATGTGAAGACCTCAATAACAGGATTTCCAAGCCATTTGTAAAGAATTTTAAGTTATCATTAACAAAAAAATGTAGCCTCACTGACAAGACTAAAGTGGGCGGTTTTCAGTCGGTTTTCATAGACACTTGACTCCTTGCTCTTTTGAGAATGTCTTGCGTGTTAACCAGGAACATACTCTATGTTGAAATGAACTTACTCCCGGACATGTTTTTGGAACCAGCATACCTCGAGTAAGCAAGGTTTGGGTTGATTAACCGAGAGTTCAGGGTTTAGAAGATGGTAAATTAACCTTGCTTTCTGGAACAACCCTCAGATCTGGAAAACAGTACCCTGTATACATGTTGTCTGACATAAGTGAAATTACTGATCTGAACAAGATTTTCCTGTCAAAGTAGGTATATACACATAATTATATTTTGCACTCTCTCTGTTGTCACAAGGGGCTCTAGCAGATAATAAAGTTAAGGGACTTCTTCTATGGTCCATTTTTTTCATTTAAGTTAACTATGTGATATCGGTGAATAGAAAAATGAAAGAGAATCAAGTTCAATTGAACAAGTTAGTTCAATTGTGTTCATAGCTATCTTGATTAAATATATTTACAGCTATCAACCTGAATAATAACATGTTTAATGTGCACAAGGAAACCTTAAGTACTGATGTTTGTTATTGCCTTAGACATTTTGCATGTAAAGTAAGGAACATTAGTGTCTGTGCATGTAATGCACTGGTCAATTACTTGTTTCTGGAATAATAGGCTTAGTCACAATGTACATTACAATTACTACATTTGTAGAATCATTTTATAAAAAAAAAAAAATTCTAAGTTGAAACAACAACTTGTTTGAACACCATTCTGAATAGCTTCTGATTAATTCCAACAGACAGACATCAAGGGTAATTGGTGGGGGGTTTCAACACTGTTAGACATTTCTCAGGACCATGTTGTTGCCATTAATTTAACATCCTTTCTTCTCACCTGACAGTTTCATCAATCAAATATGTTAGTAGTATTTCGCTGACTGAGAGTCTTTAGTGCTGCATGTGTTGATGGTTACACTGGGACCACACACCAATGGGAAAAGATGTGTGCGTGCGTGTGTGTGTGTAACCCATTGCTGTTCTGGAGAGCATGGAAGGGGTGTCTGGGGGGCAGGGAGTCCAAGGAAAGTGGGGTATAAAAAAGCGTGGGTGCTGAGTTTGTAAATTCCCTGGGTGGAGGGCGGGGTGCACTGTGTGTAACGATAACCAAACAATACTCACTTTCAATGGTCCGTTTGCTTAAGCAGCTTTCCATGGACGTGAATCGAAAGCGGAAAGATGAATGTTGTTCCCTCGGCTGTCTCATTTGTTCTTCCCCCTGCTGAGTTTGTTCAACTTAGTTTGACCTTGTTGATAGCTATTTCTTCTTTATAACTTGTTTTGCACATGTGTTTTCTTCTGGAAATTTCCATTTCTACTCATGCAAGGACCAAAACTATCTCACTATGTTGGCAAATACGTATTTGAGGAGAATGACAAATTAAAGATGTTCAAGATGATAAAAAGGAAAAAAAAAAAATAATAAAATAAATTCTCATTAAAGTTACATGGTGTTTAATATAATGTATTTTCCCTTGTTAATTAAAAAAAAAAAAAAAAATTATATATATATATATATATAGCCTTTCATTTAATAATGTTAAAAATATCAGTTGGTGTAACCATTGGCTACATACACATACATATCTTAATGTAATTAATTATCCTAACTAACATAATCTTGACTCATATGTACATATCTTGAATAGTTTGCTAATAAATACACAATTCTATCACTATTTCTCACCCTTGTCTCATTCAAAAACACTGTGTACTAATATTGTTGGATTGACCAGTATAACTTGCACTCTTGCAAGTGTTTAGGAATCCCCCAGTCCATTTTCTTTAATGTCACGCAATTCTTCTTCTTTTTTTTTTGTCAGTATTCTACTCCTCACCCTCTTTGATCCGCTCTGCCATTATGTGGCCATAGAAACTTGTTTCCGGAATTAGTGCGTCAAGCCCTTAAGCTTGAATGACTAACATGTACAAAAGCTCTGTGCGGGAAGAGAAGAAAATATCAGCCATTAGTCTGATGATGTCACTGTGCCAAAATTAGGCTCCAGAAGAAAGAGGGGGGGTGCTTGTTGTAGAAAAAAAAAAAAAGAAAGGAGAAAAAAAAAATACCCCAGGGTCTTGATGTTTAATGTTATGTCCTAAAGATGTGCTTTGTATTATTTTGTATTAACTCCAAAAAGTGGAAATAAATAAATTTATTATTTATTATATATGTTCTCTGGAATACTCGATTGTACAATAACTACCCAATAATGTATTCTCTCATGTACCCGGTATTTTAGCTGGACTAGTTTTAAACCCATAATAATAGTAATAATAATAATAATAATAATATGCATGTCTAGGAGATATATAATTGTTAAAAATACAACTGTTTTGCAATTAACTTTAGCTTTTATTTTTCATAACATCCACATCTGGATTTTTTTTTTCTAATGCCCTTTCTAATATATTGGTCTCTTATTTTGAGGGAATGTATATCATTGTGGTTTAGAGTAGCTTTAACTTTGGAAACATGGAGCCATATTCTGTAAAAAAGAAGAAGAAAAAAAAACCTGTTTTTACACTGTTGCTATTTTTCTATTGTGGTGCAACAGTTGTGAGACCATGGCAGCTTCTCTGGGACCTCCATTCAGAACCAGGGCTTGAGCCGGGCTACAGATAATTAGATCACTGCTATCAGTTTCACTGTCTCTTTTCTTCATCACAATTTACATGATAATAACACTCTCGATGGTCCCCCTCTCTCAAAAGCGCTTAGACTTTCTCTTTTTTCCCCTTTCCAACATCCAAATGATTCACTGCCTCACCTTAAAATGCACTTATGGGGTGGGAATAAAAAAACTCCCTGGGAAAACCTCTCAAAGTAAAAGAGGCAACAGCAGAAACTGTCCATTGGCACGTGATTTCACAACATGAAAAGTGCAATGAATGTGATAAAAAAGAAATGTTGTTAGGGCTGCTCTAAATGTGTTTAATGTCTGGGAAAGGGGACTGAATTGGAAACAGATCAAATTAAGGAGATCTTAACTATCTTAAAGTCAACTCTAAAAAGAAAGTTACAGAAAAAAAACTACAATATATGGCTTTTTGGCATGGAAAAGTTTTATTATTTTCTTAAATCTCGTAGCACTGTTCCAAAAAATTCTTTATAAATGAGCAAAAATCCTTGTTTCTGGGCTATTTCATTAAGATTAACACAAAATCAAGCATTATCCTTGTTATACATAAATTGATGGAAATCTCTCCATATTCTAACACACCCTTCATCCTCAAGTGTTTTCTTTTAAACCCACCATGCTCCAAAACCAGAGCCATATCCTTTAAGCGCTTTCACTGAAATCAGGATCCGATCAGACCCCTACGAAAGTCTCAGTCTTGGATCCCTCCTCAGTATTCACTGCTGGCCAAGAAACTTCCTGCAAATGCTGAATTGTTTACAGCGGCTTTTTCGCTCATACCCAGGATTTCTTAAGGTCAACATTTCTTCTGGCACACTGGGCTTGAACTGCACTTTATTCCCCTTTAATTTAACAGCTCCGGCAGCTTTTCTAGTTAAATCGACTGTTCATTATTGAGCCTCATTTTACGAAGGGGCTGTGAGGTGCAGTTTAATGAATCTCTGGCACAAAGATCCCTTTCACTGCCCAAGGAAGAATAGAAGCTATTTAGACCATGTAGGGCTGTATGTCAAAGGCAGCCTATAATAGTTGTCAGGCAGAGGCTAAAATTCCCACTGGTGTGGGAATGCACGAGAAATCAACTTCCACTGCGAACAGATTGGGATAGTTGTAGTAAGTTACAGGGATATGTACAAAACTTGTACAAATTAAGTATTCACTCAGCACCTAATGCACATGTTGTGAAAATTTGGTCATGTTTGTACAATGTATGCATACAAATTCAAGAGGTGGACAAGTATTTAAAATGTATATCACACTGCATGAAACGTGAATAAAATATCACTATGCCCAGTAAATTCAGTCCAGCTTAAAAATAAAAATCTTTAAGATCTGCTATCAAGTTTTATGTATCTAGAGCACATTAAATAATTTTTTTAACATTCATTTACAGATCTCTCAGAGTTTGTTACACAATGTATTTGTAATTTACTTTAGGCTAACTTGAATAATGTTTAAATTACAAATTAAATTATTTCATCATTCATATGACAACATAAACTGTCCATTTTAAAAGATTAAAACAAATATAAAAATAAAACTCTATCAGTTCAGATGCCCTGAGAACAGTCTACTCTCTATTTTGTTTAAAAAATATGAAACAGACAAGAAGACTTCACCAGGACAGATGAACCCAAGGCTATTGTCTTTTTACTCTGTGGGATGCCTCAGACAAATCCCTCTTAGTTGCAGGTGGTGAGGCGTGAGCAAAGAGTTAAGTCCTCGGGTCCTTCAGCTCCTCCCCTTTGATGTCCTGACATCATTGGCCCTGCCCCCTAAAATAATCCTCCCTTCCCCAAATTTCAAGCTTTCGGCAGAGTGCAGAGGAACTGTAAGGGTGTCCTGCACTGGACCAAGGGGTAGCAATCCACCCTGGAAATGCAGATAAAAAATATGCTTTAGGGTCTTTCAAAGACTATTTGAAATATATATATTCACTGCGAAGGTGTTGTGCTCGTGGGTGAGAGAGATGGCTGTTCAGGCTGCCGTCATGAACTCGCAGTTCTTGAACTTCTGTTTTCCTGGCTCAGTCATGGATTATGAGGTGGAAAAGGGTCTGGAAGGGGGTCTCCTGGGTCAGATGGACTGCGGGGGTGACTTTAAGGAGACCACTAGAGACCTGCTTAGCTTCATTGACTCTGCTTCCAGCAACATCAAACTTGCACTGGACAAGCCTGTTAAGTCCAAGAGGAAAGTCAACCACCGAAAGTACCTGCAGAAGCAGATTAAGAGGTGCACGGGAATCATCTCGCCTGGGACTGCACCTGTTCAGGAGCCATGTAAGAGGCAAGGCTCGCCCCAAACCCCAACAAGCAACCTCTCCAGCAAAACACCACCCAAGAAGGATGGGATGCAGGCCAGCCTGCAAAGCAAGAGTCTGGCTGCTCTCTTTAACTCGGCGAAGGATGTACGAGGAGAGAGGGCCAAGAAGCCCCCGCTGAGGCATCGAAACCTTCCTCCATCCTTCTTCACAGAGCCGGCCAACAGCTCCAGAGTTACATCTACTTCTGGCATGTCGCTTAAAGACCTGGAGCGAGGGACTCCGGAAGCAGCAGAATTCTTGGAGCTACTTGGACCCGACTACAGTAATATAGTCTCAGAGCAGGAACTATTCCACACCACACCTATCAGGATTCAACAGGAGGTGACCATGGGCCCTGAGCCATATGACTCCCACCATTTTGTAAGTGGTGGGTTCTTGTACACTGAACCTTGGGGCACTTGTAGTGGCACCTCCAAAAAGTCAGGAGATATGCGGACAGTACCAGTACAGCCAAATCTTTATACCCACACAGACCTTTCTGGCAGCGCGCCTGTGGAACAGAGCTCACCGTGTGCACTTACCTTTTCAAACTTCTTCACAGACTGCTCTGCACCTCCAGTTTCCTACGATCTGGTGAATGGATACAACAGAGGCAGCTTTTCTTCTCTTTAAGCCAGAGATTTTCTGTTTCTCAGACATTGGAACAAAAGCACATATGCATTTTTTAGTACGGTATTGACAAAGAACGCTACCTTCATGTACTTGCCCTTTTAATTCTAAAACATTTGAAAACCAATTAAGGTTTAAACCAACTTAAGGTTTCCTTGCTTGATGGGATAACATGTTTACAGTTGCAACCTGTTAAAGGTTTACAATCTTAAGACGGCCTTTACTTCTAAGGATGAACTTTTCTCCAATTATTTAATGAAAACAAAATACATTTTACACATTTCTAATCTTAAATTAACAAAGCTATGCTTCAGAAATTAATTTTATTGCTCCCTTTAAATAAAACTACAACATTTTTTGACCTCTTCTTTATTATGCATTTTTTGATTTTTAATAATTTGAAACAACAGTTTGTTATAGAGCTGATCTCAGGGGGTCTGCTTATTTGTTTAATTATATGACTGACTAAATTGTCATAAATATACAATGACCACATTTAAAGTATTTAAATGCTTTAGCCACACTTCAGATATTTCAATGAAATAACAAAAATATCAAATCAAGTGGTGTCTGGAAAAATGTATACTTTATTTTTTCCCCTCTCTCTCATAGCTTACTTCACTCTGGTCATTTTTTGCAGTCATTTCTAATCAAATAGCTTTGCAGTGGCTGTAGAAAGTTGATTAAGTTGAGCTGTCCTAGAGTAACAGGTGTATAAACATTATCCACTATGATTTAACAAGCAAGTCTTCACTTTAAACAGTATATTGGTTGCTTTTTACTATTTAAAACAAAACAATCTTTGTTTTGTCAAAAGTGAGTGTGCTATCTTATAAAATCTTAAATAAATGCCACTTGAACTGATATTTTGTATTTAATACCATGACCATTATATATTTTGTTTGTCTTTAAGTGCAAAAAACTTTTGTTTAAGGTCAAGACACAAACACATCTATAATCCTGCAATAGTAGCAATCAAGACAATCTTTCTACATTATAATTTTTATCACTGTTAAGTTACAGCTTATTGTTTGTTGACTGCTTATAATGTAATATTAGGTTTGCACATCTAACAATGTCTTACAGTTTCCTGAAGGTAAATGGTTGAATTAATATACTTTAAATACATAACAGAAAAAGTTTTAGATCTGGTGTCTAAAGTGTACAGAGGAGAAGGATGAGATAAAATTGTCTAAGCTATTATATCTATTGGCCATTACTTGTTATATTCGCAGTACACCAATAATCATGTTCGTCAGATAAATGTACAACATGAAAGTGGGAACTTTGCAACATTGTTTTGTAACACTATGGCCTTACATGTGTCTATGATTAGAATAAAATTAGGAATCACAGTTCCAATTGCACTAGGAATCAGTGGTTAAAATACATGAAGCATTTTTATTTAGTTACAGATTTAAATTAATTTTTACGTGGAAAGCATCAGCCAAGAGTAAAAAATTGTGTTTGTAATTTATATGCTGAAACATTACGCTCTACATTAGTTGCCTTACAGAATCAAAAAACAAAAAGTATCCATTTTCAAGAAATGGCACTTAATGTCTGTTGACTAGTAATAAGCTGCACAGCTAAATATATGAACTTACGGGGGCACTGGATATAAGTTTTCTTTGGTTTTGAAGCATTGAGACAAAATAAAGCTGGTCTTTATGTCTATTAAAGAAACACTCTCTTTGTTCATTTATTTTTGTGTCATATCAACATAAAGATGTGTTGATTAAACTTGAAACAATAAAAAGACAGGCGTATCATTACATGCAAGTATGAACATGTCCTTTGAATTTGTAAGGATTTCAAAGGACAAACAAAAGGATGTAACACTTCTAAAGTTATGGCACCCTCTGTTGGGCAAAAGAGGTTTCATGCTCATTTGCTGATCTCTGAGTTTCGTTAGAAATAGTTAAGTACATACAGTATTTGCATGTTGGAAGTGTATGGAAAACCTTTTTTTTTTTTTTTTTTTTAATTGAAAATGAATTTCCATCATGCTCAACATCATTTAATGATCAAAATCATTTAATCATTTATCATAATGCTTAGATCTGTTATGAAATAATGTTCAGTTAAACACAATATGGAATTTATGCTTTTCTGGCAAAGGTAACTAAATGTTGATACAATGTAATGCATTAATACTGAACAGAAAAAAAATGGTTCCATGTGTCACTAAAATAGTAAATTAGGGCATTATTATTATAGTCTGCAATCTAATTGAAACAAAGTAGCACCGCCAATAATAATAATAATAATGTACAATACTGTTCCATTATGAACCCCTGGTGGAGAAAGCTCTTTCAGATTCAAAATTATAAAGGAATTATGGGTTTTAACCCTCACTCACTCACACACACACAAATTAATTTGTGTGAAAAGTAAGGACATTCCATAGACATAATGGTTTTTATACTGTACAAACTCTGCTATTGCCGTACACCAACCCTACACCTAACCCTATACCCATCACAAAAACTACAGGCATCTTTAGATTTTCAAAAAACTTCATTCTGTGTGATTTGTATAGGGACATGGGGGAATGAAAAGTTACCTTCACCTTGTAATACCTATGTCACAAAAACGCACACATGTGCACACACACACAGCTATAGTACATTTAATAAATAAATATAATCAACTGCATTTTAAAATGTCAGGTTAAAACCTTAGTGCTGCAATTAAGGAAAAAGACCTAAATTACATTTTCTTCAGGCGTGTGTTTTATTTTTACTCTCATACAACCGTCTTTGCTAAAATCCTTGCAAAGCAATTTCAGCATATTTTAGTCCAGGTGGTTTTGTAATAACTTATTCAAATGCAACAGTTATAATATGTTCCACCCATAAGTGCTTAATATGTCTCTAATTTTTGTCAATTTTCCATTGTGTCCTCATTTGTTGTATGTTGCTTTAAAAGCATCTGCTAAATGACTCAATGTAAATGTCACTCATCTCAGGTTTAAGATATTAGTATGCTTTAACACCTGAGTAACCTAAATCATGCTTTACAAGATAATACTAACCTTAACACAAGTATCACACGACATGACTAAGTCGCACAATTAGTAGTCATTTCTCTCATTTACACAAGATGGCAGTATTGGTGCTTTGAGCAAATCCTTGAATCCTTCTGCAGCAGCGGGACATACAACTGATATCTACAGCATATTTTAAAAAAAGATATCTCTTTGTAGTTTGCTAAATATCTTTATTTCACCAAAAAGGAAATTATTAAAGTTTATGATACAAATTAACGATAGGCTATATAAAGCAATTTGACAAAATTCAAAGAACAGGGTATTTTTTTCTTTTCTTCTATAATTCTGATCGTTATAAGAACGGGCTGCTAACTTTAGATCTACAAATAACAAGTGTGATTGTTTTATTGGTCATACATAATTGCAATTTAACAGCATCTGCTTTCTTGGCGGAGACAGGCCTGTTGTGCTTTCTAATAAGATGCATCACAGAGAATTTTCAAACCTAAATGCATTAAAGTGTTTTATCATTGCATCTTGCATAAAGAGTATTTGACCTAAAGGATATAAATGAAGTAAGATATTTCACACCTTTAAAAGAAAATGCCCATTTTACTCGCAGTTATTTCAAGTGATATTTTTGAGGTAGCATTTTTTTGTGTGTCTTAATGCTTACGGCATTAAAAACTAATGACATTAATGATTAATTTTCTTTATAATAACATATTAGTTAGAGCAATGTATGTGATATATATATATATATATAGAGAGAGAGAGAGAGAGAGAGAGAGAGAGAGGAAGTTTAAGCAAAAAACGCCATCAACACAGTTTCATTTCACACAAGTATTCATTTCACTCTGCCATACGTGGAGATGTTTATCTTATAAACATGACAGAAACTTGATGCGGCTCTTCAGATATTTCTCCTGAGAGAAAAGAAAAGCATGTAAACATCCACAGGTGAGCTGTTTAACACCACAATCTATTCTGATATTAATACTTTTCTAATGATAAGTGACAATTATAGTGACAAATCTTCTCAGTAGCCTATTATTTGGTAGTGATTTTAGGTAGATTTTTAGTCTGCTCTGAAAGTATGGAGCCTCTATGGGGACATGGTGGGGAAAAAAACATGAGATGAGAAGAAAAATTAGCCTTTATTTCAATGATTTTGCATTCTCTTGCAAATTTTTTGCGTTTCTCCAGAGACACCCCTCTCATGTTCCTGGATCTGTAATGAAAAAAAAAAATGCTAAGTCATTTCGCTATTATATTGTCAGTGTGTTATTATTGGGTTATTAGGACTTCTAGGTTGTTACTAAGGCACTGTGTGATTGCTAGGCATTTGCTAAAGTGTTAAAGATGGTGACCGTAACAGTGCTAAGTGGCTGTTAGGGCATTTGCAGTGTTGTTGCTAGGATTTTTCAATTGGTTGTTGGGCTTAGCTGTCTTTCTTCGGATGCTCACTATTAGTTGCACTGATCTGGAATTAAAGCATTACTAAGATGTTGCTAGAAATTCTATGTTCTTGCTAGTACATTTTTCGACATATGCCATCTGCCAGGTGATACTGTAATTCTGATTGCTAACTTAAATCTTTTCCCAACAAGTGTGACTTACAGTATGTCCAAAAACATTGCATAGTACACACCAAATTGTAATAACTACTAATAAATTTGTAATAAAACCATAAGCATGAGCAACAGTCTAGCATCATTTTTACATGTTGTAACAATTTTAGTTGTTGCTATCACAATTTTTGTCTCAATCAAAGTAAAATGTTGCTAAACAGCAGGAATAGCAAATCCCCTTTAAACTGACTGGCACAAACCTCCAGGCTAAATCACACTAATAAATCTTTCTCTAAATACTTCTTCCTATCTAGCTGCCAGACTTCTTTTCTTACCCTAAAGCATAAAGAAATAAGAGAAGACAGATAGAGGAAACTCTGTTTCATTCTTACCCATGCATAACATGTCTCTGTGAAAGATTTGGTCTTACAGCATTCAAATAGTCTTCTGCATTCACACCATTTGGAGACCTCTCATTCATCATTGGACTGCTAAAATTTCACAGAAATATGTTCCTGCATGGTTGGATTGAAAACCCATGCATTGTCTCCCAATTCTATTTTGACTTATCTCCATTGTTGTGCGATGATAAATAAACAATCTTCTGCATGTGTCTTTCTGTCTAATTTGCAGAGAAGTGAAAGTAATTGTAACAAGCTGCCTGTTTGCTGTTAACGACTGGCAGTGGATTCAGATGACACCTTTAATGAATGCCGAATTTCTGCCCCGATGCTGGAAGGTCACGGTGTAAGATAAATGTCAACGATATCATTATGTGAGAGCAGCAGAAATGAGAAACATATTTCTCCAGTGTGTTTATAAATTAGAGCGTTTGTGCTTAAAATCATCATATACTGTCTGTATCACAGTGTCAGTGCAGAGTAGCAAAATGTTAGGAATTAACTTCCCTGGCAATTTTAGAAAATAAGGCTGATGAATTCTTTACACTGAAAAGAAAGGGCATTGACTATCTGTAGGTGCATATTGCACATACATCACAGTTAAATTCAATACTTAATGCATATTCCTGGTCTAACTGTGTACAATTGGGTGCACATTATAAAGTATTTCAATCACCCAACATTGCAAAATCTCTCAAAATGTAATAACTTGCTCTTCCTCTGAAATTACTTTCTGTCTTTCTTTACTGACATCAATTAAATAAGTATTCTGGTTTCAAAACAAGCTCAAAGTTATGGCATAATGTTGATTGCTATAAAATTTCAGTGGTCCCACTTTATATTAGCTGCACTTTATATATGCACTTACTTGCATTTAAATTAATCTTATTGTACAATATAAGTACATGTGCACATATATGTTTAACATTGTACTTATATTTTTTTAATACCAATATACCTATTATGTAATTACATTTCTAATGCCACTGTTGACCCATCACTTACACCTTAACCCACCCCTAAACCTACACATACCACCAAACCTGTCCCTTATACCTTATATTTCAACCTTAATAGTAGCAAGTTAAGTCAAGTCAAGTCACTTTTTAAAAGGTGTTTTGTGAAACTTTCTTTTATTAAAATTTGTGTTAGATAATAATATAGTATATGGGTGTAACAATAGGTGTGTTCATGTCAGATATTCACATTGATTTTTAGTTTTTTAAATGATGAACAACTTTGATTCTGTGTTGGCTTTTATGTGACACAAAGTGTCCATATCTTCCTTGCAGTTGGACTATATGCTGAAAGCGAGATTCAATCTGAAATTGCAAACGATGTCCTGATCTCCTCTAAAAAAGGGGCTTTAATAACCCTGAAGAGTCCTTAGAGAGGAGCAAGATCTTATAAAAGTGCAGAAAATCCCATTCCCCATCATAGACCTCTCCTTCGTAATTACCAGATCTGCCCCTTCTAAAAGGTGAAGGACGCTCTCTTCTGAACACTCCACGATGTGGGCCAGTTAAGTTTCAGCTAGACTATTTTATGGTCATTCAGTGTGTATTAATAATCTTTAATGACTAATTGGATTAATTCAGTCCATCTTAGCAAGCGGTATCAACTGTAGAACACTAAACTAAAAAGATGATTAAAAGAGGACCTTGATAAAAAGGATGTCATTTGAAAAGTAGCAATGGTCACGGAGTTGTAATTATTACTTCTCACAGTCATAGTTAATTTTTAATTGTAAAAATAGATTTGTTTCTGGCTCTGTAATATCACTGGATATATCATGTTTGAAGTTATTAAACATAAACTGTACTTGACCGCTGCGGCATGATATAAAAATAACCAAAATGGCAGTGGCAAGCAGTTCAGGGTAATTAAATAACAACACCAACACATATTACAACATAATATGTTTCCAGACACACACTCTTTGTGTTACTTAAAAATTTGCCCTGATCTTTTGACACAGAAGAAGTCTTTGTATGCTTAAAGTGCCTCTATTATGGGTGATGAAATAATAAAGGTGACTTGACATGATTCAACAACACCCAAATGATTCGCAATTAATTTTTTCAAACCCATGTCAGAGGATTCAGAGAATTTTGTTTTGTAAACGAGGCATGGTGTCATAGAGTTCTCAAATGATTCTATATCTGCAGCTGCATCACAATCCGTAAAAATGAGAATGAGAATGAGAACGTGACTATGGCAACAGACAAGGTGGGCGGAGACAAGAGTTCATTGATTTGAGTCCATAAATGAAAACAGACACAAAAAGGGAGAGCTGGGGCCTGTTTCAGAAAGGAGGTTCAAACAACTCAGAGTTTAAAGTTGATGTGTGACGTTTACTGACTTTTCACTTGAAAAACTTTGGAATTGGCCTATTTTGCATTAAAATTACATAAAATAGGCATTAATAAAATTGCATTAAATTACATAAAATAGGCTACTGCATTGTTTCTAAAACAAACTTGATAAAACAAGAATGCATATTAACCTAATGTTCAGTGGAAATGTTTAATTTTCACAAATTTGCCTGTTTGAAAAGGAAAACCCAGAGTTTTCCATATCTCAGGGTTACCAAGTTTTCACTTAACCTCCTTTCTGAAACAGGCCCCTGGAGTTCCATCCAAAGCTGGGCTGGCACATCCAGTTGATCGTTACACCTTAATAGGTTGTGTGACTGATTACTGTTTTAAATTGTAAAATATAATATCTGTTCATCACAGCTCATGCTCTTATACTCTCTGTTGCTACACCATTAAACATTGTATTGTGTTCAATCGCCAAAAAAGCTACGCTTTAGTTATTTATGAGGAAATACTGTGAATCTCAAAGCTTTAAAGCATAAATTTGCTGCATTTTTCACATCACTCTGCTTTTTTGTGCTGATGTTCAAAAGAATGGTACCTATTAAATGGGAGTGCCTGTTTGTGGCATTATTTCTGCATTTCCTGTCGGGGGTATTGAACCACCGCGCGTTTGTAGATTGGGGGCAACCTCCACTTTTAATGAATTGTTTACCAAGCTCGCCTTGTTGCACATTGCTTTTGATGTTTGCTGAAAGGTGACAGAGAAAGCTGAAAGCTGCCTGCTTTGTTTCATTTCAGATTTCTTGTAATCGTGAACATAAAACAGAAGCAGTGAGAATCCTGAAACCAAGATGAGATATGTGAGATGAATCGGATGTCTTTGATGACTTTTCAACTAAATATTTAAAAGCCCTTGGAGATGTTGCCATTTTTTCTCCACTAAATGTTTGGATCTCCTGCCAGCTGATGACAACTGTGTTTTGACATATTGTGGAGATATCAAGGTGGCTTTATGTAGTCACCTAACTTTAAAACTGTAAAATCAAATTTTCTGATAAAACTTTAATAATCAAGAAAGCTTAATTTCATAAAAATTTAATTTGTCTATTGAATCTTTAGACAAAATGTATATTAAAAAATCTAAGGTAAATATTAATTGTAACAGCAATGCATTTTATTTTTATTTTTTTAAAAAAAAATTTATTTGAGGTCTTTGAAGCAATTTACTATATATCTATTCTTTTTTTTTTGGTTGTTGTTTTTTTTTTTTTTATTTCCTGACTTTTGTTTCAATGCCAATAAAGGAAGAAAGCAGATTTTAATGAATATTAGTAATATTAATCTGAATGTTGAAATAAAGAATAAGATGTACTTGTCACGCTGTCCTTGTCTCCTGATCCCACACAGTGACTCGCTCACCTGCTTATTGATTGAGATCACCTGTCAGCAATCAGAGGCACCATTTAAAAGCCATGCGTTTCAGAAGCTTATTGGCTGAGTTTGAGGTAACTACCTTGTATCATCTGCTGGAGTCTGGCGCTCTGTGACTACCCATGAAAGTCTCTGCCTCTGCCCACACTTGTAAGAATACTTACTCACTTCTCTGTGCTGTTTGATGAATTGCGATCAGGAGATGTCTGTGAGACTGTGTTACAGAATTACATGCACCGAATGCCCCCCTGCAGTCTTTGCCCCTGCCTGAACCTGTGAGAATACCTACCACTTACCCACCTGTGTTGTTTGAATTGCGATTTGGAGATCGCTCAAGACTGTGTTACTGAATTGCCTGCCTAATATATCTTTTCAGCCCACTGACATGGCAATGTATGCCATGAATAAATACCTGTTTCACTTACCTCCTGTCTCTCGCCCTTTTAGTGTTTAGTGTTTATTGGTCTAGTTAAAAACAAACAAACAAAAAATAACAACTTGGGCCCAAATACATATTTTTAATTATATCTAACATGTCACTTGAAAAAGTTAAGGAACTAGAGCTAAAAGATGAACATCTGATCAGGAAAAAAACTGCAGGAAAAGTTGAGATGCATTATTATTTTCTTTTCAGCCGTTCTGTTGTAGATTTGCTGGTATGCTTGGAATCATAGCCCTTTTGCATCACCCAATCTTGGCCAAGCTTTAGATGTTAGATTGATGTTCTTGTATTGTCTCTAGAACACTTTTATAAGTGTTATATGGTTGACTAATTGACTATGAGGTGCAGGTCCTGTGGTTACAAAACCCCAAAATAATCAGCAATCCACCAGCATTTGTGACTTATGGGGTGTTTGTGCTTATATGCTCTTTAGGTTTTCACCAAACATGCTTTTGTGCATTATGGCCAAACATTTACAATTTTGTCTCATCTGTTTTAAGGTCATGGTTCTAATAGACTTCTGATTCGCCATGCTTTTTTAGATTCTTCTGGTAAACCTCCCAAACATGCCATACTTGTCCCATATTTTTCTAACTGTACTGTCATGAATATTATCATTTAACATGTTAACTACTAGCGCTTTTCACGATACATATCATTGCAAAGCAGCTTTACACCAAAGTAATGTTTTACAGTATATGTAGTAGTAGCTTGTACATGTAGATATGGCATAGATGTGAGGTAAAGATCAATTAATGACATAATCGAACAGACAAGGAACATTATAAATTAGTAGCAGAATTCGGTAGTGCTGTGTGTTGTTTCAGGGTTGGCATCATCTATAGTCCTTTGTGGGGTTGGCATAATCTCTTCTTAAGTGTTCTGGATCCAGACTGGAGCTTGTGAATTCCTAGTTACAACAGGATGACAATCCCATGGTAGAAGCAGAACAAATAGGAACAATTAGCGTAGCTGCTGTTCAAACTTAGAAAATAAAGATTTGTTAAACCAGAGCTAAAAGATGAACATCTGATCAGGAAAAAAACTGCAGGAAAAGTTGAGATGCATTATTCGAATGCTTGGCTAAAAAGATGTCTTTAATCTAGATTTAAACAGAGAGAGTGTTCGTGGACCTCGAACGTTATCAGGAAGGCTGTTCCAGAGATTGGGAGCCAAATGTGAAAAAGCTCTACCTCCTTTAGTGGACTTTGCTATCCTTGGTACTACTGTACTGTACCAAGAGTCCAGAGTTTTGCGATCTTAGGGAGTGTGATGGATTGTAGCATGGTAGAAGATTAGTTATGTACGCAGGAGCTAAATCATTAAGTGACTTACAGGTAAGAAGTAATATTTTATAGCTGATGCGAAACCTAATAGGCAGCCAGTGCAGAGACTTTAAAATTGGGGTAATATGATCATATTTTCTTGACCTGGTAAGGACTCTAGCAGCTGCATTTTGTTTAGCTTGTTTAATGAAAATGCATTACAATAGTCCAGTCTAGATGTCATTAATGCATGAACTAACTTTTCTGCATTAGAAATGGGTAATATGTTTCATAGCTTCGCAATGTTTCTAAATTGGAAGAATGCTGTTTTTGTAACATGAGAAATATGACTTTCAAAAGACAAGTTGGACGAAATTTAAATGTTTCATCTTGTCTTGTTGAGATATATAGTTGAGTATCATCTGCATAACAATGAAAATGTGTTTTCTAATTATATTACCAAGGGGCAGCATGTATGTTGAAAATAGTAGAGGACATAGGACAGATCCTTGTGGCACTCCATACTTTACTGGTGATAACTGCGATGACTACCCATTTAAATAAACAAAGTGGTAGCGATCAGACAGGTATGATCTAAATCCTAAAGCCTGCCCTTGGATACCTGCATAATTTTGTACTCTGTCTATTAGTATGTCATGATCTATAGTGTCGAACGCAGCACTAAGATCAAGTAAAACTAGCAATGAGATGCAGCCTTGGTCTGACGCAAGAAGCAAGTCATTGGTGATTTTAACAAGCACAATTTCTGTGCTGTGATGGGGCCTAAACCTTGACTGAAATTCTTCATAGATATCCTTTTTTTTGCAGGAATGAGCACAGTTGAGCAGATACAACTTTCTAAAAATTTAGACATAAATGGAAGATTAGAAATGGGTCTGTAATTTGCCAGTTCACTAGGGTCTAGTTATGGTTTCTTAATAAGAGGCTTAATAACCGCCAGCTTGAGTGGTTTAGGGATGTGGCCTAGAGATAACGAGTTGATAATATTGAGAAGCGGTTCTTCTGCTACAGGTAACAATTCTTGATGAATGAATCACTTCTGATTTTGATAGCAAAATTGCGTAGCTCCTCAGTGATCTCAGTGAGCGCATCTCAAAAAAACGCTGATTGAGACGCTATGGGGAACGCCCTCAGCTTGACGGCTAGGCGTCATCGGCCAGGAAGCATACGAGCACATGGAATGCGACCGACATTAGCTTTTTTGTCATTCACTGTGAGTGTGTGTGTATCAGAAAACATCTCCTGTCTGAACTAAGAGTGAAGATGTTTAAAGAAAAGTAGAGGTCAAGTCACCGTCATAACTCTTTCCCATCCGATTAGATCTAGCGGCGTCTCTCCGGGTATGAAGCACCACCTGGGTAGATAGCCAGCCATCCCGCCTGTGTTTGTTGTGCTGTTGCAGGGTAGTAGCTACATTCGCGGGGCGCGTGACGCTACTTTGAGTGGTACAGAGGTAGAACTTCCACCTCCCATGCGAGAGACCCGGGGGCGGCTCTTGAGAGAGTTGATCCTGCTACCTACAAGGGTTTCTTCTCAAGGGAAGTAACCTTATCCTGCGTGTCTCGTGTCTGTAGTCCCGCTATCGCTGAGGCGGAGCAGCGCTTGCATCCGTGGAGCTCGCAGTTAGGGCGTGTTCATCCCGTTTTCCACACCGAGGTGTCAAATTTGTCCGCTTCTGTCCCTGTAAATTATGTAATGGGGATGAATAGAAGCTCGTCTCCCGAGATTCGATTCCCCGCCAGTGCAGGGCAGTACTGGCTTGATCCTTGCGAGCGATCTCTCTCTCTCTTGATGCTGCATGGTCTTTAAAAGCCACTGCTAAGAGTGCCCTGTCGGGTTCTGCCTAGCAGGCTCTGCTTCTACCAGCTTGGTCTTCCTGGGTGAGGTCCGAGGACCATCATTTTAATAGAAGACTTCAGCAGTCCTGATGCTCAGGACTTCGGAAGGCAGGCCCCTCTGGGGAAGACTGGTACACACGGTTGCCCTACTCTCCTCAGTGCCCTCGGGAGACCGTCTCACCAACCTTGCCAGTGTTACAAGGCGTGAGCGTCTCCCGCGAACATCAATCTCAGTATCTTCCGCCCAGAAACGTAGCGGGGATGAGACGTTCACCACCGGGCTCTCACTAAGGTCCGCGCACAGCTTCACCTGAGGGTAGGCAGTGTCAAAGCAAATATCATCAGAGACCAGCCTTGAGAGGTTGGTTCCCTTAGTAAACTATTTAGCAGCGTGGAAACTACTGCCAAATGTGTCTCAGTGGGACCTGCGTACTGTAGAGAGAGGAAACTGAATCCAATTTGGACGAGCTCCACCACAATTCGCGAGTGTCACTTATACGATGGTTCGTACAGAGCAGGCTATGGTGATGGAACAAGAAGTCTCCTAAGGAAGGAGGCCATTGAGGTGGTTCCTTCTCACTAAAAAGAGTGTGGGTTCTACAGCCGCTACTTCATAGTTCCAAAGAAGAATTGAAGGATGAGACCCATCTTAGATCTCACGATCCTTCCTTCACTAAGGTAGTCCCTGAGGTTTGCTTTAGAGGCAAAGCATACCAATATCGGGTCCTACCCTTCGGCCTTGCACTCTCACCCGTGGGGTTGGGACTGAATGCCAAGAAAAGTGTTCCTTCTCCAGCTCAGAGAACCACTTATCTAGGCATGGTGTGGGACTCGACCACGATGCAGGCTCGTATGACACCTGCTCAAGTAGGCTCGATCCTCACTGCAGTCGCAAGAGTGAAAGAAGGCCGGTCACTCCCTGTCAAGCAGTGTCAAAGACTGCTGGGCCTGATGGCAGCTCCATCCAATATCTATTGGCCTGCTGTACATGAGACCTCTACAGTGATGCCTCAGGAACAAAGGTGTATCCCTGAGGGGAAATCCTCTTCACATGATTAAAGTATCACGCCAAGCTGCATGTGATTTAGACATGTGGAGGAAACCTGCGTTTCTAAATCAGGCCCAGTGTTGGGAGTTCTGATTCGCTGCCTAGTGCTAGCGACCAATGCATCCCTCACTGGTTGGGGAGTGGTCATAAGTGACTGCTCAGCCTGAGGTCTGTGGGAAGACTGCAATCTTATTTGGTCAACGGTCTGGAGATGCTGGCTGTAATCCAGGCACTCAGTATTTCTCACAGACATAAGAGACAAATACGTGTTGGTACACCGACAACACGTCAGTAGTCTTTTATATCAACCACCAAGGAGGTCTGTGGTCAAGGAGGCTCTCAGTGAGAGGGGTATCCATATTCTTGGGCATCATAACACAGAAGCAGACGTCCTGAGGCCCGGGTAGTGGATCCTTCACCCCGAAGGGGTGGAGTAGATCTGAGATGTTTCATCCAGCCTCATGAAGGCTGGGTGCCAGGATATAGACGTGACCGAGGTCTGTCTGTACCAGGTTTGGGGCCATTCATGAGTTGAATTGAGAATGAATGGTAAATTCCAATTCATTTCCTGGAATGGAATTGGAACTGCATGCAGCTGACAGGAAATGGAATTGAATTGGAATTACAGGAAGTGGAATTCAATTCAGGAAGAATACAGGAAGAATTAAACAACAATTAAAGAAAACAGAATTGGAATTGAATTGGAATTACAGGAAGTGGAATTTAATTCTGGAAGAATTCCACTGAATTCTGTTTATTGCTGAGCATTTATTTGTCATTGCATAAAGACATACATTTTAACTTTATTCACGTTGATTTACAAATATCAAGCAATGTAAACAGAGTTGATCAAATGCAAGTAAATAAAAATGAGAACAGTACATTATGAGCTAATAATTGACTGAGAGTGGTGATACATTTGTGAATACATTCAATATATGATTACCAAATGTTTTGGTCTTGATTTA